>JAESUZ010003410.1:1200000-1555000 GCA_017311185.1 Proteles cristata cristata
CCAGAGGACCAGGGGAGGAAGGGGACAGGGCTGAGCAGAGCACCTGACGGGAGCAAGCAGAGGCAGGGGAAATCTCTGTCCAGGTCCAGGGCACAGGGCTGTGCAGGGGCTCTGAGTGGGGGCGGCTCCTGGACCCCCACGGGTGTAGGCGAGGAGGCAGGAGATGGGGTACGAGTGCCCCTTGGGGATGGAGGCCTACGGAGGGGGTCATGGATGCACTGAGGTGTCCTGAAGTCCCTGTGGCCCCCCTCCACCCCCCCTACCCTCCCATGGGCCTCTGGAGAGGTGAACAGAAGCCTCAGCGCTTAGACACTACTGTTCCACCTCACGCTCAGGGCTGATGCCAAAACAGAACTCGTGCGCCACGCGGGGCTGTGACATCATTTCTCAGTGGACCCTGCTGTCACCGGCACCGGATGAATGTCCTGGAGACCTGGCTTTTACGGCAAGTCCGGTACTTCCCTACAGCTCCCAGGGCGAAGTGTAAAGTCCTTGCACACGAGACCACCAAGGCCTCTCTGGATCTGGCTTTCAGCCTCCTTCACGTGAGCTCTCCTGTGCTTATCTTGGCATTTCTCTCCTTCCTTGACCTTGAGCAAATAAAATTCTACCCCGCCACGGGAACCTGTTGGAACCGAAAGAAATAAATGGTAAAGTCCCATCTTCTGCCTTCTTCCCATTTTCGAGATGAGGAAACTGAGGCCTGTGGCGAGGCAGCGGTGGATCCAGATCAAATC
The DNA here is from genome assembly GCA_017311185.1 of Proteles cristata cristata. Classification (NCBI taxonomy): domain Eukaryota; kingdom Metazoa; phylum Chordata; class Mammalia; order Carnivora; family Hyaenidae; genus Proteles; species Proteles cristata. Next base: position 1,200,738 of record JAESUZ010003410.1, read on the forward strand.
CATCGTTCGTCCCCGTTCGCCCCTCTGCCCTCAGGCACAGCCCAGGAGGGCTCGGGAGGCCCCATCGTTGGGCCCTTAGGAGGGTGCCGGGAAGCAGATGGTGACACATCTCCCCCTGACTGGGAATGCTCACGGGTAGAGGGCATATTTTACAGGCCTCCCAGAGGTGAAGGGGCTTTGGGGAAACCCAGGAGTGGAGGCTTCAGCAAAACCTGGCTGAAATGGGGCGCCTCATTTCCTTAACTCAACAAGGTCCTTGAAAATACCTTTCCCACGGGGCGTGCACATGGTTCAGTCAGTTAAGCCTCTGACTTTTGTGGTTTCTTTTTTTTTTTTGTTTTTTTTTTTAAATTCTATTTATTTCTAGGAGAGAGAGACACACACACAGCGTGAGCAGGAGAGGGTCAGAGAGAGAGACACAGACTCCGAAATTGGCTCCAGGCTCTGAGCTGGCAGTCAGCACAGAGCCCGACGCGGGGCTCGAACCCACGAACCGCGAGATCATGACCCAAGCGAAAGTCAGACGCTTAACCGACTAAGCCACCCAGGCGCCCCAAACACCTGCCTTTTGATTTTGGCTCCGGTCATGATCTTATGGGCGAGAGATCAAGCCCCGTGTCAGGCTGTGCCCTGTGCATGGAGCCCGCTCGGGATTCTCTCCTTCTCTCTCTGCCCCTCCCTGCTCGCTCTCTTTCTCTCTCTCTCAAAATAAATAAACGTTAAAAAAAAAAAAGAAAAGAAAGAAAGAGGAGGAAACAGCTTCCTGCGAGGTGGCCCCTCTCTGGGGTTTCCACACCACCCTGGGCACGTTTGCCTGTAACTGTCACAGTTAACTTGTCAGCTGGTTATCCTGCCCCAGAGGTCAGCCCGCCAGGGAGGGAGGGGCCCGTGCTCCACCCCCAGCCAGGGTCTGGCCAACAGAAGGCCCCCGGTACTCGCCAAGTGTCCATTTATTCCACACCCGCTGGCGGACGGGGAACAGGCTCAGGTGGCGTCCCCAGCGCAGTATTACAGACCCACCGGGGTGAAGATCCACCGGAAGTGGGGGAAAATCCTGAGTAACGAAGGCAAGCTGGTTCATTACTGCTGGTTCATTACTTCATCGCCCGGAACTTGGGCACTTGAACAATTAGGTGTGAGAAAACTTTATTTTTAAGAACTTTTGCATTAACCGTTTGCCCGTATCCACAGCCACGTTGCTAGTGGCCTTATGTGGAAGCCCACTGTGTGGAGGGGCGGCAGCAGGTGCTGGGGGCCCGGGGGCTGCAGACACCTCAGGACACGTGGCCCTCCCCTCCCCCCAGGGACAAGGGATCCGTGAAGTCTCGACTTCCGGTTTGCCTACATAAGGTTTCTATATTCTCAAATCACTCTGGGCCAAATCCAACATGGCTGCCTTGGACCACACGAGATGCTCAGTTTAAAAAATCAACCTTAGATGCACAGGATTCATCATAGTCCTCGGTTCATGGCAGAGTCTCGTCACGGAGCAGTGCTCAGTCCTTCTGTTTTTCATTTGTTCATTCATGCACTCACACATGCGTCCGTCCCTTCATTCCAGGCAGCCAGTCCTCGGCCTCTGGAGTGTATTTGGTGCTAATGACAAGTAAATGATATCCCTGCGATTGCTGTTTACGCGGTTCATTCACTCAGCACACCTTTCTGCGGTGGTAACAAGGGCCCTGGTTATGCTGCGGGCTCTAGAGGGAGGTTGCTCAGGTTTGCATCTAGGTTATGCACTTGAACGTGGGCAGACTATTTCACCTCTCTGGGCCTCGCTGTTCTCACCTGTTGGGTCGGGGGTATAACATAGACCCCTTTGAAAACATCCAGGGAGATACTTTGCGTGACCAGCACTCAGAACAGTGCACGCAAAAAGCACTCAACCCTGACTGCTGCCGTGACTGTTGGGGGAGGCAGAACTCTGCGGATTTCATACCATCGGTGATAGAGGAATTAGTGACCCCACGCCAGCGAGGAGTCAGGAAGCTGAGCGCGCCTTTCCGACTCAAACAAGGCTGCAAGCCCTCTGCAGTCCAGCAGGATCATGGAGCAGGCGAGGAAGGGAAAGAAAACACAGCTACTCTCCCACAATCCTTTTCTGTTACTCAAGGATTCTTTTCGCAGCTTTTGGCTAGAACTTCCCCTTGACCTCACATGGTCTAATTCAGTGGTTCTCAAACTCAATTATGCATCAGAACCACGGGGAGGGCTTGTTAAAACACACATCACTGGGCCTCAGGGTTTCAGAATCAGATGGTTGGAAGCATGGGGGCTGAGAATTTGTATTTCTTTCTTTTTTTTAATGTTTATTTATTTTTGAGAGACAGAGCATGAGTGGGGGAGGGGCAGGGAGAGAAAGAGAGAGAGAGAGAAAGAGAGAGAGAGAGAGAGAGAGACAGAATTCTAAGCAGGCTCCAGGCTCTGAGCTGTTAGCACAGAGCCCGACTCGGGAACCAGGAGATCATGAACCAGGAGATCATGACCAGAGCCGAAGTTGGCTGCTTAACCCACAGAGCCACCCAGGTGCCCCAAGAATTTGTATTTCTTTTTTTTTTTTTTTTAATATTTTCCTTTATTTCTAGGAGAGACAGAGAGAGACAGCGTGAGCAGGGAAGGGTCAGAGAGAGAGGGAGTCACAGACTGCAACAGGCTCCAGGCTCTGAGCTGGCAGTCAGCACAGAGCCCAACGCAGGGCTCGAACCCACAAACCGCGAGATCATGACCCAAGCAAAAGTCAGACGCTTAACCGACTAAGCCACCCAGGCACCCCAAGAATTTGTATTTCTAACAAATTCCCAGTTAGTGCTACTGTTGGTCTGAGAACCACACTTTGAGAAATGCCAGTCTAAGCAATTATGATGGGGGCCTCAGGGTAGTCAGGGGAGGCTTCCTGGAGGTGAAGGTCTTAGAAGTGAACCTGCTTGTAGCAGATGAGAAGAGACAGCAGTGGGAACGGAGACACTGGTGTAGCAGTGGCCGGTGTGAGCTGGGAAGGCCTGTGGAGGTGAAGCTGGCAGGTCCCTGGGCACGAGAGGGACAGGACCTGGATGGCCAAGTGGAAAGTCCAGGCCCCCCTCTGGTGACCTCTTCAAGTCTGGGATGGCTTAGGCCCCTGGGATCGATGTGAACGGAGGCAGCAGGAGCATGGAGGGTAGGTTAGGGAAAGGAGCAGCTGTGGGAGGAGGGAACACAGCCCACGGTCTCAGCCTCCTTTAAAATCTGGGGGATGGGCGCCTGGGTGGCTCAGTCTGTTGAGCGTCTGAATCTTGGGATTCTCTTTCTTTCTGCCCTTCTCTCCCACTTGCATGTGCAATTTCTCTGTCAAAGAAAAATAAAAACAAAATAAAATGGATACCTAGGGAAAACATGCCAGCTCACCTTCAATAATAATTTAAAAAGGGGGCGCCTGGGTGGCTCAGCTGGTTGGGTGTCTGACTCTTAATTTTGGCTCAGGTCATGACCTCGTTGTTCATGCGGTCAAGCCCCACATCGGGCTCCGATCTGACAGCATGGAGCCTGCTTGGGATTCTCTTTCTCCCTCCCTCTCTGCCCCTCCCCTGCTCACGCTCTCTCAAAATAAATAAACTTAAAACAAAATCTGGAGAAGTCCTTCCACGATCTTATTTTCTTTTATTTTTTAATTTTGTTAATGTTTTATTTATTTTCAGGAGAGAGAGAGAGACAACGTGAGCAGGGGAGGGTCAGAGAGAGAGGGAGTCACAGACTGAAACAGGCTCCAGGCTCCGAGCTGGCAGTCAGCACAGAGCCCGACGCGGGGCCCGAACCTACGAACCGCGAGATCATGACCTAAGCGAAAGTCGGACGCTTAACCGACTAAGCCACCCAGGCGCCCCATCCACGATCTTATTTTCAAACTAGGAACTGAGACCTGGGATTTCCATAGGGGCAGGAGGAGGTAGTGGGCTGCAGTCACATTTAAAAAACATGAATGAGAAGCGAACGGAATTAAAAAAAAAACAAAGGGGGATGGGAACCTCACTGCACCTCACAAAGGTATTAAAGCAAACCTGCTTAGGGTTAATGGTTTGTGTGTGTATCGCATTGTGATGTAGGTGGAAAAATGTGTGTGGGCCAGGGCTGTGTGGTCGTGGGGTTCACGACCCGCCAGGAGCGGCCTCCCCTTGCCCGTGCATCGAGTACGGGGCTCTGTCTGGACACACACCATTCAGGCCCTGCCTGGTGCAGGGTGCAGGTAGCAAAATCCTGCTGGAGAGAAGATGAGGCCCGAGGAACCCCAGAACAGGAAGGGGAGGGTGGGGAAAGCTAAATCCAGGAGGCCTCTAGGAGGAGGGGTCGGTGTAAGATGATGCGCTTGGGGGTGGGGGGTTGGGGGGGTGGCTTTCTGGAGGTGGTGGAGTCTGACCTCGCCGGTGGCTCAGATTCTGACACTAGGGCCTTTCGGGGAGAGTGAAGAGATTCTGCAGATCAACAGATACCTTGCCGAGGCACACTGGGAGGGGTCTGGGGCGCGAGGGGGTAAATAAAGTTTTAAGAAAAGACCTTGAGGCCCAGCACAGATACAGACCCCAAACGGAGCCTGAAGAGCCTTAAATACCGGCCAACACGTTCAAAGTTACAGTGGGGGAAACTGAGGCCCGTTTGTCCACCCCGTACTCGCCCGGCACATGAACGCAGGCTTTGAGGGCTTCTGGCCCAGTGTTCTCCCGAGCCACGAGGAGACTCCACATGCTGGCCCAGAGGCCACACTCCCCCTGTGTCTGTGGGGGAGTCCGTGGATGCTCTGGGTAGGAGAGGAGCTCGAGACCCCAGTGACCCTGCCCAGCTCCCCTCCGCCGACCCCGTGAGAAACACCAACCCACCTCCGTCAGTCCTGCCAACCACGTCAGCCAATCTTCAGCAAGAATTTCTATGATACTGTGACTGGACTGAGTTTGTAATAACAGATGAGTGACTTTCTCTTCCATGTGGACCGTTCTCTCCAATCTGGTTTCCACTGGCTCTGGCCCTGCCCGTCCGTGTGCACCGGGCTCACCATCTGCGTGTCTTTTCATTACATTCAGATGGGCTCATTTTACACTTTAAGACACAGTTCCAGAGAGGCTCTGGGATTCGAGGTGGCTGAGAATGGAAGGTCCAGGGGCGGCTGGTGTAGGACCCGACCGCTGGTACAAGCTCCTTATCGGAAGCTTCCAGCAGTCGGGATGTGAGATGTCACAACCTTGCTTTGTACTTGAGATCGGGGCCCAAGGCGGGCCGAGCACTTCAGTGTGGGGCCGTCTCTGATGGTACGATTTCCCATCTGACAAACGGCCCTATTTGAAAGAAAGCTTCCCAACGTCTAAGAAATTGCTCTAAAATCTGTAGCAGAAATGGACAGGAAGTTTAAAAAATAACGGAAAAAGCCCACATCACCTTTGTTGGCCTCTGCCTTCAGCCGATTCAATGCCGTGGAGGCCTGAAGATGAGAAATCAGAGCCGGGCCTGGTATGGCTCCCCACGTGGATCCGCATTCCCGAGGTGTTGAGCACCCCACAGCCGCGGGGCTGACTGGCACCGTGAGATGCCATCCTGCATGTCTTTTTATGCTGTGGACGTATATAACATCAACAGTCACATCTGATTTCCTCTCCTCCACCTTGATTGAGGCAGGAGGGATAAACAGCAAATGCTGTTGCCAATATCCATCCAAAATGGTAATTATTGCATCATTATATTTGGTGCTTTACTTGTCATGTACCATTAGGAGGTAACAAGATCATTGTCAGTCAAAGGCTGTGGAGATAATTAGAGCATCTATAGGTTAGCAGGAAATCAAATTGGTGCTAGTACCCATCAATGCCAGGGAGCTGAACGTAATTAGAGGGGAAAGATGCAAAGGTTGAGATGAATAGGGCCCCAGGGATTAAATACCATGACTGATTTGAGAGTCTGAGTCTTCTACATCCCGACACTGCAGATGGGACGTGCAAATAGGTGCACAGAGAAGGTGAGGCGGTGAGGTTTGCCAGGCACAGCTGATCGAGATGCCGCTCAGACGGAGGGTCTGGAAGGTCCCGAGAGTTGCCCCATATGGAAAAGCAGCATGTGTCGTGTTTTCCAATCCACTCGTTTTTCTTTGCGCTATTTTCCCTGGTCTGGGAGTTGGGGCTATGAACGCAAGAGCAGAGCCAACAGAAGTGGGTCTTTATTCAGGAAGCCCCTGCTCTGCCCACCTGCAAGCTTTCCAGGGCTGTAAAACCAGCTCCCCTGCCAAGACAGGCTTCCGGTGCCCAGCCCCTCCCCTAACGCCCTCCCCTGTCACTTCTGCACACGCATGTCCCAGACAGCAGCCACCCACTTCCCGCTGACCTGGGCCGCTTTTGTTCTGTCCCCACAAAGGTAACAAACACCAATCCAAACGATCTCATCCAAGCAGCAGTTTCATCAGGTCGACACAAGAGACATCAACGATTTTTTACATCTTGGAAAAACGAAACAGATTTTAGAGGACAAGGGGGAAAGTCTGCAACCCGATGAGGGACAGGCCACGTAATTCAATGAGACATGAGAGAGTGGAGACGGGAAAAAAAAATATCGGGAAGCTCTTAAATAACATACTGAGTCCACAGATTGAAAACACAAAGGAAGGAGCAAGCGATGACCGCTGTCAGAGGCCTGAAATCAGATTTGTCACCAACACAGAGAAAGTGACGGGGAGCCCCAGACGGGAGGGGCCCCCGGCCGCCTCGGCCCGCACGCACACCCCCCAAAAGGTCCGGAAATGCCTTCTCGTGACTCAACGGCACGTCGCTTTGACCATCCCAAAAATAAAAGTAAAAAGAACGGAAGATCCACCATGGACGATGTGGGGTGCAAACATTTACGGACACGAATCAGTGGGTCACTAACCGTGGCAGGCGGGGCGACCGACCACCGTGTCCTCACTCGGGCTGGGTTCAAGGCGTTTCTTTTCCAAGAGCCTGGTCTTGCGTGTACATGGCTTCTCGCCTAAGGTAACGATGGCCATTCTCACACAAAGAGGCAGCTGGAAGCTTTGGTTCACATTTTTTAATAACATGGCACAATTTACATCACACAAGAAGGCTCCGCCGATGAGAACATGCTGAAGATGTCAGTTTTCACGCGTCTTTTCACAGAGGGTCTAGAAAGGACTTTATTACATACAGGATAAACAGCAAAAAGGTTTGTATAGAACAATCTCTTTACAATACTGGGCGCTACACTACAGTTCCAGTGTACATATTCCTTGGGGTTTTTTTTTCTTTTTAGTTGTTGTCTTTAAAAAAAAAAACACTACACAACATCTGAAGCTCACAACTAAACCTTCAGTTGACTACTAAAATAGATCTCTCTGCTTATTAGAAACAATGGTCTGTAGTTAACTTTTTTCCTTTTTTGCAAAAACAGGATAACAACATCAGATAGCACTTTAATATACTAGAAGGACCCAATGGAACTAATTTTATTTCATACATGTATTTTACAGTCCAGTAGACAAGATATATTGTATTTCTCTGCTAGTAAAGTCATATTCTCTCCAAATATGTAGACAAGAGGCTTAATGTATTATAAAAGTATGAAGACACATTAAGGTTGGAGCAAAATTAAAAACACACGCACACACAAAACTTCTGTCGCTGCCACTGCTCACCCTCTGTAACTCTCCATGGCTCCCCAAGGTCGGCCTGCCGGCTCTTTCCCAGACTTTATTACCAACTGGAACACAGCGAGTCACATGAGGAAACGTGCACCTTGAACCCATCAGTTATTGAAAACAGTGAAAACATATCCATCATCTGAGAAAACGCGAAGCTTTCTTTCAGGATGTGTTTGGATGTAATCGAATCTCATTACAAACCGAGGAGGTGGGTACAGATATGAAACAGGACACACTAAAACACGCATGGCTCCCACATGAGGTGTGTGTGAAATCACGTGACCGATGGTTGGCGACCTGTCTGTGTCCCCTGATTTTGGCGTCTGACAGCTCCCGTCCTCCCTGGCACTGGCTGCTCAGGCCCTCGGTTCCCTTTCCTGGGGCTGCGCTCCTTCCCCTCCCCTCCCCCCACCCCCCACATGGCCCCTGGAGCAGTTCAACTTCGAAAGCAAAGTTTCAGCCCGGGGTCCGATTTGCAAAATAGGATGTTTCTCCGTTTGGAAAAAAAACAAGCAAGGAAAACAGAGTCATATCACGTTAAGTGCTTGTTCAGGGAAAATATGACCTTAAGTATGTTGTAAATGGATTTGAAAAGGCTCCTTTGAGTTAGAAGGGCTTTTGTGAAAAGCCCTAACATTCATTGCATAGTTGAAGGGTTTAGCTGTCTATAACAATATATGGGAACCCGGCCATAGCCGACCGCGCTCGCTGATATTAAGTTTGCAAATAGCACATTTTAAGAAGTATTAATGTATTATGTTACTTACTCTTTATCTATTTACATTTGTACAAAGTAAAGCTTTCATCTTACCCTTTGCATATATGAACCATTAGCTCACGAAGCAATGTTTTCATGTTTTTTGTGGTTTTTGTGTGGTTTTTCTTTGTGTTTTTTTGTGTTTTTTTTTTTTTTTAACGTAACTATGTACATGGCCTTCCCTTCTGATCCGAAGGAGCTTCGCAGGATGGGCTGTGTGGACTGCTGTTTGCTTCCCTCTCCCCCCAATCACCACCGCGTCGGTGTGTGTCTGTCATCTTCACTGTTTTGGTTCAAATCAAAGTTTTCTACCAGAACCCAAAAGAGTTAGAGACCATGAGAACATAGGACTTGGCTAAAAGATCTGAAAAATTTCAACATATCATATACAAAAAAACATTTCAAAATCTGCACTTGAGTCTGTACATTTTTTACAGGGGGAGGAGGCGGGGGCGCGCGGGCCCCCCCAGGTCGGTGAGGTCCGCTCTCGCTCCCCGCCCCGGGCCTGGCGCCGCATCGGTGTGGACGCGGTCTCTCCTCCCTCGCGTCCTGCCCTCCTTACCGAGCTTCGATATCCTTCAGGGTATGGGAAGGAGGCCTCTCCCTCATCTCTGCAGACAGAGGCGTAGTCCTTCTGGGGGAGACCGGGCGGCCCCCCAGCGTGGAGATGAGCGGGGGGGGCGCGCTCAGCGCCGCCGTCGGAGGGGTCTTGTTGAGCAGTCCGTTCTGGTGCCCCGCGGTGGGGCTGATCCTGGGGTAGTGCATGCTGGGAAGCCCCGGGGTGAGGAGGCTGGGGTGTGGCAGGTGTCCGTCCAGGGAGGCGGGGTGCACGGGGTGGAGCCGCGCATGCTCGTAGTCCTCTCTGAGCATCTGCAAGCGCTCCCGCTCGTCCAGGTGAGCCCCGCGCTCGTGCTCCCGCCGCGGGTCCACGGACAGCGGGTGGTGGTGGTGGTGGTGGTGGTGGTTGTAGTCGTGGGGCTCCCGGTCCCTGAAGGAGCGCTCGGCTTCGTAGAGCCGCGGGGTGGAGAGCCGGTGCAGGGGGTCATTCCTCAGCAGGAAGTCCCTGCCCAGCGGGTCTCTCCGGTGGATGTCAAGTTCTCGGTAGGGATCCCTCAGAGGGTCCCGGATGGGGTCCCAGTGGAAAGAAGGGTACGGGAACCGCTCTCCGCCCGGGATGGGGCTGATGCCCATGAACGGGGTCATCATGCGAGTCCTGTCCAGGCTGCTGATGCTGTTCATGGGGTGAATGCCCGTCACCCCCACCGTCATGGGCATCGAGGCCAGGGGCCCCGGGTGCACGCTGGCCGAGGAGTTCGGAGGAGGGGGCTCCGAAGACCGGTGGGCCTGCGGGGCCTCGGGAGGCAGGTCGTGCTCCTCCTTGCGCTCCTCCTTCACCTTGACCTCCGAGCTCTTCTTGGGGTTCTCGTAGGCAGGTTCGCTCTTGCGCGGCTCGGCCTCGCGGCTCGAGGTGCTGTTGGGTCTGGCGCCCTCCACCACGGGCGTCCGCACGTAGGGTGACGGCACCCGGGCCAGCTGCTTGGCCTCTTCGCCCGTGGCCCGCCCCTCGTGGCCGTGGCCGTCCTTCTCCGGCAGGTGGCCCTCCTTCGCCTTGTGCTCCTCGGCGGTCGGGTCCTTGCGGGATTCTGAGTGGTCTCTCTCCCTCTCTTTGGATTTGTCTTTCTCACGAGCCTCCGTGTTCAAATGACCCCTGATCTGTTCGGCGGAGCTACGGTTATGTCCCAGGGTGCTCACCGGGAGGACAGGTGCTGGTGAAGGGTGGCCGGGGTGTCTTTTCTCAACGCTTTCCCTGCGGAAGCGAAGAGGGAAACAGAGAAGCAGATGAAAGGGGCTCCCGGCCTGGCAAGGGGCTGCCAATGAAATGGTGGTGGGAGAGGAGAGGCTCGGGTCTGGCTCCCGTGGTCACTGAGGCAGCCGGACGTGCCTTCACGTGGCAAAGCCAGCCACCCTGACCTTGCTCACCTAGGCTTTAGAGGAAGCTTTCTGGGGGTGAGGCGCTGGGGCTGGGGCTGGGGGTGAGTGGGAGAGTCTGAGGGGGAAACAATTCTCTCTGCATGTGAGATTCACGTGCCTCCACCAAGGCCACAGACGAAGCGCTTTTGGAGGGTGGAAATGGACCAACGTGGCAATACAGCCTGCCTATCTCGACTGCTAGGGTCACTGAGCGCTAAGAAGAAAGTTCTAAGAGCCCAAATGCAGACATGACCTTTGCGATACTGAGCCAGAGGGAGGAAGGGTGCAAAAGGCTTCAATCTCCTGGCATCGGAACAAGGGACGGTGTCGGAGTAAAGGGCACAGATGCTGAGCGATCTCCGGGGTGCAGCACATGAGGGGGCTTTGAAGGGAGATCATGATGTCAAGGCTTGTGGGTCGCAAATAGCGCTTCTACCTTAGGAAGGGCAAGAGAACCAGAATCTGAGATGACGGGAGGGAAGCCAGGAGGCAGAGCGGGGTCCCCAGGCCTTGGGGGACAAACAGAGAACAATTTTAAGAGCACCTGCGAATGGAAATGTGGAAGAAGAACGGGGGGGGAGGGGTGCGGGGATCCCGTTTGGGATGAGGGACTTAAGAGCATGGGGCGGAAGATTCAGAGCAACAGAAGGACAGCGGAGGCTGACTTAAAGAGGTGAGACAGGACCGGGCGTGTCGCGGGGGATAGCCCCCAGACGGCCAGATGGCCGAGGGGAGACGCAAGACACCGAGCCGGCCCGGGAGCGTCAAGGCTCACAGGCGAGGGTGGCCGCAGTGAGAGAATGAAGGAGGCTTCCCCTGCGGATTTGGTCTCTAGCCCACATGCAAGGCTAAAGAGAGGGGTGTCTTTAAAAGGTAAGGACACAAAAGAGTGTATGTCATTATGTCTTCTGACTTTAATCTACAAGGCCGTCTTGACTCCATCAAGAAAAATGTGGAGCCGGCTACGGTCCAGCTCTATTTGGCAGTTTAGAGCTGAAAGCTGAATGCCGGAAACGGTCCTCCCGCTGGGTAAGAGATTTTCAACAAACTGTCCTTCTCTTTTATAAGAAAGAAACCAGTTAGGAGGATGACCTACGAGAAACACGTACTAATCGGACACATTCAGAGACCATAAAGTTGAATTTTTTTCAATCGCTAGAGAGCGAACGTGTGCACACCCACGCGCGCACGCACACACACACACACATACACACATCCCATACATAGTAAAGAAAAATGGAAGATTTGGCTATTTGGGACTTAAGGAACCCAAAGCAGAGCATTATTAGGTATTTTCTGTTAAGCATATGGTGTCTTTCCCCTGCTTTCCTCAGTTCATTCAGAATGAGAGTCGCCTACAAAGAGAAGTCAGAAAGGGATGCCATTCTTCAGAGAAAACGGTCTGAGACAGCTTCCTCTTTAAGGCCGTTTCTTTTTCAGGCCTGGGTTACCAAGCACAGAGGTTAAAAAAAAAAACAACACAAAAAATGGTTAGTCAGGTTAATTACCCACTGGCAAAACGAAACCCACACCAGACATGTACGTGTAGGTTTGCAAACTCGATGAGTCATCTGTGAGCCCAGGATTTGAGTTTGAATGAAATTTGAGAAAAATATGATGAGACAATGCAAACGTGACTTTCTCAAAGGAAACAAAAAAAGAAAGAGAGAGAGGGAGGGCGGGAGACAGAGAAAAAACCTATGGATGATTTAATGGACTGCACGAACTTGAAAGCAAATATGGTGTTGATTCATGCTGTGTGTGTTTGGTCCAAAGCTCCAACTCACTGTCTCTGAGAGCAAGATTTCTGTCTGGATACGCTAACGCTCGCGGGGCCGTCCGAGGCTCTGAGTGTGCGTCTGTGTCTGAGTTGGGAAGCTCTCGCTGTGCTGTGGTTTTTATCCTAGGGTCGCGGGGCGCTACGGGGCCGAGGGGGTGCGCTTGGGGGCTTCGGGGGCCAGCCCCAGGCGGAGCGAGGAGCTGAGGCCACAGGGCCAGCTGGAGCACAAGGCTGGGATGGGGAGGGTGGCACACAGCGGGCTTCCCCATTGGGACTCGAGAACGGTTTCTTTCCGTACCTTTCTTTGTCATCTTTACTAACGGATGAGTCTCGTTTATCTACATCTCTATCTCTGTCATGAGCTGCAGCGGACGCGCTACGCTCCAGCTCGCCTGGCTTCAGCCAGGGCGGAGGGGTCGGGAACGACGGAGGCGTTCGGTGCAGCCGGTTCCAGGGCTCGTGAGGGCTGCTAAAGTTCTGCACACTGGGGCCATCCTTGTGGCCGAACACTGAGTTGGGTGCTGAAATGGTGAAGTGGAGAACAAAAAGGTTTAAGAGAAATTATATAATCTGCTGTAATGGAGGTACTTACCAAAAAACTTTTAACAGCACTCAGAGTTAAAATGAATACATATTATGGGGAGCTGGAAAAGGAAAGGAGATTAACAGATTCATTAGAGGAGCGCTCGTCCTACACTGGAGAGGTACTCGCAGCTTCTGTTCTTAAGCCAAAGGCGAGGGGGGCGGGAGGGGGTGCTTTGTAAAGGAAAGGGGGCCAGATGGGTGGCAGGAGAGCCCCATCAGACATGTCTGGTGCATGCAGAGACCCCGAGCATGCAGAAGGGTGCGCTCTGGTGGAGTGACCTGGAGGAATCTCGCTTGGTGCGGCCATGCTGAGCCTCTACCCACAGCCCCGTGAACGGGACCGCCACCGTTCCCACAGCGTTAGCAGATAGAAACAGGTGACCTCAAAGCCCGCGCGGGGCCTTGACCTAAGCAGACTCAGAAGGTCTCCGCACCAGACGGGGTCGGGAGGGCGAGCTTAGAGCTGCATTTGAAGCCTCCGGGGCCAGGAGAATATGGTCTACGGATAGCACGAAAGAAAACGAGTGGAGTATTCGGTGGCTGGAGAATTTCAGCGACTTAAAGTCGAGCAGGTTCCACAACTCTTTTCTCCCTCTAGATACTTTAGAGGAAAATGACACGGGCCTCCCAGATGAGGGACCAGGACGTGCTGCCAGCTAGCCCCAGCCCGGTACTGCTTTCCAGCTATTTCCGGCCAAGTTTTCTCAGTGCCGCTAATGCCGAGGGCAAGATGAATGCAAAAGCACTCCCCCCCCCTTCCAATGGGACTGTAGCTAAAGTCTTGGATAGTAGGGATGGAACGAGGAGGAGACTGAGTTTAAGCAGTCTGTTGGGAGTTCAGTCTGTGGCATCACCACTCCCGAGGCCCAGGGACGCACTGCGAAGGCGGGCTACCCTTGAGATGTTGCTTTCGACGTAAATGCACCCTCGCCCCTCACTCCACGGCTGAGGCCTGCCTTTGCGGTGATGTAACCCAATCTGTTTCCCAAGAGGAGAGCTTCCTTTTAGCTAGAAAGGTCTTGAGCCACAGACAGATCAGAGGAGACAAAGAGTGCAGGGTGGATTTTAAAAAGCCAGAGGTACTCACTAACTGAAGGATTTCCAAGTCCCCCGAAGGCGTTGCCACCAACCGCTGCGAGGCCAGTGAACGTCGACGGACGGTTAAAAGGCTCTGCAAACACATGGGGAGGAAGGAAAAGGTTGTAGGATTGGACCCAGTGAGGAGCGTGAGAGCTTCCAGGCAGGTGGGAAGGCGATGTGGGAGCCCCACCCCCTCTCCACTCAGACCCGATGCACCCCTGTTGCTGCTACTAGGTGTTGCCAGAAGTTTTCACCGTGCTCGGATCTGGGCACTGGATTGGCACAATATTTGCGAGGGCCGTCTTTCCAGAACAGTGCCCTGTGCCCCGTGCGTCTTGCCAGGTGGGGACTGTCGCTCAGGCCCACAGTGTTTTAAGATGCCCTCCCGCCCCGTAGGTTCTAACAGAACAAGTAAATGGCAGCTTAAAATAAGTCTCTCGGTGACAAAATGCTGAAGGCTAGTGTACTATACTCCCTGTGGCCGCGTACACCATTGCCTGCACCTGCTTGTACGTTTGCAGAAGACAGCAAATACATAAAGGCCGCAGGGAAAGTGTACACCTTTGCCGGGAAGACGTATCCACAGTGAGAGAAGCGATTATAAAATAGCAGGTGACGTCTCCTCGTAACGTCACCTTGCCTTTCCTTCCACCTCCGGGAGACTGCCCTTGGACACGGGGCAGGAGTTCATCGTGCCCCGCTGGGCAGGACCTGGCCGGTGTAAACGTGGATTCCCGGATGTAGCAGTACACACGCCCACTGCGCCATCGATCCCTTCAGACGGGACGGCCACTGAGCACTCAGCTACTACTTTATGGATGTGATGGCAGAGGTGCTGAAATCCCGAGGATGGACAGCAGGTGCGGACACTTGTTCACAAAGGCCCTGATTGCCCTGCGCGGTAAGGGAGGGGTCGAGGGCGATGGCCAACTTGCCCGGAACCACAGCGGGAAACACAGGTTTTCTAGGACACACATGTCATTTCCCATCACAGGGGGGACTCACCCAGGTGAGCGGCAGGGTTAAGGAAGTTGGTGTGATGAGGCGGTGGCCCAAAAGGGGTCCCGGTTGGGTGTGCAGCACCTGGAAAGTCAGACGTGGCGGGATCAGACTTCACAGAAAGCCCGTTCCTACAATGTGGTCGGCTGTTTATTGCCTCGGGGCCCCAGGAGAACAGGGGAGGAAATATATTAACGGAAGGACACAGGGGCCACACGATGGGAGACGACGGGGTTTCGTTAGGGCCCCTTTCTCCAGGCGGGGCTGGCCACCCCCAAAACGGGGTGTTAACTTTTTAAAGGTGTGGACAGGCAGCCTGAGAAGAGTGGAGAAATAGCGCAAGGGCGGGGGTGAGGAGGTGACTCCGTAACCAAAGAAGTCTGCAGAAACGCCATGTCACAAAGTGCTGAGCAAGGTTCTTTACTGAAGGACTAATCAAGCCATTAGCACGTTCCTGGCCCGTTCTCCACAAGCGGAACATTTGACCACGGGACACTTTCTTCCCAGAGCATGCTGGGGGGCAAGTCTCACTCTGAGGAACACTGACCCTGAAACTACACGTTAGGGCTCGGGACCGGCTGTCGCCTGGCGGCATGTCTGGGCCACGGTGCCTTGCCCTACCCGGCCCCTTTCCCGAGGACCCTGTTAGCTGTCATGGGCCCGTCTGGGAGGATGCTACAAGGCCCGGCCCTATGGACCCCACGATCGTGCGGGGCCTTCAAGTGGCTCTCTGGCTTTGGTGCCAGGAAAAGCTCCTCTAGTCTGAGTTTGGAGACACCGGTAATCTGCTACTGGCCTCCATCCGCTCGCCAGGGACCTTAGTGCTTGTTCAGTCCCCTCCTTTCCTTTGGGTCCCCCACCAATACGTGTTCCCTCCAGGTGTCACAGCATCCCTTCTCTGGAGGAAGCTGGTAAGACAGAAGGGAGAGGAAAGATGTAGGGTGTGTGCACGGGAGGCTGATGTTCCTAAAAGCGAAGGGCATCCGCCGAGCTCTCAGGGCTCACCCGAGGGAGCATCCTAACTCACTCTGGCCCTCGGGGCCCAGCAGCAAGCTGGAAGTGGCCGCATTTAATACGTGTGTGGGAGTTACCTGCACCGCATCCAAGTTTCCCCAAGTCACCATATGGGGGCACAATCCAGTATTGCTTATACTGAGAAAGATGGCCTCCCAGAGAGGACGTCTACACGGCGCCTCAGTGAACAGACTAATTACTCCACCATCGCTTGCATTTTGTCTACGCTCCTAGACACAACCATAAATCCCCTCAGGAAAACAGGTCACGTGGAGGAGCGCCGTCCCTCCAGAAAATCTATGAACCCAGTTTATGTTCTGGGTTGCTACTCGCTGGACTACAACGTCTGCGTGGGGCCCCAGAGGTGGGGGGGGGCAGGAGGTCACGGAGCACGGGCGGACCTCTGTCACAGTCACGGCCTCTCAGAATTGGAAGGGGCCTGAGGAGTTACCCACGCAGCCCTAGCTGACTTATCCCCCGCCCACACAGCACAGAAAGGACACTCCATCTCCGCCGAGCGAACACTGCCCAGAATATTCAGTAGGTGTTAATGGCGTTGCCAGCCGAATAAAAATGTGGCCGTGCACTGCCTGTGTTGTACAAGCTAATTAATGCTTCGATGAAGACGGGGAGCTTTGCTCAGCCCAGGGCCCCCAGGGGTGCCTTGCAGTTCCAGAATTATTGAAGCAAAAGAAGCCAATTCATCCAGTTGGCTCAAACGGGAGCCAGGGAGAAATCTCTCTATTTCTCTCCCCAAACTGCTCTTAATGTAGCTCTGTCACAGAGCCTAGGTGCCATGGTAACAAAGCGTCCAAATAGGTCCCCGGACGGAACTCGCAGAGAAAAACCTGAGACCTTAGCAAATTCCATCTACCCTCAAGGGTGACTCACTTGCTTCGGCGACAAGGCCCGTTACGAGGATGATTTCCTGCCATGGGGGAGTCTCTCTCTCTGAATGGAAGAGCCTTAGGTCAACCAAAAATGAGTCTTGGCTACTGGCCTGGGAAGGCAGTGGGCAGGATGGATGGGAAGCTGGTTCCATCGGGACCAGGAACAGGGAGCCCCAGGAATATTTATGGCCGGAAGAACAAATCCTACTCCGCACAGAGGGCACGGAGTTACGCAGCTCGTCACCAGCATGAGCTCAGTGTCGTCATTTACGAGTAGCACGGGCGGAGCT
Organism: Proteles cristata cristata; assembly: GCA_017311185.1. Classification (NCBI taxonomy): domain Eukaryota; kingdom Metazoa; phylum Chordata; class Mammalia; order Carnivora; family Hyaenidae; genus Proteles; species Proteles cristata. The sequence goes on from JAESUZ010003410.1 coordinate 1,217,746, forward strand.
CTGTGCCAGGCTCTGTGCAGCAGAGCAGCTTTCCAGGGCCTGCATGAGAAGCATCCTGTGACGTGCCGCATGGCCGCCGCCTTTTGTCTGTGTGTCCCGGGGGCGGAATCGGGTGGTGCCCTGATGCCGTGACCCCCACTTCCCACTGCCCGCTTTGGCACACCTAGGACGCATTTGAAGGTTAATGAACAGACCTCTCGGGTGTTTCTACCCTGCCCTGCAAGTTTTCTGCATCGGTGCAACCAACCAGGCAAAAGTATTACCAGTCCCCAGCGGGGTCACCCTCCCCGTCATAGACCCTCCCTCGCTAGGCAACTCTTCTAATCGCCTTTCTTTATCCTCAGAACCTCAAGAAATGGCATGACAGAGCATCGTGGTGCCAAGTCACTGAGCGCTGTGGGCAGCGACAGTAAGGGCAGCCTTCTACGGTTCCTGGCACTGCTTCCTTTGGATTTGCCCTTGTAAAGCCTTCTAGCTTTTTTCGGTAGCATGTGACATGCTTGTGAGTTATACCGGTTTAATACAGAAGCAAATAATGAGCCGAAGCAATAAGGGTCCCCGAAGAGAAGGATGGTCTTTTTGCTTTCTGTAACCAAAGAGGGCGTGTGAGTGAGGAAGGGTCCCTTCTCCCTGGGCGTGCTGGGATGTGGCTTTGCAAGCTGGCATAAATTGTAGCGTTTTAAGGGAAGGTTTGAGCTGCAGCCCAGAGCACAAACAGAATCGAGAGTGCTACCTGCGAGCAACATTTCTGAGCTCTCTCCTCCAGCTCTGAACTTACCAGCGGCAGAGAACAAAGTTGAAGGCCGGGCCAGGTCGTGGGGGTGGTGGATGGCTCCAAAGAGGCTGGGGCCTGGGGGGCGGCTCAGGAACTCGGGTTTCAATCCGAAGTCCAGCTTATGTGGGTCTGACTGCATCTGTTTCTAGGGGGGGAAATGGGGAAAAAGATGAAACCCCAAGGGGAACGGCAGGGAAGAGAGAGTTTCCTGGGGGGCAGAGACTGAGAGGAGACTCTGAATGGTGTTCTGGGGCTGCACGCCACAGTCAGGTTCAAGTTTACAAATGCTGTGGGAAGGACAGGCTGCAGACCACTTCACCCTCGAATCAGGTAAGCAGCTCAACCTACGAGAGGCCAGTGGGGCCAGTGTTCAGTCTGGGAGGTCACAGGGCTCGAGGAATGCCGCATCCTACTGATTCAAACTGCCAGCACTCCGAAACAGTTTATTATTCGATGTAAAGGCCCATTTTAGCAAGTTTTTAAATGATAGTATTTTAAAGCTCATTTTATTAGGAGTTCTGCATGAATAATCTGTGCAAATTAATTGTTAACGACTCTTTGCTGTACTCTAATAGATCACAGTACATTAGGAACTGCAAGTTATGAAAAAATATTTGCATGCCTACAAGCTAATTTTCAAATGATCATTGTTACATATTAAAACAAAAGCTAAAACAAACAGAAACAAAGCAGGGTGGTCTGAATGGTGGTCTTTTTCTTGCCTCTGCCCTGTGACTATCCGAGGAAGAGATCAGTTGGTGAACCATCGAGAAGATTTTTTTTTGAGAGACAGTAGAGAGAGGGGCAGAATCCTACGCAGGCTCCATGCTGTCAGCACAGAGCTGCATGTGGGGCTTGAACTCATGAACTGTGAGATCATGACCTGAGCCGAAATCAAGAGTCAGATGCTTAACCGGTTGAGCTGCCCAGGCATCCCAAGAACTTCTCTTGTTGAGAAGCATTTGCCGTCAGCTGTCATCGCTCTATTTCCATCCATTTACATGTCTTCTCCCCCCCACCCCTCAAGCTACTCTCCATTCACCTTCCTGAAAGCCTGTAGAAACTGGCTCATCATCTCCTCACTTCCTCACTGTAGGATCATTCTTGAGGCTAGTACCCATATCAACTATGGAGTTTTCTTTTTAAAAAAACTTTAATGTTTATTTATTTTTGAGAGACACAAGAGTGTGGGCAGGGGAAGGGCAGAGAGAGAAGGAGAGAGACAGAGAATCTGAAGCAGGCTCCAGGCTCTGAGCTGTCAGCACAGAGCCCATCACAGGGCTCGAACTCACGAATCGCGAGATCATGACAGGAGCTGAAGTCAGACGCTTAATTGAATGAGCCACCCAGATGCCCCCCAAATATGGGGCTTTCAGAGCTGCCCCACCTTCTTAATCCTCAGCAACCATCTCTCTGGATCTCATGCCTCCCCAGACAAGCATCGATCCTCTACCTGGGCTGCGGGCTGGACGCCCCACGCTCCCCTTTCCCTGCCCACACCTCTCCGCCTACCAGGCTCCCCTCCTTCACGGCCTTTTGCCGGTTTCTGAGCCACCCTTCCAACCTCTTCTGTTCGACTGAGGCTCACAGTCCATCTGGGCCTGTGCCACCTCAAACGCCCTTACATCTGCCCTGAACACATCCCTGTCCCAGTGTACAGCCAACGCGGGGGGGTGGGGGGGAGGGAGGCGGCTGTCTCTGAGCTAGCTTGGGTGAGGATCAGAGACGAGGGAAGTCTGGCGTTCCTTCGCCCGCTCACCCACTGGGCCCACTCGAGATGAAACGTCCCTGATTACTTCAAGGTGGAAGCGATGCACTTGGAAGCAGACAGCACATTCTCGTTTCTCATGCAGACGTGGGTGTGTCTGCTGGTGAATGCTAAGCAGCTCGAGAGCAGGGTGGTGAGTGTCCTCCGAGCCCGGCGCACTGACTAATCCACAGGTGGTGGGCTCTCTCAAGAAGTATTTGGTGAGTGACTCACAGAATGAGGAAATGTACCTTACAGAGAAGGGGACGATGCCACTCCTGCTCGAATCCACAGCGAAGTCAGAGCCAGACCCCAAACCCAAGCTTCTAATTCACGATAAATCTATAAAAATCTTCCAAGGGGCCCCTTTTAATTTGGTTGCCAAATTATTTAGTGCTAATACTGCACGGAACACAACACAGTATCATTAACCACAACTTAGGTCCACGAAGCAAAGTGGAGCCAGGGGATTACAGAGAGCTGGCTGGGAAGGGCGAGGGCGGCGGCCATCTACACGCGCAAGATGGCTTCCTAACTGAATTGAGATAATGAAGGTTTCAGTCACCGGGGACACATTCCTGGAGTTGCTAAAGTGGCACATACAACATCCTTCATCACTTGTAACCGAAAGAGCTGTGAGGAGGCTGTGTCTCACCTGCCATCCCGCCAACCACATCATCCAGAACAGAAAGGGAACTGACCTGAGCGTCGGGATTTAGTCAGCCCTCCACACACGCAGACCTGCTCAACCACAAGGTTCCTAATGAAACCTTGCCTCACGAGAAAGTAAAAGTGAGGAACCCTCACCGATGGGATGTCAGGACGAAGAGCAGGTGCTTGGCACCAAAGAAAAAATATCTCAGCGACCTCGTTTCCTGAGGTTGGGTTTTTAACTGTTAGCTAGGTTTTTTTTTTTTTTTAATCATTTAATCATTAAAAAACAAAAGGCGCCTGGGTGGCTCAGTCGGTGAAAGTGTCCGACTTTGGCTCAGGTCATGATCCCACAGTTCGTGAGTTTGAGGCCTGTGTCAGGCTCTGTGCTGACAGCTTGGAGCCTGGAGGCTGCTTCGGGTCTGTGTCTCCCTCTCTCTGTGTCCTTCTTCTATTTGTGCTCACTCTCAAAAGAAATAAATATTTAAATAAAATGAAACAAAATATTTCTGTGACAACCGGCTCTCCTTCATTTATCAGCTTTTCTTTTTTTTCTTTCAAAATTTATTTATTGAGAGAGAGAGAGTGGGGGGGGGGGCGGGGGCAGAGAGAAGAGGGAGAGAAGCAGGTTTTATATTGATGCGGGGCCTGAACTCAGGAACAGCGAGATCATGACATGAGCTGAAGTCAAGCACCGGTCACTTAACTGACTGAGCCACCCAGGCGCTCCTATAGGTGTCTTATTCGCTTGGAGGCTCCCAAATGCTTACTGTTGAAAAAATGGATTAACTGAAGCTCATTGGAATTACTTGATCCGTTGTCTTCTTCCATTTTTCTAGGCAACTTATACAGACGTTAAATCTGGATTTTTCTCAGTTATACCTATGTCAATCAGTGATGCCTTATCTGGTCATCTGCAGAAGGGTCCAGACCTATTCCTCATTGGGTCGTAAAAGGCTGGAAAAACGTGGAATGCGGTATTCATCTGTGTGACAAAAATACAGCCCAAAGAGGCAGAATAATCCACAGATGGGTAGGGTAATGGGCCAGAGGCGGTTCTGACAGGTACTGACTCTTCACTAACTTGTGTCACTGGTCATCAAGAGGACTACCCAGAGTGTTAAAAGGTCACTGTGGACCAAACACGACGTCCAGAAGAGAATTTATTTTTTTATTTTTTTTTTCATTCTTGAGAGACAGAGCGCAAGTGGGGGAGGGGTAGAGAGAGAGAGGGAGACACAGAATCTGAAGCAGGCTCCAGGCTCTGAGCTGTCAGCACAGACAGCTAGAACCCATGAACCATGAGATCATGACCTGAGCTGAGGTTGGATGCTTAACCAACTGAGCCACCCAGGCGCCCCAAGAAATTCTCAACAATGCACGTTGCTGATAGAAGCTTGGTAGCACCACATAGGGTCTAAATGGCTCTATCAGCTTCTCCAAGTCATAACATGAAAACAAGGCACCAATTCTTACAGAAATGAAAACTTCCATGCTTGGCACTTCCCAGAGACTCTGTCTTTTCTATATAAACACGTGGTTGCTATAATTAGATTACCAAGGCCTTTTTTTTTGGTTTGTTTTTTTTAAGCTCTTTGGATCAATATGATGACAAAATCTTCTGAAAGGAAAAAATAACCCATCAGGGAGTTATTGGTTTATTCCTGTTTTATCATTTTACTGGTGGTTTCCCTAATTAATAGTAAGATTTCCTAATAACATCTGCAAGAGAGACTTGATCCTTCCTGCCAGTGGGTCTTTAGAAACTGTTTAACTGCCTCCTCCCTCTGTCGGGAGATCACACCCTGTCCCCCCCCCCCCACCATGCCCCTGACCCCTGCCCTGTCCCCCTGTCCTGTCCCCGCCAGACGAGGAAGGCGAGACTGACCTTGACCTTCTGTTGGTGGTGGTAGATCTGCCAGGCGATGTGAACATGCATAGCACACCACTTCCCTGGTTTCTGGAACAAAAAAAGAGCAATGTGGTCAGATGGAAGACCTTCCAGAGAAAACCATCTCCAACTTCTTCAGAGCTTTTCAGCAGGTTTTGGCTGTAGAGGCTCTTTTTCAAGGCCTGGGAGTGCTCAGTCCCCCCTCTCCAAGAGCCTTCTCTTTGCTGCCGCCCAGGGCCCAGGCCTCAGGGAACCCCAGCCACACCCCCTCCCCCCTCCCGGGGCCCGAGCTGGAGGCCACTGCTCAGAAAGCCACACTTGACAGGGACCTCCCTGGTTACCGGGCACAAGATGGCAAAAGCCCGAGTCCCACTCTGTGTCTCTTCTTTCTTTTCTGGTGCCAGCTGGCGGACCCGGAGAGAGGGAAGCTGTACCTAACGAATGCGGCCATGCTACCATGCAAATTGGCTGTTCAGAAGAGCTAATTAGGGAGTGTCTGTGAATCGGCTCAAAACAAGAGAGGGTACAGAAGACCCCGCGTAGCCTCCCCCAACGTGGTTTTGTGTTGACCTCCAGAGTGGAACAAAGAGATTCACATTTTCACTGAGGCCCTGTTCCCACGAACGCTTCGCTAAGAGTCCACTACCCATTGGGGCTGGTGGGCACTGTTTGTTCCCAAGCGAAAATAGAAGAAACAAAGAGAGCTCGTTGCCTTCCTACGCTCTAGGTCTCTGCTGCCACCACGTCTGGGAGTGTTTCAAGCTGTGCCTCTCAGATCGATTCATGTCTTGCTTTCCAAGCCGAGGAGTAACTGAGTGAGCGGTCTTACTGCCCTGGAGGGCAGGGACCCTTTCTTGCCAATCCATATGTAATCTTGTTGTGTAACCTACTCACACGCTCTAAACACACGCTCAGCAACTACGGGATGGATGGGAGGAAACGCTGCCCCATTCCTACATCGGCAAAGGACAGACGCTTCTGGTTTCTATATTAAGGAGCTGTTTCTGAAACATATACTTTAAATCCAAATGTGGGGTCAGTTCTCTTGTAATGAAATCACGGGTCATCTGAAATCGCCTACGTGATGACACAGTCTTCTTTGTTTCTCTTTGGAGAAACTGAATTATCTGATTAGAGGTGCCAGAAATGGGTTAAGTATAGCTGGGAATCTACCCATCCATCTTTCATCCGACTATCCATCATTCATACCCCCCCACTTCCTACCCAGGAAGTCAGCGTTTATTCCTTGGCCACTCTCCAGACCACTCAAGATGTTAACAAACTAATGCTTATGGTATCCCTCTTCTGCACCAGAGGAATAGGCAGAATGGCTCTGAAGGTCAACATCACATACCACAGAATGAGGCAGCCACCAGCCAAGATAAACAGACCCATATATGTATCTATATAAATCAATCAATCAATCTATCTATCATCTATCTATCTATCTATCTATCTATCTATCTATCTATAGATCTATCAATCTATCTATCTATCGAGCTATTGATCAATCTATCAATCTATAGATCTGTCAATCTATCTATAGTTACATTGATAGATCTAACTATAGATTTATCTATCTATAGATCTATCTATCTATCTATCTATCTATCTATCTATCTATCTATCTATCTATCTATCTATATCTTCTAGGTGCAGGAAAGACAGCAGAGCTCAGTGAAATCCTGATTTCTGCCTGCGGCTGAAGTCCTTTCCTTTATGTTCCCACTAGTCAAGCCGGCAGCAGCCCTACCAACAAGAGACTGTGACTTGGTCGAATGTTCTGCTTGCTTTCCCTCCATGGCCTGGCTTCCTCCAACACTCAGAGCCATGCACTCTAGGCCGTCTGCGGTCAGGCATACTACCTGAAGAGCCCAGCCACTCTCCTCCCAACATTTTATTCCAACATTTCCATGCCTTGTTTCCTTGTAACGGATTTGTATTTTTAACCCACAGGGAGTCAAACAGAGGTTGCAAAACAGTTCTAGAAGAAGCTCTCTTACCCTTAACATAGGTCTGAAAGGATCTGTCAACTGTGAAGAGAAAATGACAACTTGGTTACATGCCTGTCACTCAAACAATTGCTCTAATTAACAAATTTGTAGTGCTTCATTAGGAGGGGAAATTAAAATGTTAGAATTTTACTTTTAAATGAAGCCCTTTTAGAGAATAATTAACCCATTTTCACACTATCAAAAGTGCCAAGTGTCCCCTCCCCCTCTTCACAAGCCTGGGTACATCCACGCTGACAAGCCCCCAACCAAGTTTAATCAATAGCAATTTGCCCTCTGGCAACACGATTTGCTCACATTACGCCTCTGAACAGCCCTTCCAATCACACCGCCTGGGCTCTAAAGGACGACGGTCCGGAAGCCTGGGTACCCAGGGGCATCGGGGAGAGCTGTCCCCTCTGGACGTACCGTGGAACTAACTTCATGGGAACCACCACACTATGTGATGATCGCATGTTACTTAGAGGTATTACACACGTTTAGATAAAAGTTCACTACATGTCATAAAAATACTTACATAGCTAGTTCATTTTAAACTTCTACCTAACGCTGGTCATCGGTTTCTGACTGCCTTGACCCAGGGAAAAAGGCGATACTGTAAAAAGTACCCGTTTGTCCATATTTACCACAAAGACACACGCAAGTAATAACCCACGAGACAAGCCTGCCATCTTTTGTAGAACTTCTGATCGTTTTTGAGAGTCGGTAGAGGTACGCATTATGAATGAGTGACATAACTGAAGTGTGAGGGATATTTGACGCAGATCACAGGGAGATTCTGCCTTAAAAGTAGGGGCCAGGAGAGCAGCAGGGGAGTGTCCTGTGACTTCCGGGAAGGAAAGGGCTTAGCGTTTTTCCACTCAAAACATTTTAGAGTTACTTCTTGGATGAGAAGATTTAGGAGATGCAGACAGAGAAGATTGGTTCGAACAATTGAACACAAGCTGATGGCGTCCACTTCCTGGCCTTGGACCACAAGCCATTTGTGTTCTCCTCTACTGGGTCATTCCCTTTGTGTCATCAGCCACAATGGAGCAGGAGAGAAATTTTGTTCTCTAAGAATGACCAGCATTTTCTTCCACAAACTAGAAGGAACGGCTCAAACAGCAGCTGGCTCAGCTGGGCAGAGGAAGGTGCATGGCCTGGGCTGGGAGCCTGTGGAAACAACCCCCCCAACCCGCCTCCCCTGCGGCCCAGCCGGACTTTCTTCTACGTACCCTAGGGTCCTTCTGGAGCAGAGTGTGAGGGACAGTCCCGGGTCGAGCGGCAACATCGATAGGGTTGGATGTCTACAAATGAATTAGACCACAGCTTAGAAGGCACAGAACACATGACCAGAAAAGCAAGATCTTTCTTTTCCTTCTAAAAGATATATGCAAGTCAAATGTCAGTGTCATTTGTTTGTTTCACTCTGGAATACGAGAGTTCACAGAGGCATTTCCCCCACTGATCGCACATGCTCTGAAGAGGACCCGCTCCCTAGTTTCTCAAGGGACCCCGACCCGACTTTGCCTGGTCTAGGAAAGGCATCCAAACACAGAGAGGTGGACCACGTCACATCTCACTGCAATAAAAAGCGCAGGACCAAAGAGAAGAAACATGAAAGCCCTGCCCTTGAATCCATCTTCTTCCGAGTTATGGGCAGCCCTATCATCGTGTCTTCTGCGCTATCACCAAGCGTTCTAAGAAATGGTTGAGTGAACATCGCTGCTGTTTGCTGCATCAGAATAACTGGAAGTGTTTCACAGACATTAAGCTAACTCTAGATTTTAACCAGCAGACAATAACAAGGAATTATTCTCCATAATTACTCATTAGCAGGGATGGAAATGGAACAAGATGACCTCATTTAGGGACTGCACAGATCTACTATTAAATGATTTCTACAGTAATTCTGCTTCTGCTTTTCTAAACCACCAGCATTCTTGAATGTCATTCCTAACAATACCCTTATCTACAGGCTTCAGTCCTTTGAATCAACAGCAACGACAAAACGCCTACTTCCGGCGCCCACAGTCCCTACGATCTAGCGGATAAAGGATTCGGGACATTTTCCACCAGGTATTTTATTTAAGAAATCACAACTTCTAGGACTCCCCTCACAGCAGAAGTTAACGCGTGTGGGAAAAGAGCCCAAGCTTAGGCACAAAGCTGGCCTATAAGGAGAAGGGGGGCGGTGGGGGGCGGGGGGAAGCATGAAAGAAAGAAAAGCAATCAGCTGCTGTACAACTAACAATTAAGCTGGAGTTGTTAACAGCCTGATTTGCATACATATGAAGAACTCCGCTAATGAACAGCAATCTACATATTCAATCAGTAAGATGGCCTGGAAAGGCCTATTTCAACACCAAGAGAGACACTTTCTTGCCCAGATGTAGTTTTCGGTGTGATTGGATAATTGTGAGTGAGGGAAATAGTCTAATTTATTAAATGACCTAGCAGTCTGTTTGGGGAGGCTCTGGAGATGCCGTACACTCCAGAGGGGACAGACCAAGGCCCAGGGTGTGAGGATGCAGGGAATGGCAGACTGGGGAAGGGGCTGAAAAATCACTGTCATTTCATCCCAAGAGAGGAGAGTTTCACAGGGCCATCACGAAAGTCCCAGGTATGGATAACCTGGCCTATAAGCCACATTTCCAAGCAGATAAACGTCATTTCTAAGGTGTACGCTGTCCCATTCCCAATGCTTTTAAACGTCTTTTCTGTTTCTAGTTTTACAACAATGTGCCTCTGGAAATGCAAAACGCACGCATCCTGGGAGACTCTGGCCCCAAACTGGTGTTTTCTCTTAGATATGAGATGGAGGAAAAAAAATAAATAAATAAAAGGGAAGACCAAAAACCACACACAGCAAAACTTCCTACTTAAAAAAAAAAATCTGAGAATGGTTACTAACATAATTTCATTTCGCTTTTGTATAAAAATAAAGAAGAGGCTATAATAAAGCCGCATAAGGATAGAGAATTACTCCTCAATATTGACCTTCAAAGAGAAGTCTGGCCCAAATTGAGTAGAATAACACTGACCAGGTAGAAAAGAATTTAGTTATTGTAAAGGGCAAAAGGTTAATTTCACACTAGGCTGTCGGTCTTGACCTTGGGAAGTATGGCCATGCCTGAGGGAGCACTAAGGCAGGGTAGAGGCCGAAAAGTGAAACAAAGGGTAGGTGGCTGCCCTCCACTCGCAGACAGACCCTATTTGCAGACAGACGGGGCTCAAGAGCAAAATGAGGGAGGATGAGCAGAAGCCTCTCCCCTTCACAGAACCGGAAGGATGCAATTTTCGTTTGGAATTGTGCTCTTCCTTCCTCTTAAAATCAGTAAAGGCTCAGCTCTGCCTCTCTGCTAATAATACGTTATCTCAAGGGCAACCAGGTGCACACATATCTGACATTTCATGCATTTCCTGACCAGAAGCTTATGTCCACAATACTGGCAATAAAAAAAAAAAAATATATATATATATATATATATTAAAATATATATATATGTGTGTGTGTGTTATATATACGTGTGTGTGTGTGCATATACACACACACACACGTATATATAACACATACACACACACACGTATTCTGTATATTTTAAAGATTATAGGAAATCCCAGCTCAACTGAGATTACATGGGTGATACAGACTGAAAATTAAATTTGGGCTGAGGTTTAAAACTAGTGGGGTCGCAAAAAAAAAAAATACTGTCACTCTAAGCCTAGTGGTCACTTTGGATTGGAAAAATTCGTCACTGGCAGGCGAGAGGACGTAGAACCCACCCGCGTGCCTAGCCTGTGGTTCTGCCTGTGAAGATGCTCGCCTGTTTTCACGGTAAGGTTTCTTACCTTCGGCTGAAATGCTCCTTGGAGTGAACCGAAAGGACCAGTGGGCGGAATCATAGGGGGGATGCCCGATACTGCAGGAGGGTAGGAATGGAAGAGCTGTGGCCAAAGACGGAGAGGGGGAAAAAAAGATTTTAGTAGGAGGCAAATGATATATTCCAATTCCCTTCCCAAAGAACGACATCAACATGAGCAAGCCAGATAATCTTAGTTTGATGCTATTAGTCAAGAAGCCAGGATGAAATGATCACACAGATGTGCCGTGAATGCTTAACTTAAAAAGTTAAAAGTAGTTCAGAATCAATCAGCCAACAAATGATGTCCCAGATGAGGACATCGTTAGAAAGGGAGCTTTCCTAATTATTAATTGTTAAATCGGATAGAAGGCCTAAATGGTTTGAGATTTTAATGTGCATCAAAAACAGGAGGGGTGCTGAGCCAAATAAGATGCCCAGAAAATTACAAGTTAATTAGAAAAAGGAAAAAAAAAAAAAGAAGGAAAAAAAAGAAAAATTAAGAAAAAAGGAAGAAAAAGAAGCAACTCTTTATGAGTTCCAGGATTTTATACCATTAAAACTCAATTAGTACTTTTAGATTTTTAATAGTTTGGAGGAAATGAGAAAATATTCACAATCCCTGCTTCATTAGGTTGCTCCAGAAGTGGCAGTTTCAGAGGACAATTTAATTGTCTCAGCTCAAACGATGACAAATATTTGTGGGAGGGTAGAAGCAAATGACTCATGTGCACTTACAACGGAGCTACTTTTTCTAGAAGGTGGACAAGCTCCCTGGGGGCTACTCAAACCCAGTCCTTGCAGTGTCTGACCACTCGGTGCAGGGAGAAGAATGATTCTGAATTAAGATTCTGAATTTTCTGGAATTAAGAGTGTATAGAGGACACAGTGGAGGAAAGGAATGTACAGCAATCCTGAACACGAGACACACGCATCTTTTCCTCCTTCTAGAAACTGTGTATTTCTGAAATTCTACTGCTCCGATTCCATGTACGTGGATCAAACCACCATAAGGACTTTTATGTCCCACCTTCCAGGTTGCAGAAGATGTCAAAAACCCAATAATAATTCAAGCTTTTCCTAATGATGCCTTTCTGCTAGCTATTTCTAGGTAATGGCTGAAATGCCCATCTTACAATCCTGTTTTCAGGGCACGTACTTTTCTGTTGGTCTTTATTTCATTTTGCTCCCTTCAGTGATGCAGCAAAGTTTTCAGACTAATTGATATTGAACTAAATCCACTTAAACAGTGATTGCAAGCCAAGTGCCCTCATTTAAAACTACTTTTAAGTCTAAAATTGTGTTTTAGATACTTGAGTGCATTGCATCTTAATTCCCCTTACAACGTCCTAATCCCCAAAGCAGGAGAGACTAAGTACTTCGTACATTATCCACTATAACTAATAAAATGAAATAACTCTCCCCCAGTATCCTGTATGAAGCAGAGTAATTAAGTACATGCCACACTAAAACACACTCAAATCTCTATTACTCTGCCTCTAGGTGGGTGTATTTCCTTTCGTGTTTTCAATTAAAAAAAAATTAGATATGTTTACCATTTCCCTTTTGCTATTATAGTCCGTGACTGACCACGTGGGACTTAGAATATAGCAGGACTGCCACCCCCCACAATGAAAAATCTGAAGTATCTGAGCAATAAATTGGAAACCTGTTGTACATTCAGGCCTCCGGGCTTACTCTCTACCGTAAATCTAAGGACCCTCTGTGGAATACGCAGGTGGGAAGGCACTACGTTTTGTCCTAGGAAGTAAATCTGAGCTACCAGCTGAGCATGCTAAACTTTCTCTAGGAAGGACTTCCTTAAGCTAGTCCTTAATTTAAATCCACAAATACAGACAAAGTGTAGAAATTTGATGATCCTAAGGACGGCTCTGCTCATGGGACAGAGCTAAAGGCGAAGCTGGATTTTGCACGTCCATTAAAAAAAAAAGCTTTTATATCACAGTGCTGTGGGCAGAAAGTGCCAGAATGATGTGGGGTTCTGGCACGCAGATATACTTTCCGCATCTCTTCCTGAGTAGGCTTCCTCATGTTGGGTCTGCACTATTCCAGAGTAACTAATGCCTAATTGATTTCTAGTAGTTTGTAGTTCTGACTTCTCAGCTGCACTCTGGACTGAGAGGGTGCCTGATCATCTGGTTCAGAGTATGAAGGTGTTCACGGGCTTTGCCGATCTACTGAGTAGCACTTCTTTTCGAGCAAGCGTAGTTGAGGATGGTGGCCCAACATGGCTACAGTAGGCAATTATGCATCTTCTTTCTCTCTGGTGTCATTTAAAAAATATAAATAAACCACCGAGCAAAGAAACTTGCAAACTTTCAGGTGAAAAGGATGCAGTATTCACTCCATAATCAAAACATCATGGTAAGACGTACAAGGTGTTTGTCGCAGAAAAGAAATAAATAAAGCCCTCTTGTCTTAGGTCTCCAATGAATGTACCGAAATAGGCGGGTGCCAATTTAAGTTCTAGAACCATCCTCTTTAACGAGGCATAAAATAAATTTCTTTTTGTTCTATAAAGAAGAAGGAGGTTAAAGGGGAAAAATCATATAGTTCAATCATAAGACACTCTTTTGTTTAAATAATATTTTTGGTTTTGGTTGTAACAAGCCCAGGAGAACAGGACCCCGCCACGTGGGAGAAGGAGGTCTGTCTACATTTAGTCAAGAGTCAAGGAGAATCTGCTTTGGAAAGGCTCAGGAGTCAAACAAGATGAAAGACATTCTGTTCGGAAGGAATAACTCAAGTTGGATTCTGGGAAATCTGGGTCAAGGACGCTTTGGTCGATCCCCGAAATCCTGTGATTCCAGGGTCTCCTGCGCCTCGGTGGGTCAAGTGCAGACCCTCCCCCCACTTTGAGGACAGACGCCTGGCTTGCTGTGAGTTTTGCCTGTGCTTTTGCGGGTCAGGCTAATGATCTTTTGACTCGGAAGAGGATACTGCATCTTTACCAGAAGCAAACGTCACAAAAGCAAGCATCCAAAGTGACGAGGCGTAATGGGAATTCTCGCAAAGATGATTAAGGAAGGCTGCTAGTCATTTACTGATCTGTGGCGAGAGCACGAAAATGGAAAAGCAGTTACATTGAATGTGTAGCATGGTAACAAGACTCACACTGTGCCGGTAGAATGGGTCAACTTTTGTAGGGTATTTGTCAAACTGTAAAGGGATCAAAGCAAAAGCTAGTTACTTCAAGAGTCTACATTTCTGTTCACGGCTTCGGCGGAGGCAGCCCTGAGTGAGCTTCTCCGCCCTTAGGCTGTCAATAGACTCCATGACCTCGTTGTTTGAGAGAATCCCTTCTCAACTCCAAAGTCCCTCCGACAAGACAAGGAAAACCCAAGTGAGAACCCACACGGTGCATGTCGGTCCCGGCTATGCCGGAGATTCTTTCTTTCTAGGCTACATTTAGAGACTGGCATAAACCACACCTTTAAACTGGAGAAATGGGGCCATTATTCAGATAACTCAGAGAGAAGCCAGCATTTGGTCTGATTTATCCAGAGAGTTCCCTCCATTTCCATCTTCCTTTTGGCCCAAGAACTATATGTTCAGCCACCTGCTGAAACGTATTAGACCCAAATATGAAGGAATCTGGGTGAGGTCTTAAGACTTTTCTTTTGAGCAGAAAAGAGCATCCCACTGCTTCCTCTAAATAACGTCGATGTCTTGGCGCTACAACCCCCTTAGTTAGGTTTTATGTGTATCACAGCTCACTCAGGCTGCCATAAACTCTCTCCCCAAATAATAAGCCCTTAAAAATACAACAGCTGAGAAGCACAATTCCTCCAGAAAAAAGATACAGGCCTCATCTCATATTCTCCTAAATAAAATTTCTAAAATAAACTGTAAAATCCATATTTAAAACCATTAAGTTGAACAAAATAGGGAGGGGAGGGAGAGGATGCAACGTGGAGGGAAGAGCGCACCTCTTACAATCACGGAATTCAAACCTATTCTCACCACGCCGACACTAATTGCCTTCAACTTAAATCCTTCCTTAAATATTAAAACTTAAGTCAGTAAAACACTCTAACGCTCACTGCGGCAGACAGGGCTCTCTCTAAGAATATTGTGCACCCTAATAAGGCACTACTCACTACAGTTTGTAGGCTTAAAAAAAAATATCCTAAGTGGTTCATCTGGCATGTGCTACACCCGGGTCAAGACCAAGACCATGTCCTTGGTGGTGGCAGCTCTTACCATGGGGCTGACTTCCGCCCCTGTGGGCGCACTGCTCCCTGACTGCTTGCTGACAGAGCAGGATACCAGCCCAGGGACCCGTTTTATGAAAGACAAGAAATATAACCCCCCCCTCAACAAAACAGGCCTGGGGAGACACCTGAAAGAGCAGGGGTAACCGATACAGTCCAGACCTTCAGACAGCTCTCTCCCCTCCTTGGCCCTCCTCCCAACGGCCAGTATCCTATGGGCGTCTGTTTGCTGTTATTACTTGGTGAGAAGCACTGACAGATATGTTTTTCCATCTGGTGGCAGTCCCCAACACAAAGGTATCCTTGAAGAAGTTGATACTGACCCTGGATGGGACGGTTTGGAGGGCATCTAGAATGCCCTCCCCTGACCCACACCCACACACACAGCGCTGGACAGAACTTTCTAGAAAAAGGTTCCTACCTTAGGCCCTGGGTTAGCGCTGCCCGGAGCAGGGCACACTCCCTTCTCTCTGGCAAGGTTGGCCAAGGCCAAAGGAGCCCTCTACATGGCCAGCACCCCCCACCCCCATGCAGCCTCCTGCACCCAGACAGCCCACTCCACCCCAGCGTGCTGCATAAGAAAAGAGTCGTGCTCTACTTATCCTCACATTTCTGCCTGGGGTACGCACCATGGGAGGTGCTGGCGTCGGCATGATGGCGGTGGGCGGGATGGCGTGGGGGAACGGTGTGAAGGTGTGCTGGTGCGTGTGCTGGTGCGTGTGCTGGTGCTGGTGCTGGTGCTGGTGGAACTCGGTCCGCAGGTAGGGCGGGGGGCCCAGGGACGCCCCGCGGTCAGCACTCTGAGACGCCAGAAAACGTGTGTTCAGTTCCTGTCGCAAGATGTCTTGCTCTGGAAGAGAAGGAAAGGGAGAAGGTGACGCTTTTTCTCCCCTCGGTGGTATCCTTCGAATCTGGACATCTGAGTCCCTGACCAGAGAGGGAGGCGGGGCCGAGGGCACCCTTGAGGGCCTCTGTGCCCCCAGATGGAAGGGGATGACCAACCAGAGGACCCCAATGCCATCACAATCTAATTCTTTTAGCCTCTAGGCTTTCGGGGACAGGCTCCAGGCTGAACAGCCGGAGGTCAATTTTCAGCTCTGTGACCGCCAGCTCAGGGACCCCTGGCGTGGGGGCGGGGGGGGGACCACCCACCTGGGTCTCAGCTCCCGCATCTACCACAGGGGGACAATAATATCAACAGTATTGATGGTTCAAGGAACTCGCATAGTTGAGTGCACACTGAGCTATGTTAACCTGGCCGTGTTTTCATGTCCCCGTCTTCAAGGGGGGATGTCCGCGTGGCTACAGCGGACCGACCTTGGGATACCAGCTAGGTCAACACGGGTGAGGAGAAAAGCAGCCAGTATCTAACACTGGATTTTGTTAACACTTAAAAGTCTGGGATACCTTCCCCTCCCAAGAATGTCGAAGGCCCTTGAAGACAACCCCCTTAAACCAGAATGGAATTTAAGAGACTGGAATAGAATAGTCGCGGGCCCGGTGAAGTTTCTGTCTCTCTAAAGGGATGACCGGGCACATAATCCGTGTTTTACCACACAGCGTGCGACCGTAGTTGGACTTCCAACCAACTGGCTTCCCCGTGGCTGTGTCTGAGCCTCCTGGGTTGTGCTAGGTCGGTAGGGCGGTGGTGTGTATTCCTGCCAAACCTCAGCCCGTGAAGGACTGGAGGAGGGTTACAAGAATCCATATCATAAAGCAGGAACTGGTCAGTCGATAAAACCCAGCCACGAAGGACAGTGGGGAGGCCCCGCGTGTGGGAGACGGGAGTGTAGGTGGGTGAGGCCGGCACCCCCTCCTACCTGAGTAAGTGCTTCCGGCCGGGTGTCCGGAGACCTGCAGACCCCCTGAAGTCAGAGGTGGTGGCGGAGGCAAAGCCGTGGGAGGGGCGAACATATTGGGGTGATGTGAGTGTGCGGGAGGCTGGAGGGTGGGCGTGAAGCTGTGCAGGGGGCTGTGGTTGGGCAGTGAGAGGGGGAACGGGGAGGCCGAAGGGTGGTGAGAGATGTGAGGCGGGGCGGGCTGAGTCTTCGCTGGGGTGCTGCTTCTGCTACTGCTGTTGGAGTGACCAAAAAAAAGGGAAGAAAAGAAAAAAGCCATAAGCAATTTATTTCCTTAAAAAAAAAAAATCCTATCCTATTTCCCTGCCCAGAGCCATGCAGTGCTTCTTTTTGCTCTTTCTTCTTTACAGACCCTCCCCTCATGCCCACAAGGAGCCTCTGCTACAATCACAACCTCAGGGGGGCCTGGGTGGCTCAGCGGGTTCAGGGTCTGACTCTTGGTTTTGGCTCAGGTCGTGATCTCACGGTTCATGGGATCGAGCCCCGCACTGGGCTCTGCACTGATGGTGGGAGCCTGCTTGCGATTTTCTCTCTTCTCTCTCTCTCTGCCTCCCCTGCTCGTGCTCTCCCTTTCTCTCTCACCGGTGCACACCTGGTGACCAGACGGTGGCCGGAAACTCAAGTCCGCTCCCCCTCTGCAGCCAGATTCTCATCTCTGCCCCCAGGAACCCTGCGCCTTCTGCGCATCTTCCACAAGCCACATTTCCTCCATTGCACAAAGATGGAGGAGAACAGCGGCCTGAGCTCACCCTGTCTGACGGCTGCCCCTTACATGAAGAAGCACAGATAGGAGGCGAACCCGGGAGCCCCGCGTCACCGCCATGGTCTGAAGGGCCATAGAAAGGAACTCAGGGGGGGCAGAGCAGGGGCCTGGTCCCGGCGAAGGCAGCTTCCCTCCCCTCTCCTGGACAGGAAACAGCCAGCCCCACCAGGTAAGAATTACACCCCCCGGGGGCAAGCGAGGGTGGGCCACGCTCGGCCCCACGCCAGGGGTTTCTGGCTCCCTTTCCTTGGCGGCTCCTCCTCTGTGCTGCCCTGAAAACTCTCCTTTGTAATCTGGCAAAGACAAGGCAGGAGAGCCTGGACTCCACGCGGGAGCTTGTGCTTCTCCAGCCCGGCTCGCTTCTCCTACGCCTCTCTGACCTGCCCGGGGAAGAAGTACATCGTAACGGAAAAACCTCAACTGGAGGACTCCCTGGTACCCATCTTCCTGACTCTGGAGTTGCAGCTCATCCTCTCGTGGGGGCCAGTCGCTCCCTTCTAAGAATCTCCTAACACAGGGGAACTGCCTGGTGGCTCGGTTAATTAAGCATCCGACTTTGGCTCAGGTCATGAGCTCACTGTCCGCGGGTTCGAGCCCTGCATCGGGCTCTGTGCTGACAGCTCAGAGCCTGGAGGCTGCTTGCATTCTGTGTCTCCCTCCGTCTCTGCCCCTCCCCCGCTTGTGCTCTGTCTCCCCCCTCTTAAAAATAAATAAATACCACAAAAAAATTAAAAACAAAAATCTCGTAACACTGGATGCTGGTAGGTCTCCACTGGCGGCCTCTCCCCAGGACAGGGTGGGGCGTTCCCCTCTCTGCTGTGTCTTATGCACCCTGCCCGTCCTGCTTTGCCCCCCCACCCAGGAGTCTCTGCGGCTGTTTTAGTTCTTCACAACGTCCTCACGCCCCGACCAGGCCCAACCTGCCTCCTCCCAAGAGACCCAAGCCTCACGGGGCCCTCTCTCCCCGACCCCTGGTCTCTGCCTCCCGGAGAGGACAGTGACAGTGTTAGCAACAAGAAACACCAGTGTCCTCGGGAACCCCTTCCCCACTCCCGCCTGCCAGTCCCAAGGAAGATGACAAAAGTCAGGCCAAAAAAAAAAAAAAAAGCAGGTTGGCTCACCTTAAGCTGTTGAGGCTTAAGCTACTGCTGTTGTAGGCGGACAATGGCTGGGAGAGGCTCTGGGCCGAGGGGTGGGCCTGCACGGGCGCGAGGCTCTGATGGAGAAGCTGGGTGGGGGACTGCGGCCTGGGCGGCCTCTGCACAGGAGGCTGAGGGGCCGGCTGAAGCTGGGCCTCTGGGGGCGCCTGGGGCGGCTGTGTGCTTGGCCGTGGGGGCTGAGGCGGGGCCTCCGTGCGCCGCACCAAGTCAGGGTCTGGAGAGGGAGCTCGGGGCTGGGGCTCGGCCTGCGGCTGGGGTGGCGGCTGAGGGACCTGAGGGCAGGGGTCTTTAAGCACCACGGGCTCAAAGATCGGCTCTTTGCAACAGTCCTGGCTCTTCTCCTGGCTTCTCTCTAGACCCGATATCTTGGGGACAATCGGGCCTGCATCCTGGCTGTCATGTTCGGGTAGTGTGCCGACACCTAACTCCGGATCTGTGCAGGGGGGAGAGCAGAGACAAAACCACAGGTAATGACGCGTGAGTGTGGAATGAGGGGCAGAAAGCGCAGTCCAGGCCCAGATCACAGATCGCACGGTGTTGGCGAGGTCCCGCCTGCGGGCTTCCTGGCCTCGCTCTATGGCGTGCGGGACACGAGCACGCTGTGGACAGGCCAAGGCGGCCCGGCCGGAGGAGGCTGCATTCCAGAAAGCAGCCTGGGCCACCAGACTCTGAAAATGAATGTTTTCCTTCATCTTGACAAAGGCGTTTAGGGAGCAAAATTAAGAAACAATAGCCGGCAAGTTGATTTTTCCCATTTATAACCCATACCGTTCTTGAATATACAAGGGAGCGGTGGTTTCAAACAGCAAGTGAAGCAAATGTTATTTAACCACACACAGATGTTCCTTCTTGGCCTTGCGTCTTCTCCCTTCCCATTCTGACTGATGAGACACACTTGACATTTACAGAAATAATTTTTTGTTTGGCAAGTGCTAAACTGGTCAAACGGCGGGGCCGCCTCGTGCTCACCAAGTGATCCTAGCAACGTCTGAGATCCAAGGTGCAAACATGAATTCAAATCAATTCACAGCCAGCTATACAAAGCCAGGCCTTTTAAAGGGTCCCCCACACTCCCGGCCACTGAAGGGTGCAGTGCTGAACGATGAGGCAGAGCCTAGATGTGAAATCCCACCAGCATGAACATGGGGCCAAGTCCATGCTCCTGTTACGAATTTAAAAGATACACTTCTCTCCAAAGCCCCAAACATCCATGCCACATCTCACAGAGTATTTGGTCACCCCATTAGCCAAACCCCATAAAATCCTCTAACAGAAGAAAGACAAATATGGCATTAAATAGAAAGAAATGTCCCTATCGAGTTATGCTTTTGTGTACATTGGGGAAGGGGGCGGGGAATGATCCTTCTCGCTACTTTGTGCTAAAAAAAAAGCCATCCTTTTATTATCACACAGCTCAGAAATCGGGAGAGAATGGGTCGCGATAGTCTCTGAAATGAGGATGTGTTCCAGGCATTCTGAAATAAACTACTTGGGGCATCGGCTTTCTCTTCCAGTCTCACTGGATCGTGTGTGAAACCTACACGGTATTCGCAAGGGTCCTATCGATTTCCGTTGATGTCCCCTTGGGCACACACACTTGCTGTGTTTCCTCCCCTGGAATTTGCATCAAAGCGATCCATTATTTTCAACGTTCTTTTGGTAACAAAGAGATCACACCTGTGACATGCGCAGAAGCAGAAGCAAACTGGGTTTATAAACAAAGCACATTTGGGGGCTAATACGAGCCTGGCTATCTTTACAAGTGCACAGGCAGCCTCCAAAGAAAGCCCCCTCTTGGCATGTTTCAGCTACCAAAGGATAAAAACATCCAGTAAGACCCCAGTGAAAAGTTAACTCCAGACTCCTGGCATCCCTCTCACACATCTTTCCATCCAGTGCTGTCCTTCAGAGCCCTTCTGGGAAGATTTTTGATAACGATAAGCTGAAATTTTTACAAATTCCCAAAACCTTAGTTTCTAACTCGAGGGCTGAGAGAGAACATCAAGATTCTTGAGGTAGACAGGCTCCATTCAGTCAGAGCTCCTAAATCAGGAGACAAGACCCTTTATCTGCAGACATTCACACCAAGGGGATCTGGTTCCGCTTCGCTTTCAGTGTTTTTTCCATCCCTTTTTTAAGATTTTCCATAGCAAGCAATTACACGAGCTCACTGAAATACACAGGCTTCCTACAATGCGAGCTGGTTAAGTGGGTTCAGGGCCGATGCACTACCACCCCAGATATCCTAACGACACACGACAGAAGAGATTTTCCCTGGTGAGAGGTTCTGGGTGCATAAGCAGGGATTCCTCCCACTCTGACACTCAGACGGCTAATTTAGGATCATTATGCTCACTCTAATGGCAGGAATACATCTCTCTCCTTTTGAAGTGCTTTGTTCTCTCCAGATTGGGATGGTGAAGAAGAAATACGTACACATTTTCCATCTCATTAAGTTTAAATTCAAATTCATGTTCTCCCTCCCCAAATCGGTGTCCAAAATTTCTCTCTGACATAAAAGAAAGTTTCCTTTTCCAAGGGACACCGCCCAGAGGATATATCATTTCGATTTCCTTATGCCGGTAAGGAAGCACATTAGAAATACATAGATAAGTGCTTCGTCTATCTAGCTTGACTCTATTTGTCTCCTCGTTCTTTATTTAATGGGCTTCTAGAATGTGGACAACACAGCCAAGTTGGCGGGAGGCATGGTGCAGGCTTGGGCTTGCTTCCCAAGGCTGTCACGTCTGCTCTGTTGCCCCATTGTCACTGTTGGTTAGTCCCACCCTAGTCACAGCTAGAATTAGGGGAGCAGGGAGCAGACTGCCGATCACCATCCCAGACAACCAGCTGGGGGTGCACAGCAATGCTGAAATCTCTCTAGTGAGCCCTGCGAATTTCTACGGGGTTATCTATGATGAATGACTCGGAGAACCCAGAAGCACAGAATCTCGGCCTGACACCAGAATCCGGGAAATCATGCACTTGAAGGTGCAAATGACCTGAACACCTGATTTCCAATGCCGATTAGGACTCAGGAATTCTGGGGTGGGGCTCCAGGGTCTCCTTTTCTGAATATTTCCCAGGTGATACTCCTGAGGCTTGGCCCTCTCTGTGAGTAGCACGGATCTTATTATCCAATCCTCTCTGATTAGATGGGGAATAAGCCCAGAGAAGGTACAGAACGTGCTTGCTGGAGCTCACGTGGCTGTTTCCCGAATCAGATGACTTTTGTTCTAGTCCTAACTCTTGCCACCATTAATTGCTTTTTCTCTGATTTACGTTTTGCTGCCCCCTCAGAAGGAAAGATCCTAAAACAAAGCAGGTGATGGTAAAATCCAGGAGTTCGTTAAAATATTTGGTACAAGGAGACAGTGAAGGGTTAGGAAAGCTACAAAGAGTTGCTGGAACACTTGGACTTCAGCTACAGCTGAAAGCGATCATCAATCCGTCGATGCCCTATTGCTGCAACTTAGAAGCAAGGCAGTGGCAGGTTAGAAGGCTGGTAAGAACTTTGGGGCTGAGACAGTTTTATGACTCCCCATTTACACGAGTCTCCTGAGGCACAGATGAGGCGTCATGCATTTTTGTGGCTAATCGGTAATGCATTTCCTCTTCCTTTCAATTATTCAATAAATGTATCTTCCCAGTTAAGCTTTTCCATCTTGACAGTCAATTTGTCTTACTGTGCGTCTCCAAAATTGGCAAGAACGCATTAAAAAAATAATTTTGTATTGCTTTGTGTGCTCTGAGTTTGCCAAAGGATGAAATTTGCTGAGGTTGAAAGAAATAAGAATGTGCAAATGGACTCGTCTTATTTACAAGGTTTACTCATTACAGTTTGGGGTTTTAGAATCTCTTGTGATTATAAAAATAACACATCATGCTTATAATAAAACACATGCAAATTAAAATTACACTGCACAGTACAGTAAAAAGGGTGAATTTACCACATGTAAATTATATCTCAATAACCTTGACTCAGGGGCACCTGGGTGGCTTAGTCAGGTAAGCGTCCGACTCTTGATTTCAGCTCAGGTCATAATCTTGTGGTTTCCTGAGTTTGAGCCCCACGTCTGGCTCTGAGCTGAGAGTGGGGCTTGCTTGATACTCTCCCTCTCTCTTTGCCCCTCCCCTGCTCCCTCTCTCTCTTTCTCAAAAATACATAATAGATAAAAAAATCTTTTTGACTCAAACACATTTTTTTTTAAAAAAGACAAGGGCAGATTAGGAAAACCCAGTTTAATTTTGATACACATCTGTTACAAGCTTCTTGGGGAAAATGGGGCAGAATATAAACCCCACCACCTCTGTGGAGGGTAATTTGGCAACACTTAGCTAAGAAACTAAAGGAATTCTCTTCACTAGATCTCAATAGACACCATGAAACAACATCATGGTAAGAATTACAAGTTTGGAAAGAAGGGAGATGAACTCATTTGGAGATTGGTTACATATAAATCTGGTACATCCACACAGTGGAAGAAATTACAGCTTGAAAATGAATGAGGAACTCTGCATATATAACATACAGCCCAGTGCCAGCTTCTGTGAAAGATGGAAGAAAAATAATATACATTCCTTTTTACTTTGTGCATATAGATGCTCTAGAAGGGTACTTAAGATACCAGAGGCAGTGGTTTTCTGTATGGGGGCTCAGGAAGGAAAACCAGACATTTAGGGAGCGGGAGGAGGGGGAAATCTTTGACTCTCTCTCTCTCTCTCTCTCTCTCTCTCTCTCTCTATATATATATATATATATATATATATATATACACACACACACACATTTAAATTTTTGAATCATGTGATCGTGTTACCTATGAAAAAACCCTTTTTTTTTTTTTGAACCAGCTCAGAGCCCAACATGGGTGGGGCTTGAACTTAAGACTCTGAGATCAACACTTGAGGCAAGATCAAGAGTCAGATCCTCAACCAACTGAGTCACCCAGGTGCACCCTACCTATGAAAACTTAAAAAAAAAAAAATTTTGGTAGTACATCACAAAAACAGTTTGAGCATGAAAAAGAAAAGCATAGCAAACAAAACAGAATTTGAAGAGTGGTATGACCATAAACATGGAGAGTAGATTTTATACAAAATAAGGGGAAAAAAAAACAAAAGTAAACTGGAAAATGACTCAATGGTCAACAACTTCCCTTCAACCCATAAATAAGTACCAGGTATATTTGGTGTTAGAGATAATGTGGACTGTACCTCTAAGAAACAAATTATTCCTGTCATTTAAATTGAAAATCAACAGAGGTGCCTGGGTGGCTCGGTGGGTTAAACGTCCGACTTTGGCTCAAGTCATGATTTTGCAGTTGGTGGGGTTGAGCCCAGTGTCAGGCTCTGTGCTGACAGCTCAGAGCCTGGAGCCTGCTTCAGATTCTGTGTCTCCCTCTCTCTCCGCCCCTCCCCTGCTCATGCTCTGGTCTCTCTCTCTCTCTTAAAAATAAATTAATGTTAAAAATTTTTTTTAAAATTGACAACCAACAGCAATACAAAAAAAGGAAGAGGCAAAACTGTTTTCAAAATACTACTACTACTACTACTGCTAGTCTAGCTAGAAAACACAATCAGATGAAAAACGTATGAGAATAAGAGAATTGAGTAAAATATGCAAATAACCCCCCCAAACATTAGTAGTTTTTCTACATACCAGCAATAGTGAATAGAAAGTAACATTTAAAAATGAGCCCCTTTACAATAGCAAAAATCATTTAATATTTGGAAACAAACCTAACAAGAAAATGACAGGGCCCATAAAGTCTCAGGAATATACCCTCCAAATTGCTTTGAGAACTTCTATATTCAAGGGTATTTTAGGAGGAGGATGAGAGCGAGAGCCGCAATAAGAGGTGGTTCTCCTTCGATGACACCCCCCCCCCATGGGGTTCTCAGACTTTGTGGGAGTGTGTTTGGCTCTCACAGTGGCCAGACGGCACTGGTGGCTCTTAGGGACATGACAAGGACAACACATCTCAGTTAATGTTCTAAAATCCCACTGGACATGCGTACAGCTGAAAAATCTAGAACCTAACTCTGTCTTTGCATATAAACACAAAATGATTTTTGTGTCGTTTTCATACACTGGAATTCCCAGGAATGCAACTATCGTACGCTCCTGTATCTGTGACGTCATGTCTTGTCACGAACAAGCGGAGAGTTGGGTAGTCACCATTTGGGAAATCATGACACCAATGGTACGGCTGATCCTGGCATCTGAATTGCCAAGCCCTATGGACCTGAATGAGTCTGTTTTTGTAGCAGTCGTATTTATATACCGTCCTACATCCAGATTCAAACATCTGACCATTTTGTTGTCTTCTAATGTAAACATTTACATTACTTTTCATTAGGGTTTTGTGTGCATTTTTAAATCATGTGTATAGATAAGCCTTTGACTAGATCTTTTGTTCCGGAAAGTAAAGAATAAGAACACATTATAAAACCTCATTCATAGTACACAAAAAGGGTATTGGGTGCTAGGGTTGAGATTTGCTGTGTTATGTCCCGGTGATGAACTCCTATGTTTCCAGACGTCCGATAACTTACAGCAAAACTACGGTAGTTACTTCAAGGGGTTGTTCTAAGTTCTTTCCACCATGTAGAGCACAGAATAAATGAACAGTGTTCTCCAAACTACTATTGAAAATAACTTCCTGGAAAATATTTCTGGACAAAATTACTATCGAGTAAAACGAAGTGCACTGGCAGCAGTATGGTCTCAAAGCGGAAAATTATCCGTATACATGTATATATGCACGCACAGAAAAAAGATTAGAAAGATATTCATCAAAATGTTCACTGTAATCTCATCATGCAGAAATAACCACAGATTTTCATTTTAAATTTTTTGCTTTTTCCCTTAACTTTCCAAAACAAGCTTCCTATAGTAAATGTGCACTATTATCGCAGAAGAGAAAGGCATTATAGCTGACCCCTGAACAGGATAGGTTGGAACTGTGCAGATCCACATATATATAGATTTTTTAAAAAATATAAATACAGTACAGGGGTGCCTGGGTGGCTCAGATGGTTAAGCGTCCAACTTTGGCTCAGGTCAGGATCTCATGGTTTGTGGGTTCGAGCCCTGCATCTGGGCTCTATGCTGACAGCTCGGAGTCTGGAGCCTACTTCGGATTTTGTGTCTCCCTCTCTCTCTGCCCCTCCCCTACTCATGCTCTGTCTCTGTCTCAAAAATAAATAAAAACATTAAGAGAAATTTTAAAAATACAGCACAATACTGTGAATGTATTTTCCTTTCCTTATAATCAGCTTAATATTTTCTTTTCTCTGGACCTACTTTAGTGCAAGAAGACAGTATATATAACACATATACAAAATATGTGTTAAACGAGGAGGGGCAGAGAGAGAGGGAGCAGAATCTGAGGCAGGCTCCAGGCTCTCAGCTGTCAGCACAGAGCCCGAGGCGGGGCTCGAAACCACAAACTGTGAGATCATGATCTGAGCTGAAGTCAGAGGCTTAACCGACTGAGTCGCCACCCAGGTGCCCCTCAACTGTGTATTTTTAAATGAGTTCCTTCATGGACAATCTAACTCCACCATCAAAGCAGCCAACTCAGAATGTGACTTTATTCTAGTCAAACTGCTTTACCCACTAGATGGAACTTTTTTAAAAAGCTCTTTACCCAGAGGGCAGATAAATATTTGCCTTTCAGAAATGGGGAGAGGATATGGCCTTCTCTCTACTGTGCAACATTTCCAACTGCTTCCACCTGGGCGTATTTGGGCAGAAAGGAACTGGTGGATATTGATAATTAAGGAGGAAGAAGAGAAGTGGAAGAATTCCCCTAAGGCACATTTCTGTGCTTCCAGCCTTCCCATGTCTTTACACTTGATGAGAAAGCCCTATTATGACGTGCTCATGACAAGGTCATTACTGCAGCAAATATGAACAGCTTTAAAGACATCAAGAAAACTATGGGGGGCACTGGCCGTTAGGCAATGTGTCCATCCATCTTTTCAGAAGTCTGACCCACAGCATCTAGAAATGGGTATGTCCTATTTTTACATTATTCTGTCTTCTAGTTAACGTCTCTATCTATTTGTCCAAATGAAAGAGCCACCAAGACCTCACCACACAGACAGAGTGAAGACTGCATCCAAATAAGTTGTGATGGGGGAAGTCTCAGACTTTAAATTAAGGTAAAGTGGGAACATTAATAAATGTTGAAAGTATTCAACCTTAGAAAGCCCAGAAACATATGGAAGTGTCACCTTTCTGTGAATCAACACTGAATAATTTCGAGCTACCAGCCATATCCATTCCTTGAACACCTTCTGGTCTATTCTTTTAACTAAAACAAAACAAAACAAAAAAACTCCTTTTTAGCAAAGATTACATATTTTGTGTATACTTATTAACACAAGAAGGTTGATGGGTGGACCTGGGGAGAGGGGGAAATGGGCGATGGGCACTGAGGAGGGCACCTGTTGGGATGAGCACCGGGTGTTGTACGTTAGCGATGAATCATGGGAATCTACCCCCAAAACCAAGAGCACACTGCGTACACTGTTAGCTAAGTTGACAATGAATTATATAAACAAAATAAAGTAAAAACAACAATTGCACTACTGGATTAATTCAGCAGTACTCTGAACTCTCCCCAAGTTTTGGGTTCTGTCTCCAGAGCTCTACATTGCAATCATGTTCTGCAGAAAAGGTCTACCTCCTTAACATATACCTTTCTTTATTTTCCTCCTCACTGTCTTTTCTTCAAATCATTAAACAGAGACCAGTTTGTTCCATTAGCAGATTCAATTACTCGAACGAATGGAAGGATGACATTCAGCCTCGCAGCTCTTCTTCTCGGTCACTGAAACTGTACAAATAAATTGAGGAAAACCCACTGTTTGTTCAAGGCAAATTAATTTTCAAACACTGCAAGAGTGGGAGATCAGGGGAATGGTGGGTGCTTGGCAAGGCTCAAAGAGATTCCATTTTGTGCTTGTCATTTTGTGTAAACATTAATTACCATCTGGGAGGCTAAGCTGTGGGCTGAAGGCTGTATCGTAAACCTCTGAGGGCCTCCAGGGTTCCTAGTAAAAGCAAAATCCCAAACAGTAAAAAATAGCCGTTGTATCTGCCAAAACACCAGCAAGCCTACTGGGAGAGCTGTGTGGGGGCCAGCAGGTCAGGGGGTGCCATTATCAGACAAGCTACTTTGGCTATCGCCTAGGTTCCAAGATTAACCTACGACAGGCATTCAAGACAAATCGACAGAGTGCAGGTCAATGTACTCAAACCTATTTCAAGTTTATTCCTTGTAAGCCTCACACCATGAAAAGCATCCACCCTTAAGTGTATGCCCGTGTTTCTCTCTGATGCCTTAAGGCCAAAACTCTGCGGTTCACGGAGAGTAGCAGCCTTGACTGTGCAGACTGCAGCCGCCAGGATGGCTCCCACCTACAGAATGACGTGGCCTTGAAGGTCAACCTGGGCTTGCACTGGATTTCTTTTGCAGTCTCTTAGCAAATCAGAGCGAAGGGGGACGGACCATTCCTCCTCCAAAAGGGGAAGAAAAGTAGATTGTCACCTATTGAGGGTAGCAATGGGGGCATCAGAAAGTCTTGAAAAAACCCTAGAGTGTCAACATCATTGGTTTTTTTCACTTCATACAAGGAAAAGACTAGTGTCACTTCGTATGCCCAGCCCTGTGCTCCGTCCCGAGGCTACAAAGACGAACAAGAGACAGCCCCAGGCTTCCGGGAGCTGGCACAGAACAGGTATCAAGGGAGAAGCATGGAAGTGGCAGGAAACTTTGGCCTTCTAGGTCAGTGTTTGCTACCTGTGAGGCTTAGAGATAAGCTTAGCTAATCAGAGCTGAAGAACATCTCTATATATCTTATTGATCCGGAGTTATTGATGGTAGGGCACTTTTATCTAAAACGCGATCCTGCTGTACAGGTCCCAAGGACCAGTCTTAGGCCCAAAGCAACTGAACGGTGTTCTGGGCCGTGTGCAGGCCTGATGGGAGAGACAGGGTATCGAAGGATAAAATCTCTGGTCACATCAGCACGCTGGAGAAATTCCAAGCACTAGTTTCAGAGAAAGCCCAAGCTTTCGTGCTTTGGCCTCAAAGCCAGATCGCCATTATTTTTCGTTGTGTTCTCCTGCCGGCATCCATATTCATCAGCCGGCCAAGACCACCTCCTGCTTGCTCTATATCCCCAGCGCCTCTCTGCCTCTGCCCTCCAGCGGCTGGATCTCAGCCTCCTGGTCCGTCCTCATCAGCCCTGTCGGGCTGTGGACCAAATGCCCACATGCAACACTGCGCATGTTCACACACACGGGCACAGCCACCTTCAAATCCAGTGCCCACTCAGGCGGCCAGGGGGCTTGTTCGGTTGAGCGCCCAGCTCTTAATTTCAGCTCGGGTCGTGATCTCGCGGTTCGCGGGTTCGAGTCCCATACTGGGCTCCGCATGGCCAGCTCTCTCCCTCTCTCACTGCCTCTCCCCTGGTCACGCACACACATTCTCCTCTCTCAAAATAAATTAATAAACTTTAGTAAAAATAAAAATAAGATTAAATGTTTAAAAAAAAATAAAAACGAAGCAAAAAAATGAAAGAAAAATAAAAACACAGGATACTTCTGGGTCCTAACAAGGCATAGTTCCAAAAGGACTTTCAACCCCAAGTCTGTACTCGTGCAACACGGCCTGCCTGTTCTCCACAAACAACAAATCTAAGGAACAAGGCTCTCACCCTAACAAAAGCCACAGCACAGCACACATTCAGTGGACTCGAGGCCAACAAGGAGCCTGTTTGCTTATTTTGGAAGTTCTCCAAGAGGTGGGACCAAAGCACTGAAAATGAATTACGACTTTAGGTGTTTGGTTTGAAAAAGAGCCTTCCTGGTACCTAATCTTCCTACCTTTCACGTGGAGAACAATCAAGAGAGGCCGGGAGAGAAAAGTAAAGACTGTCCCCTTGGGCAAGGCAGCCCTCCCTCCAGTACTTCCATTGCTAAGTAAAGCCAGGGCTCCAAAGCTGTCAAGTTTCGCAGAGGCTCACAGATCTGTTTACAGACATGACACCTTCCTCACTATACTGTGGCCTGCTGCTAACTTCTAACGTCTTCGCCTGAGGCTTTCATGACCACAGTCAGAAGGGGCAACAATTGGGGCGCCTGGGTGGCTTAGTCGGTTAAGCGTCCGACTTTCGCTTAGGTCATGATCTCGCGGTTCGTGGGTTCGAGCCCCGCGTCGGGCTCTGTGCTGACTGCCAGCTCAGAGCCTGGAGCCTGTTTCAGTCTGTGACTCCCTCTCTCTCTGACCCTCCCCACGCTGTCACACTGTCTCTCTCTCTCCTAGAAATAAATAAAACATTAAAAAAAAAAAAAAGAAAGAAAGAAAGGGCAACATTCGTGAGGCTTCATTCCCGGCCACCTTCTGAGGCAAAACTTCTTTGGTGTCATGCGTCTTTGGTGTTCTCTTACTGTAATATGCAGCCTTTCTTGGATCTGTACATGTTTGGTGGTATCAACACGTTCATGGTATTATGGGGCTACGGAATGAGACGTGTCGCTTGTAACATTCACCCTCTGAAAGGTTAGTGTGCCCATGAAGGTTGGCTCTAGGGCTAAATCTTATTTTCAACATTTTGAATTCTACCAAAGATTATTTTCTCGAGGACAAAGGTAAAAGCCACCGAGACCAAAGATGTCCTGAAATATCATCAGTCACTCTGACTTCTTGCTTCACACAGTGACCCATTTTAGTGACCCATTTCAGGCACAGACTGGACATTCACTGGGACCCTGAGTAAAAAGGCTGGGTGGAGGTATATGGGATGGCAAGTTAGGGTTTCCCTCCTGTGAGTCGAGTCCATCCTAAGCTTTTCTCAGCTCCCCGGCCTACATACAAATACTCCCTAGCCCAAGTGTCTTCTTAACCTTCCACAATGCAGGGATGACATAGGTTCTAGTCAACACTGGCTTCCTCTCTCCCTGCTTCAGAGTCTGCGAGAACACGCACGCTTCATCCTTCTAGAACCTGAGCATCATCTGCGTCTTCCAACGTCCCTCTCTCTACTTCTTTCCTCTCAAAATCACCTACTTCTCAGGGTCCAGGTATCACAGAGAAGGTCTCAGGTGACCCTAGTATGAAGAAGCCAACCTTTGTGATTCCTCACAGTGGCAAGTAAACTTTTCTGTCCTGGAGAGAAGGGAGGAGGGAATCACAGACGCAAGGCAAGCGGACCGCTCTGGCCCCGCTGTGCTGAGAGAGAGAGCTGCAGAGGAAGAGGGGGCAGTTCCTGCCCACGAGCACGATCAGGGTCCCCAGGTCTCTACCAAGTCCACACTGCTGTCACTTGGTGAGAGGTAGAAGATGAGGCTCTTCCTTCAAGGAGTCATCAAATATCCTAAAACCAATGTTTTCGCAATGCACGGTGGGAAAACTCCAAGAGCCACTCCCTTCCTGTTCTCAGCAGGTCACTGCAAGAAGTGGGTTTCGCCTTGGTAAATAGTTAGCGTGCTTTGGCAGTGAAAGTTCTGTCAGCTCTCAGACATGTCCGCCTGTACTCCTGAGGACAGATGACAAATCTCCCCAAGTCTGTTCAAACAACCTGTCGTGGCCCATGGGACCCGGGTGCTGCCAAAACGCCGGTAATCTGTCTGACTAGCTTATGTGCGAGCACCGCAGATGCCTCTAGAATGAATCTGTGCAAGTAGCTTATTTTTCCCTGAAACCATAAAGCCTGTGGAAATCAGGGAAGAGAGGACTCTTGATAGTTTCTCTATGGAACTTTTGACCTTTCTGATCCCAAACCATCCACCACCTCGTACTATGATTCCAGTGTGTTCTATAACCTTGCTATTCCAAGTGTGGCCCCCCGACCAGCAACACTAGTGTCACCTGGGATCTCGTTAGGGAGTTGAATTTGCAGCTCCCGTCCATATGCAAGTTCAACTTTGCAAACCACTGTTCCAGGGACTACTGGGAAAGCTTCAGGCAGCGCTGTCGCTGAGGGATGCCGTCCGCAGGGTCCCCAATCCTTCAACGTCTTCCCCTCCCAAGGGCCACTGTTGGAAATGACTTCTTTTGTTCCTTCCCGGGTGGGTTCTCTACCAGCAAGTAAGCTGCTGTAGGGGCGGGGTGGTACGAGATGATCAGAAGCTGCTTCTGGTCTTGGACATGGCCATGAAAGCTGGCCACAGCGAGCTCTTATTCACGGCGGTTATTTCCCATCTGGCTCCAAGCATTCACCACGTAGGACAGGGAGTAAGAGTCTTGCCTGTAAGCACGGCCATGAGCCACCTTCCAGGACCTGATGACTGTCCCGTGGAAGGGGAAGCAGATCTTTTATGAGTGACATCATGGGCAGAGCTAAGGATGTGGATCGGGGAGCAAACTTTGCACCTAAGCCAGCCTGGGCTGCCTCACAGGGGTGATCTGATTTACTCTTTGCTGAGCATATCAAGGGAACGTTCATGCCATGAAGGACCATGACAAAAATTCTGAGGACTTAGCTGTGGAACAGGAAGGAGACTGGACTGCGTGACTTAGGAGACCCCCCCGAGTTCCCTGACAAGATGCTGGTAATGCGCCCCTGGAAAGACCGACATCGTTTCTGTATTTTCCCTTCCTGTTCCAGAGCTCAGTCTTCTCAAATATTTCACCTGTACGTTAACAGACACGTTCCACTCGATTTGCACGGATTTTGACAAATGCCACATCTTAAGTTGCAAACTAAGGATCTCTATACCAAATGACTAGAAAAGAGTTTTCTTTGGGAACAGGAGGAGAAAATTTGCTTCTCCCCAGCCATGACTTTTGTGAAGCTGAAAGAGTTTGTTTTTGTAAGTGTTTTTATTTATTTTTGAGAGAGAGAGAGAGACAGAGCATGAGTGGGGGAGGGAAAGAGAGAGAGGGAGACACAGAATCCGAAGCAGGCTCCAGGCTCCGTGCTGTCAGCACAGAGCTCGATGTGGGGCTCGAACCTGTGAACTGCAAGATCATGACCTGAGCTGAAGTTGGACGCAACTTAACCAACATGGGTGTGTGTGCTGTGCTGTTCCCTATATTTGAAATATTTTATCTTTTTTAAGAGAACAAATCTAATCCTTAAAGTGATTTTCTACAAACCATCCATGTAATTCATTATCCTCAGTTTATCACAGAAAAAGGAAACATGTTCAAATATAAAATTTGAAGCTCCAGGTCTATAAGGCAGTCCAGGAAGGCAGTGAGGATGATGCGGCCATCAGCCTTCTAGAAACTACCAGCCGTGGGGCTCCACAGTGGAATGGTTAGCACTCTGGACTCTGAGACTACCTGTCTGCTTGACTTTGCCACTCACATCTGAAATGCTACGGTCCCTCTCCAGAAATAAACAGTGGGAAGTTGTACTGACTGTCCTTGGGTGGAGGTGCGCCTGGAGTAAGTGACCAAAACAATAATATTGCCTCCCACTTAACAGCGATAATCCTGGAAGGCAAATGTCCCAAGTGGAAGCTTGTGACTTGGCTTCAGCCCTCCTGCAAACGCCTCAACTTTACCTTCAGAGAGGTCTTCAAACTGGAATGGCAAAAGGTATGGCATCTGTTTCCTTCCCAAATGCCTAAAGACCATGTGCACCTGACCGTGCCACCATCAACCCTGGCTCAATGTGACCAAAATCAAGTCCACACTTGCCCACTTCTGCTCTGGCTCTGCCGTACCTACCATCGAAGCTCGGAATCCTAGCACTGATCTAATTTTCATTTCCCCCTTCACATTCACCCCTTTCATTCACCCCCTTCAGGTGTGAATTATTGCTTTAGATGCCATTTAAGACAAATGAAATCTGCTGTTTGCTAGCAGCCTGACTGAGCCTTTAAAATGTAACGCAGATTGGGGCGCCTCAGTGGCTTAGTCGGTTGTATCTGACTTTGGCTTGGGTCACGATCTGGTGGTTTGTGAGTTTGAGCCCCGGGTCGGGCTCTGTGCTGACAGCTCAGAGCCTAGAGCCTGCCTCGGATTCTGTGTCTCCCTCTCTCTCTGACCCTCCCCTGCTTGTGCTCTGTCTTTGTGTTTCTCTAACATACACATTTAAAAAAATAAACCAGGTCATGCTGTCATGTCAGTCCCGTTTGAACTCTCCAGGGGCTTCTCCCAATACATAGAATAAACCCTCAGCTTCTCTTACTCTGTTTCTGATTATCATCCAGTTTTCACCTCCTGCTCTCTCCCCTTTACACACATACGGGTGCTTCTGAATTCCAGCTTTCAAAAGCCCTGTTTTAGTCAAACCACCTTGCTAAACCTTCTCCAGTCACCAGAGCCCGTGGCCCACCCTCACCCTCTGAAGAACTTATATTCTAGAGACTAAATGCCAAGGGACCTTACTAGGCATTTACTAGATACTGTACTGCTGTTTTAGTACATGTGACTAGTTTTATTTATTTAATTTTTTTAAAAATTTAACATTTATTTTTGAGAAACAGAGCATAAGCAGGAGAGGGGCAGAAAGAAAGACACAGAATTTGAAGCAGGCTCCAGGCTCTAAGCTGTCAGCAGAGAGCCTGATGCTGGGCTTGAACCCACGAACCATGAGATCATGACCAAGGCCAAAGTTGAACACTTAACCAACGGAGCCACCCAGGCATTCCCCTCCCTTTTTAAAAAACATTTTTTAAACAATTTACCCTTTATTTATTTTTGAGAAACAGAGCATGAGCAGGAGGGGGCCAGAGAGAGAGAAAGACACAGAATTTGAAGTACATGTGGCTAGTTTCAGAGGAGGGACTGCTTAAAATATTTGCCTTTATTTCAATCCCAAACACAATGCCTTCCACTTGGCAAATATTTGATTTCTTTAGCTGCATAATAATCAATTTACAAAATCTAAGTAAATTTCTTTATATCTGCAATTCAAAAAGAAAAAAGTCGCTATAATGAGAAAAATACTCAATAAACAATTACACATTAAGCCAGAAAAATCATGTCTCTTTGGAGTCATTTTCATAATTGAACATTATACTGCAATAAAATAATAGTATATAACACAAGCAAATGTAAAATAATTGGAAGCTATTATGAAGTTTAAGCATCCATTTTTGATATATAATAAAACTAATGTTCTATTTTGAATCATAAAAGATTCTAATTTTTTTTTATAACAGAACAAAAGCAGGGCAATCAAAAGCACATAATATTAAAGG
Organism: Proteles cristata cristata; assembly: GCA_017311185.1. Classification (NCBI taxonomy): domain Eukaryota; kingdom Metazoa; phylum Chordata; class Mammalia; order Carnivora; family Hyaenidae; genus Proteles; species Proteles cristata. Next base: position 1,252,858 of record JAESUZ010003410.1, read on the forward strand.
AGAACTAACTTAATAATCGAAGGTAAAGCGTTTTCTGTAAAGCGTTGCTTTAGGAACAGGCATGGGGAGTCTGGGTGGCTCAGCTGGTTAAGTGTCTGACTTTTTTTTTAATGTTTATTTCTTATTTTTGAGAGGGACAGCAAAAGCAGGGGAGAGGGCAGAGTGAGGGAGATACAGAATCCGAAGCAGGCTCCAGGCTCTGAGCTGTCAGCACAGAGCCCGACGCAGGGCTCGAATTCACAAACCATGAGATCATGACCTGAGCCAAAGTTGGACACTTAACCGACTGAGCCACACAGGTGCCCCAAGTGTCTGACTCTTGATCTCAGTTCAGGGTCTTGATCTCAGGACTGTGAGTTCAAGCCCCGCATTGGAGCCTACTTAAAAAAAAAAAAAAAAAAAAAAAAAAAAGGAATATGCTTATGGTCTACATACTGCCTACAGAGTTTAAGAGTACAAATATACAATTTTATGTGTGTTGAGAACATGAGAAAATGTACATGGCTTCACTTGGGGAATAGTCATGGGGAGGGGTCTGATTAGTTTTATTTTTCACCTTTTATCGTACTTACATTTGCAACAGAACACTGGGTTTAAATCCACAAAGGTGATACAAAGTCAAGTTAACTGTGCAATCAGCCTAATATACTCAATATGAGGAAACAAGGTAAGAAACCTTTTCAAAGTTAGCAAAAGAGAAGTGCTCAGAACTACACAGACAAAACACCCAGCAATGAAACACCAAGTAAATGGTAGAAAGAATATTGCCCGAGCAAGCATGGAGTCCAAAGTACATGGGGTTGAAGGGGGAGAGGTGGGGTTTTGTCCTGCAAATCTCTATGACTGCAAAATACAACTGGTGCGCACGTGCACACACACACACACACACACACACACACACACACACACACACAGCGAAACTCCAACTGGGAGATAAGATGAAGGTTTATAGAATAAAGTCTTCTCCAATAAGGCAAGAGATAAGAGTTAATTTCTTAAGCTGCAAAACAACACCCCCCCCACAGATTGAAGATATAATTACTGAATCACCGTTTTCTGGAGGAAATGCATCGCTGCCACGGAACACGAAGGAGGAGGAGACAGCGAGACAACAGTTTTGCAGAATCAACTCAAGAACTTAGAAGGGGAATCCTGAAAGATTCCTGCAAGAAATTCTTCACATCCTCAGCTCCTTCACCCGACCTCGAGGACCGCTGAAATCTGAGATCTCGATTCTGTCAGAGGCAGAAAGGTCCTCCCAAAGGAGAAAATCACCCCCTCGGGAGACCGCGGCCGGGTGAGCGTCCCCACGTGTACCCCAGGCACTTGGACTGAACAAACACACAAGGACATCTCAGAGCCTAAACGCCAGGGTCTCCCAAGTTCATGTTGCTGTTGGCACTTGGCCGTCTTTCCCGGGCTCGTCCGCTGCACCCAAGCGCACCGCTCGGTCCCACAAAGGCACCCAGCAGCACGTGGCGCTTAACCGCTACTACCTGTGCTCACAGAGGCCACGCTGGCCGACGGAACTGAAAGGTGCCCATTTTTAAAATGTCCTCTTCGTTCAGGTGCCAAGGAAGGCTTTCAATCAATCTTAAGGCAGAACTGAAGGCCATTCTTAAGTCCTAACCTTAGGGACGAGAGGAGGAGGCCTAGAATGAGCAAGATAAAACAGAGGGCACTGGGCTAATGTCCCCAGACCAGAAATGTGCTTGCCCATGACCTGGTCCACTCGACCACAGACAAATGGCTGAAAGGCATTCACCCCTGGTGTCTGTTTTGAACCACTGACACTGGTCAGTGTTTCTGTAGACTTTGATTTACTCAGATCTATAAACTGCTTTATATTTTAACCACCACACTTAGTTGAAATTGGGGGGTTTTCAAAGCATTGGGCCCAGAATCCAACTACCCCCTGAGAACATTAATGCCTACCTCCCAGGTTTAAAATAAAACTTACCTCCAAAAGGTGAGAATAATTTAAAAAGGCTTTGCAAACAGTTGGGGCTCAAAATTCATTGGTTTATTGCCTTTTCTGTAGAAAAGGGGGGAGGGGGAAATTATCATTCACCCCATGCTTTTAACCCTCCCTTCCTGCTTTCTTCGAGTACCACGCAGTATCTTTGGTTCAATTTCTGGTACGCCAGAAATGACCACTGCTCCCAGGCAAGGTGGCCAATGGGCCCGGGGAGCCCTTGCGAAGACTACAGATTGCACACCAAGGTGCACTTCAGATACAATTTTCCAGCCAGTCGGTCAGTGCTGGGGGAACAAATCTAAACAAAATAAAAGCCATCAACTGGAAAAGAAAGCGTGTCCTACCTAGAGGCAATGAAATCTTAATCCTCTGTAATGCACCACAAATTCCACAAACATAACTGGGGATGTGTTTCCTTCAAAACCCCAGATCAATTCACGGCAAAGGCTTAAATATTTTTGAGTACAAAGAAACACAGTTTTCTGTCTGCCTAACAAAGGCGTGTAATTATAGAGCATGCAGCCTGGAGAAGACACACCTTGGTGAGCTTGTATGGTGCCAGATTTTATAAGGAAACACTAATGAAACAATGGGACGTGTGTTTATGAATAGTAACTGTGGACTGGAGCAGCTCCATGAATAAATGGAGAGGCTGAGATAATGTAAGTTCCGTTTAGATTTCTCCCTTCAATGAATGGAACTTATGACACAGTTTGGCGAGAGAGGCAATATATTAGAGTTCAAGTTCAGAAGTCAACCGGGTTCACAGTCTGGTTTTGTCGCTACTTCGCCAAGAACTTTGAGGAAATCATTTCACCTCTTAGAGCCTTGGGTTCTTCATCTGAGTCAAAGAGAAGCCCGGGCTTCCTGATTTCTGGGGTTCCTTCTAATACTAAAAGTCTGCAATTATATTGGCACATTAGCCTATCTTCAAGTAAGGCCATAAACGAATCATACCCATGTAAATGATATGAGGTGAAATTTTATTTTTATTTATTTTTAAAAATTTTTATTATTATTTTTTAAATGTTTATTTTTAAAATATTTGAGACAGGGAGAGACAGAGTGCGAGTAGGGGAGGGGCAGAGAGAGAGGGAGACACAGTATCTGAAGCAGGCTCCAGGCTCTGAGCTGTCAGCACAGAACCCGATGTGGGGCTCGAACCCCCAAACTGCAAGATCTTGACCGGAGCCAAAGTTGGACACTTAACCGACTGAGCCACCCAGGCGCCCTGAAAATTCATTTTTAAACCAGAAACTGGATGGGGGAAAATACAAGACTTTCCTCTAGGCTGTTCCTTTTGTCTTGCTTTGTTTTGTTTTGAGTGCAAGTGGGGGAGGGGCAGAAGGAGAGGGAAAATCTTTCTTCACTTAGTGCAGAGCCTGATGTGGGGTTCCATCCCACAACTGTGAAATCATGACCTGAGCCGAAATCGAGAGTTGGACGCTTAACCAACTGAGCCACCCAGGTGCCTGTAAGTTAGAGCCTTTCAAATTTTAGAGAAAGGTGCTAAATGTAACAAGAAACCAGACTTATAAAATATTCTTATGGCTAGAGGGGACTTTGGAAAGAGGCTGGATGAGCCAAGTCTGTCTCTTTAACATTTATTTTCATTCTTCTTAATAAAAAATAAACTAGTCTTTCAGATGAGGAGCCTCCTGAGAGCGAGTGGGCATTACACTTTACCTGGTGTCTGGAACACATTAAGAACACAAAAGATGTTTTACTGATGGCGTGAGTACCAGAATGAAGGGCTGCATTCCACTCGTTTTGAAAACATGAATTTGTTCCACTGCGAATGTTGGGTTGGCTTATGTGCGATCCTGCCTGCAAGACACACTAGGTGAGGGTGAGGGGCGCCTGGGTGGCTCAGTCGGTTGAGCATCTGACTCTTGATACTGGCTTAGGTTGTGATCTCGTGGTTGTGGGGTCGAGCCCTGCATCAAGCATCGAGCGGACTGGAGAATCTGCTTGGGATTCTCCCCCTCTTTCCTACTTTTGCTCGTGCTCTCTCTCAAAAAAAAAACAAAAAACAAAACAAAAAACAAAACAACAACCAAAACCCCCAAACCCCAAAACCAAACCAAGAAACAGTGGGTAAAGGCAGAAAACTGCACCAGGCTGAACCAAGCCGACGCGAATACACTGCTCACGCCTCAAACCTGCCTGCTACCCCAGCTCCCTGTACGCTTGGAGCTCACCTGCCCACATCTGGTGTCCCCACTTTCCACCTCTTCACAGTAACTCACAAGCTGCACCCCAACATCCTCCTCCACAAGCCACCTTCAGGCCTTTTTCAAGCCAAACACTATATTTATTGTAGCATTTAGATATTTGTTTCTTTTTTTTTTTAATTTTTAATGTTTTTTATTTATTTCTAGGAGAGAGAGAGAGAGGCAGCGTGAGCAGGAGAGGGTCAGAGAGAGAAGGAGTCACAGGCTCCAGGCTCTGAGCTGGCAGTCAGCACAGAGCCCGACGCGGGGCTCAAACCCATGAACCATGAGATCATCACCTAAGCGAAAGTCGGACGCTTAACCGACTAAGCCACCCAGGCGCCCCTATATATTTGTTTCTTATCGTTTAACACATGTAAAATTAAGTTACTATGTTTAAGGGGTTCCTATCTTTATAAGTTTTTTATTTCTTTAATATATATTTAAAATTTTTTAATGTTTATTTATTTTTGATAGAGAGACAGACAGCATGAGTGCGGGAGGGGCAGAGACAAAGGGAGACACAGAATTCGAAGCAGGCTCCAGGCTGCAAGCTGTCAGCACAGAGTCCAATGCGAGGCTCAAACTCATGAGCCATGAGATCATGACCTGAGCCGAAGTCAGATGCTTAAATGACTGAGCCACCCAGGTGCCCCTCTTTAATTATTTTTTAATGTTGATTTATTCTGAGAGAGAAAGAGAGAGAGAGAGAGAGCGAGCACGCACACATAAGGGAGGGGAGAGAGAGAATCCCAAGTGAACTGTCAGTACAGAGCCCGATGTGGGGCTCAAACTCATAAACCATGAGATCATGACCTGAGCTGAAATCTAGAGTCAGATGCTTCACCAATGGAGCCACCCAGGTGCCCCTAAAAGGTTCCTAACTTAAAAAACAATCTGTCAGTGATGAAATTTTTGTATTTCTAACCAATTTTCCTCCTAAGCCCTACAGTTTCAATTATTCACAGTGCACAGCACAGTGATACTTTTAGGTAAGCAACGCTGCAGCAGAACTGACTATACAGATAAGCGAATTCATGACAGAGAGAACCTCCTCGTACAAAGAATGTCAAAAAAGAACGGATCAACAGTCAGTGCAGGGCAAAGTTTCTACCGCGCTGCAAAAGGCATCCAGGTACTGTCCTCCTCGACTTACTTATTAGCAATGAACTTCTATATTACTACGCAGAAATTGAGAGAATGAGTATTTTTGACTCATTCACTCAACACAAACAGAGTAAGCCTACTTACTCTGAGCTAAGGGTTGGAGGGAGAAGAGAAAGATGATGATAAGACGGGATTACTTCTCTGGCGGAACTCATATCTGAAGGGAGGAAAGACATAAATAGCTATCATGTAATGTAGTAAAAGCTCTAATAAATGTATCACAAAGTCCTTTGCAATCTCAAAGGAAGGAAGGAAGGACTAACTCTCAATGACAGAAATAGGAATCCTCAAAGCTTAACAAGCTGAAATAAATGACGGGTTAAAAGAGAAAAAAGAAAACACCCGAAAGGGACTACAATTGCACCAATTGTTAAAGCGCGTACTTACAGCCTTTAGGACTTTAAAAACTGTCACGACTGAGCCTTGCCTCTCCTTTCCTTTATTTGAAAACTGTTGGCACTTGCATTCACTTTGTGGTAAGCTCAAACCAGCCGAAAGCAACTCTGATGCCGGTTTTGGCTGCCTTAATAAAAATATATAACCGAGCGAATGGGGGTGATAGGGACTGGTTAAACCGCATTGGGAGCATCGCGTTCTGCAGAACTTACTCTAAGGGGGCCGTAGGTAAGCTGGAACGAATTCAAAGGATGACGGACGGAATCAAAGCCTTCTCTCCTTGGTAGTGGCTGCAGGAAGGGGGAAAGGGAGGAGGGCAGGAAACACAAAGGCGGTCTTTTGGAAGAGGAAGCAGACGTCTCTTACATGGCTCCAAGGGGAAACCGCTACAATGGGAAACAGACGTCAGCCCAACAAAAACTAGACTTTTGTAACAGGGCTGCCCAAAAAGATGGAACGGAGCTCCCAGAAAGGTGTCTCAGGGGTGTTCAAGCACAGGCTTTGTGACCATCTGGCGAGGAAGGTACAGACAGAAGATTTATGGACAAACGCCTGAGTCTGGGGTCATCTTTCAGATCTTTCTCCAGTCAAAGGGTTCCATGATTTCAGTTATTAAAAATTAGCTTTGCAAATCTAAGGCAAGCTACAATTATTCTCCACCTCCTAATTTTAGAGCCAGACACGAAAGTCCTCCTGTCCGATGCTTCTTCAGAGACAAAGGATCTATGATACAGGAAAAACAAGAAGTGTAAGAAAGAGAGCATGAAGAGTCAATCACCTTCCACTGAGATAATGCGTCCACCAACCAACCACTTTCCATCAAAACCACAATGAGCCATCACCTCGCACCTGTGCGAATGGCTACGCTCAAAAAGACAAGAAACAAGTGTCGGCAAGAGGATGTGGAGAGAAGGGACCCCTCGTGCACTGACGGTGGGAACATCAATAGGAAGGTCTTCAAACAATTAAAAACAGAACTACCATATGATCTGGCAGTCCCCGTTCTGGATCTCTACTGGAAGAAAATAAAGGCACTAATTTGGAAAGATACTTGTGCCCTCATGTTCACTGCACACTAACAGCCAAGTTGTGGAAGTAGCCCTAGTTCCGCCGGCCGATGAAAGGATAAAGACGTGGTGTGAGCGTACTGTGGAATATCACTCAGCCATAAAGATGGATGAAATCTTGCCATTTGCTGCAACATGGATCGACCTCGAGGGCATTACAATAAGTGAAATAACTCAGACGGAGAAAGTTAAATCCTGCACAATTGCACTTATATGTGATATCTACAAAACCAAACCAAACCAAACCCATGGATGCAGAGAACAGACTGGTGGTTGCCAGAGGAGAGGCAAGTTGAGGGGTGAGATGGGTGAAGGGCCTTAAGAGATACAAACTCCCAATTATAAAATAAACAGTCATGGAAATGTAATACACAGCATGGGGAACGGAGTCAATGATACTGTAGTAGCTTCGTAAAGTGACAGATGGCCGACACTTAACTGTGGTGATCAGTCTGCAATGCGCTCATGTGTCAAAACTAACAAAGTATCGTACGTTGGTTGTACTGAAATAAAGAAACCAGGGGCACCTGGGTGGCTCCGTCAGTTAAGCGTCCGACTTCAGCTCAGGTCATGATCTTACACTCTGTGGGTTCGAGTCCCACATCAGGCTCTGTGCTGGCAACTCAGAGCCTGGAGCCTATTTCAGATTCCGTGTCTCCCTCTCTCTCTGCCCCTCCCCAGCTTGTGCTCTGTCTCTCTCTGTCTCAAAAATAAATTAACGTTAAAAAGAATAAAAAAAAAAAAGAAAAGAAAAGACTTTCCGTTGCCTTGTCTCCTCTGGATCTTTAACACACACAGGCAGGGGGAGACTGGTGCCTTCATATCTCTGCTGGCTAAGCTGCGCTCTGACAGCGCCTGCTAGCTCTCTCGTGAGCACAGGGGATTCTCAGAGGACAATTCATTCCAACTCACGGCGAGTAGCTGGTAAAAGCACATTCAGATTTCTTTCTGGATCAAGATTTCTGGTGTGGGTACCCAAGCCCTTCCCTTGGTTGGATGTTTCCATGGCTGGATGTGGGGAAGACAGAAAAAGGTCCACATGGAACACCCCCACCCTTCTGTCAGTACCAGAGTACACCTGATCCTTCCAGGTAACAGGTTGCTCGAAATTTGTCTACACCCAGATAGCCAAGGCAGGGTAGGAAGGGCCTCAAAAGCTTGTCAGGATGAAGGAGTAACAGCAAATCAAAACTCTCCCTTTGAGGGGATGTGGCCTCCACAAAGCAGGGGTGGGGAGGGTGACTCTGTCTGTACTCTGTGTGCCATGAAGATGTGGAAAACATGGAACAAGTATATTCCAGTGTGTTAAGGATGGAAGGGACTAGAAGAGCCACACAGTTTGAAGACCTAACATTGTTCTTCTCCAATTGTGAGAGATGGGATAAAATAACCTGCAAAGCACACGAGGGTACTTTGCCTCCATGGACTGTTGAGTCCCCACTATTCCTGGGAACTGAGCCTGGGAACCTCGCAGCTTGCATCACAGATCCCACTGGCCAGTGTCGCCCCCTGCAGGTCGCCGTGGGTGGAGGCAGAGGACTTTCCACTGCTCCTCTTCACACCTGCCTCGTATCTCACAGCTACACGGCTTCACACACATATGGATGCCATACATCCAACAAGGTGAAGAAAACACCCCAACACATCAGTATGTGCCAGGAAGGAAAAAAAAACAAAAACAGAAACACTAGTCAATCTAAATGCTTCTAGGGAGCCTTTTCTCTGACCAAGAAGACAAGACCGCCTTAAGAGTTACAGGTTCCGGCACCAGGAAGAAGAAAAGCATAAGGTACAGAGTCGTGGAATCACTATGTTATCCCTTGAAACGAATGTAACACTGTCTGTCAACGATACTTCAGTTACAAAACCAAAAGGAGGGGCGCCTGGGTGGCTTAGTCAGTTAGGCGTCTGGCTTTCGCTTAGGTCATGATCTCGCGGTTCGTGGGTTCAAGCCCTGCGTCGGGCTCTGTGCTGACTGCCAGCTCAGAGCCTGGAGCCTGTTTCGGTCTGTGACTCCCTCTCTCTGACCCTCCCCTGCTCACGCTGTCTCTCTCTCTCTCTCTCAGAAATAAATAAAAATATTAAAAAAAACAAAACAAAAGGAGGGGGCACGTGGGTGGCTCAGCTGGTTAAGCGTCCGACTCGATTTCGGCTCAGGTCATGATTCACATTCATGAGATCGAGCCCTGCGTTGTGCTCCACAGTGGGTGTGCAGCCTGCTTAAGATTCTCTCTCACTCTCCCTGTCCTTGCCTTGCTCTTGCTCCTTCTCTTTTTCTCTAAGACAAACAAAACGCGGTGAGGATGGCCATGGGCTTCTCTGACACGCCATCTTCCCCTGCAGAGAACTGCCACTCACAAATACATCATCCATTTACAACTTGGTTTTCTGGACTTCCCTCGAGGACACTGTGACCTGGAAGACCTCACTTGTTCGTTCTTGGGAAAGTCTGCAGAAAGGCCCCTACATCTGCCAAGCCTTCTAACTGCATCCTTGGGAGTCTGACGATAACTTGGCCATATCTCTTAATCTATTTTCAGTTTATGAACTTAATCTGACCAAAAGTTAACTCACAGGTATCTTCGGCAGAAGCCGGCAACTGGGAGTCTTTGTTAATTCCCACTGCCTACATTTTAAAACCTAATTAATTGGTATATTGAAATCCTCCTCTTTATTGCTAATTGGCTGCAGTATAATCATCTGTCTACATTATAATATTTTAGTGCTAATCACAACATCAATAAAATGGGCAATGACTTTTGTCTCTCTTCAAGGTTACCTATGGAGCCTCAGGGCTCTGAAAACAGATGAGGGAGAACTTCCCGTCACCCCCTCTGGATTTTTGGGTCATGGGAAACCTCCTGTGCACCCCTTGATAATCAAGGCGGCACACAGTGGCAGAACAGTAAAGCAAAATGCGTGTCAGTCCACTCTGGCGACTATCCCTTCTTCCAAAAATCACACATCAATGAGATATAACTGGGTATCAAAGGTTAAGATGTTTCAGTCCAACACTGTACATAACAGAGCAAATGGCTTCAAAAATAAATTCCTTCGGACTCAAAACCAGAAACATGACCTTCTGATTCCACTTTGATTCTAGGGACGATGCAGAATTTACACTATAGATGTCTCTAGAAGAAGCAACATTGGCAAAATCTAATTTTCCAGCCTCTTTCTGTATCAACTGCTTAGGCGATATAAGTAAGGGGTAGGCTGAGAAAGTCTGCTCTATGACTGGGCACACGGAAAATGCAAGTATGACACTCTTGTGGAAATACTGGCTTGCACGTATTATCCAAATTCGTTTAACTCCTTGCCTTTTCTATTTATCACTGCTTACCCGGTTCTCCATCAGGCTTTATTTTTTATTTATTTTTTATTTTTTAATGTTTTATTTATTTCTAGGAGAGAGAGAGAGACAGCGCGAGCAGGGGAGGGTCAGAGAGAGAGGGAGGTACAGAATCTGAATCTGGCAGTCAGCACAGAGCCCGACACGGGGCTCGAACCCACGAACCGCGAGATCATGACCTAAGCGAAAGTCGGACGCTTAACCGACTAAGCCACCCAGGCGCCCCTCCACCAGGCTTTAAAGACGTAAGAGGGGGGATAACTTTTCTCCTCGTGGCAGTTACAGTTAATGTTTTAGTCCGCTTAGAGAGCAAAGCTAGCTTGGGTAACAGAGAGCTTGAATGAACAATAGGGTCCCTTCTCTCTGTTAATGTGGTGGAATGACAGAGGGGGCTGGGGAAGGCCCATGATTTACAAGGAGGCGGAAGGGGTGAGGAGGTCGAGCACTGGGGAACAGAAGGGCATATTTATGACTCTATTGTACAATCAATCTATGTTGTATCTGGATCTTTCCAACAGTCAGAGATGCACTTTGTGGAAACAATCTCCTCCCAAGTATATGAAATAGGAAACACAACCCAGATAAGCCGGCGTTGGGAATGTAAAGAACAGCATAGACATTTCTCATTTCCAGTACAGGTCAGCATTTCCCACCCAGTGCCCTCTTCAACATGACAAAGTCTCTCACCTCACGACCCCATCAGTCAGACTCCATCCCTCTGTAAATCATTCCTAGTTGGATGGATTAATGACTACGTATAGAAGGCACTGACCTGACATTTTTTAAAAATAGGAAGGAACTTCCTTAAAACATATAGATTAGAAATACATTTTTCTTCAAACAACTATTCCAACCACACCACTCATTTTGGAAAACTGAAGGCCTATTCGGAATCCCTTAGGACAAATGGCAATAAAGTGTGCTTATGAAAGAACTGCACACTTCCCTTCAATTCCTATATCATTTGATGCGGTATTTTTCCATGCCAGCATCTATTCTTCATCAGGACCACTTCTTTAGGAATTCCTTTAGAATATGTAATTCTAAAGTTTTTATTGCTGGCTTGGTAACTTTTGGTTGCTTTTAGGTAACGCCTTTTTAAATCTTCAAAGAGTACCATGTTGTCTGCAAATAGTGGAATTTTGACTTCTTCTTTGTTGATGTGTATGCCCTTTATTTTTTTGTTGTCCAAATGTTGAGGCTAAGACTCCCAGTACTGTGTTAAATAGTAATGGTATATACTAATACCATCGTTAGTTCATCAGGAATTTACCCTGGTGTGAGATGAAGATCTAACCCCCTGATGAATAATCTTGCCTCCCACTCTCCTTAGGTCTATAAAGGCTCTTATATCCTACATTACATTTTTCTATGACAACAGGATTTGTTTTGGATAATCTATAACTTCACGGCCTGTTAAGAGTACCAGAATATTCAAATTATCAGGACCATGATATTCAAAATATTCTGGCTACGTAGATATTATGTAAACACACGTACATGTAAGCGGTCACTTCCTCCTTCTTTACAGATTTTCTTTTTTTTCCAATTCTTTAAAAAAATTTTTTAAGTGTTTATTGATTTTCAAGAGACAGAGCCTGAGTGGGGGTGGGGCAGAGAGAGAGAGGAGACACAGAATCCGAAGCAGGTTCCAGGCTCCGAGCTGTCAGCACAGAGCCCGATGCAGGGCTGGAACCCAGGAACATTGAGATCGTGACCTGAGCCACCCAGGTGCCCCTCCTTTTCCCTTCTCAACAGGCATCCTGAGAACAAGTTGCTTCCTACCCCCAAGTGCTTTGTTTTTCAAACGGAGGATTTCAGAACACAGAAGCCCTGCAGCAAAGCCAACATTCCCGGACACCAGGAATGCAGACAAGTCCACGCACGTGGCTTAGCCTGACTGACAAGTAAGCTCTCCCAAATGTCAAAGGAAGCCCAAAGCACTGCATCCTTCATACCAAACCCAGAAAACCATCAAGACCACCCCAGAAGGCCAGTGCTAGGATCCTAACCTTGGCCTAGAAGCCTCGGCTCTCACTGCCCTTCACCACTCATCTTGTCCCTCTCTGGAATGACTGTAGCAGCTTCTGAACACCAGAATAGAGATGTTCTGAACAAACCAAGACGATTCGCCATGTCCCTTATCCTTTCACACGTCAATTTCATTTTTGGTTTGTTTCTGGATTTCAGAAATATCCGAGTAAGGCAACCCTCTCCAAACCCCCACTCCCCAAAATTCCCCCCAAAACCCGGAAGCCAGTGATGCATCGCCCAGGCTCCTACTTGGAGTGGCAATCTGTTTCTGCTCTGCTTTGGCAAGGCTTTCTTCATAGACGAGGGCCATTTACCCTAAGAACTACCTGTGTTTTTCCACCTGAGGGACAGACCAAGGATGTAGCTTCCTCCTCCAGATTTATATATTCTCTTGACCTTGCGCTGAAAGCTTATAATCACCTCCCTTACTACCTTAAAATACCAAACACTTCTTCCTGAACCTTCAACAGTGTGGCACTGAATTGAAGTTCAGGTAATTATGAAACATTAAAGCAGCTCTTCTTAGGCCCCGTAACAAGCTCCTTCATAAGTCACTGCCTCCATTTTAAAAAGAGGCAGAGATAATGATGAACAGAGTTTAAGAATCTTGGAAAGGCAATCAAACGACTTAGGGAGATATTATACAGCAGCTCAAACATTAACTTGGGGACTTTCAGTTATTATATGGCTTTATTTTCTATTCTTGGAAACGGACCAATCCACTGCGTGGTCAAATGTGGAAAATATTACTTCTGGTGAGCAGAAAAGATGGAAGGCGACTATACTGGTCATACCTTGGCAAGCTCCCCCCCAGCCCCCCATACACAGGCCAAAACAGACATAACGGCCACCAAACCTCATTCGGGGACAGCTATCTTACATGTCAAAAAGGGCAGGAGCGAGGTGGGGGGGAATGTTTCTATCTCCATACAGACACCACCCAGGGTTGTCACAAGATCTGAATGGGCAAACCTAACAGGAAACCAGGACACGAGTGGCCTTTGAGCCACAGGAGCACCAGCCTCAAGCCCTTTGCTGTCAGCTCAGCCCTACGCTCTTCAAGTTCGGAAGGAATCTGAGAAACAAAAGGAAACTTGGCCAAAAAAGACTATAGAGTCACTTCCATCCAAAATATAAAAGGTGCTTAACAATTCGTTTACAAAGCGCGTCAGGGGCGCCTGGGGGGCTCAGTCGGTTACGCATCCAACCTCAGCTCAGGTCGTGATCTCAGGGTTTATGAGTTCGAGCCCCGCGTTGGACTCTGTGCTGACAACTCAGAGCCTGGAGCCTGCTTTGCATTTTGGGTCCCCCTCTCCCTCTGCCCCTCCCCTGCTTGCGCTCCGTCTCTGATTCTCAAAAATAAATAAAACCTAAAAACAATTAAAAGGCAAAAACAAAAACAAGGGGCATCAGCGACAGCCTGCACGTAAGTGATAAAGTGAATGCAGGAAACACTAACAACCGCAGGGTCCAGGTTGGGTGGGGGAGAGGCGTGTTGGTGCAGCTGCGTGGAGGACACAGGTGTCCACTGTACAACGCTCTGGGTTGTTCTCTATGTTTGAAAACTTTCACACAAAATTATTGAGAGAAAATCATCCAGACAGTTGGCATCTTCAATATCGTGGAGGACTTGGGTGTAACAGATTTGCTAAGCTCCACAGAACGTTCTATTTATGCAACAGAAGCACTCCCTGACTTGGAATGGTAGGAGACGCGATCAGTGAACACCCGTCGCGCTAAGCCTTCCAGAGTCCTGGGCAACATCCCGTCTAAGATGCCCTTAAGCCGCAATTACTTCTGCAGATGGAGATTTCCCTCCGTCCCCTCCTTTGCAGAATTAAATGTTCCGGAGGCTAACCTTTTTCTCTACTTCTCTGCTGTCTCAGATCATTAAAAATCTAGGGTGTAAATGTTTATTATTCTTGAATGGTGCATAAACCAATTTCTACCCAACCCGCAATACTGAGTTCTAATTAACAAAGTGATTAGGCTGTGTGGCCCTGTGGGAACAGCAGAAGATGAGGAGTTGGAGAAGCCAGGTGTGAGGCCGGCCTCGCGGCCGCAGGCGAGTGACCACCTCCAAACACGAGGTCTCCTCGGGGACACAAGGGAGGTCACACATGCCACATCTCCTCCACGTGTGTGTTGTAAGCGCAGGTAACTCTAAACACAAGCAATAATAACAAAGGAACGAGAAGGCGCTTTGGAAACTGTAACGCGTAATTCGCTGGAGGCCAGTTCCTAATCTACTTCACTTTTTGCAACTGGTTTGGAAAACAGTGCTTGTTTTTCCCACAACATCCCCAAACCGTTGCTAGAAATCAGAGTTTGGAACCGGGTGGTGTAAGGGTTGATGAGGGGGGAGCCAAAGCGAAGGCTCGGGGCCTTGGCTGGGCCTTCTCACCGGGCAAAACACCAAGGGGGTGAAATGAGAAGCAGGTGGGGACAGCAAGGGTCAAAGGACACTGGATAAAGAGAATTTAGGCGGAACCCTCCCCTGCCCCCAGTGTTTCTGCCCCCAGCAGACCTTGCAGGAGCAGATGGACGCTCACCGTGGGAGGCTGGGCTCTGGACAGGGAGCACTGCTGGGACAGATGGGCCCAGCTACAGGTCAGCGTCTGGAGGCCATTCCAGGAGTCTGTGTTGCTCTCTCAAAGGGAGAGCAGACATGCTCTCAAAGGGACAGACTTGTCCATCCCAGCCTCTGCCACCCTCTTCCCCTGAGCGAAGGGTCGGGAAATGGAAGCTTCGCCTGCCAGCCAGGAGGGGTCCTCAGGTTACAGGTGGGGCGGATGAGGTCAGCCCCAAATTCCGATGCACCAAGCCAAGGGGGCCAAAGTCCTAGCAGAGGTACGTGTTTAGGAAACCCCCTTATGGGTCTTCGTTTTCTTACTCAAAGGCAACAGGCTGATCCTACAGCAGCCCCTCCACTGGAGGGGAAGATGCCATCAAGGTCATTGTGTTACCTGACAAAACTGGGGGGTGGATGGGGCTGAGGGGGGCAGAGAAAAGCATCACATCGGTGAGAAATTTACTGGACGTGGTGACCGTCCTGTGGCTACGTGACAGACTATCCCTATTCTTAGGAAATACTCAGTGAACTGGGGGGCGTTAAAGGGCCATGATTTATGTAGCTCGCCTTCAACTGGTTCAGAATATAAATGCCTATTTGTGTGTGTGTGTGTGTGTGTGTGTGTGTGTGTGCGCGCGCGTGCAAATTTCAGAGACAGAGAGACAGACAGGACTAGAATAGATCAAATGGAGCCAAAAATTAAAACATGGAAGAAGAGGATATACGGATTTTGTACTCTTTGTTTTCTTCCAAACTTTGAGATTATTTCCAAGTGAAAAGGACAAAGAAAAAGGTAGAGGAGGAAAGGGAGAACAGTGGAATGGATCTCTGACAGCCACCTGGAGTGGATCCTCATGGAAAGGTGGTATAAACTGAGCGATCATTCTTCCCTTTAGTTCTCCTTAAACTAAAACAAAACAAAACAAAACAAAACGAATGTTTCAGAAGACATTATCAAGAAAGCAGAAAGGCAACCCACAGAATGGGAGAAATCATGTGCAAATCACGTATATGATAAGGGTTTAGGATGCAGAGTATGTAAAGAACGATTACAACTCAATGAAATGGAGACAAATTCCCCATTGAAAAGCAGGCAAAAGACCTTGTAGAAGGTTCTCCCAAGAAGATATGCAAAAGGCCAACAAGCCCATGAAAAGAGCTTCCAGGTCGTTAGCCTGCCAGGGAAATGCAAATCACAGCCACAATGAGATCCCAGGTCAGGAAGACCACAGAAGGCAGAAATGAGAACCTCGCATGTCACCGGTGGGAGCCGAGACCGGTGCTCACGCTTTGGGAACTGGTCTGGCAGCTCCAGAAAAGGCTAAAACATAGTGTTCACAAGTGACCCAACCATCCCGTTCTCTCACCCGGGAGAAATGAAACCTTACGTCTACGCAAAAGTCCTGGGCACCAAAGCTCATGGCAGCAGGATTCATGACAGAGAAACAACCCGAGCGTTCAACTAATGAATCAAAAAGCAAAATGTGGCCTCTCTCTACGATGGAATATTACTTGGCAATAAAAAAATAAAGTGCAGATACAGGTCACAACATGGGTGAACCTTAAAAACGGGCTAAGAAACCAGTCAAAGAAGAGCACACATTATATTCCATTCATATAAAGTCCAGGACAGAGATATAGAGACAGAAAAACAAAAAACAAAAAACGAGTGGGTGCCGAGGGCTGAGGGCCATGCTAGGCATAGGGGGTAACTTCTACCATGGCAGGTTCCTTGCGGATGTACAGACAGTGTTGTAAAATGGATTGTAGTGACAGCCCCATAGCTTGGTGAATATAGTAAATACCACTGGATTGGTCATCTTAAAAGAGTGAATTCTGGAGCACCTGGGTGGATCTGTCTGTTAAGCGTCCAACTTCAGCTCAGGTCATAATCTTATGGTCCGTGGGTTTGAGCCCTGCATTGGGCTCTGTGCTGATGGCTCGAAGCCTTGAGCCTGCTTTGGATTCTGTGTCTGTCTCTCTCTCTCTCTCTGCCCCTCCCCCACTTGTGCTCTATCTCTCGAAAGTAAATAAAGATTAAAAAAACATTTTTTAATAACAGAAAGAGTGACTTTTATGGTATGTAAATGCTACCAATAAAAAACCAAATGGTTGTCTTATTGCTAGTTAGTGCCTAGCGATGGGCAAATAGAGTCACACCATCTACAATAAGAAATAATCAGGAGTTCATAGCCTTGGGCTTCTAATAGTCACAGAGTGACAACTTCTAAACTTCTGGAAGAGGAGAGCACAGGAGGCCCGGCTTCTCTACATTTCTGACATCTTCCGAGTCTCAGGAACAGAATAAAGCATTTCCCCAGCTTCATCATCTACGACGTGGAAATAAGAATTTGGTAATTCAACGGCCTGCCAAGTTTCAGGGCCTGACGCTAGGAATTCGCAGAAAAGTTGAGGATCTTGTAACTTAGCCTCAGGAAGACTGGTTGATACAACAACTATACTTTAAGGCTCAGTTCTCCGCTAGAGCATGGCAGACCCCCGGGGATTTGGGGGAGGCAATAGGAACTGGGCCTCAGGAGGGGGCCCACTCGGGGAGAGGGAAGGGGAGTCTGACAAAGGCCCGGGCCAGACCTGAGGGCCTTCGGGGAGCTGCCCGAAGGGAGGGAGGGAACCGGGGAGTGGAGAGCAGGAGGGGCACAGAGGGAAGGCACTGTGGGTATGTTATGGTGTTGACCATCAGTGGTACCTACCCTTAACCCTCCGGCCCACGGACCATTCTTGGGATCTTCACACTCACCTCAGAGGTCTGTGAAAGCTCTCAAAAGCACCAGAAGAAACGGAAGGAGATGGAAGGTGGCGCTGACGTTTTCACTCCTTTTTGTAAATCCCTGTTCTCAAGTGCAGAGGAGGCCTCAGGTTCACAAGGAACAGAGTGCTCCTCCCAGCCGCTAAGCCTGCCCTGAGATCTCCTGCTGGCCTTTCCAGCTGGCCCCTTGGTTGAAAGAGTACTTCTGGGGATACCTAGTGTTTCTTTTACTCAGGGGGCAGTGGGTGATCAGCATAAAGCATTAAAAAAAATTCCTTTTTAAAATTTCTTGGCAATCCAGAGCCAAATATTAGGATAGCATCACAAAGCAAACCAAAATGTTTGTTTCTGCAAGCGAGTGATCCCTCCAATTGTGTGGGTCACTTTACCCAAGCGCTATTTGTGAGATAAGATTGAAGAAAGCACATAAGGAAAAGAGTGCCTTCAAGATATCAGGAAAGTGTTTAAAGACTCGGTATCTTTTGCTTTAATTCTCTGAAAGACCAGATTCTGCTTACCACAGTGTTTTCTTTTTAATTGTGCCTGAAAAGAAATACTCACGTACCATTTTTCCATCTACTTCTGAATTGGTTCAAGAAAATTCAGAGTTATAAGCAACTACAGGTGCCAATCTTTTCTCTTTATGGGTGAGCTGAGTCTTGAAGATTAAATCAAGAGCAAACTCGAACCCGGGTCGGATACTCTCATTTTCTCACGGCCCGGCCGATACCGTCTCTGCGGTACCAAGATGTCTTCAAGGAACCTCACCCTGGTTTAAGGACAAGCTTCCCACAGGGAGCGGAGGCAGGTGAACAAATAAAACCATTTGCATTTCCCCTTTATTGGTTCCAGAAGATAGTTTGGATAATGTAATCATCTTTAAGATTTTTTTTTTTTTTTTTGAAATGACTAGCCTCTTTTCTCCGGAAGAAATTAATGACTGCCTTTAGGAGTTTGCCTTTCTCAGGTTCTAGCTTATGAAACAACAGGCTCCTCTGACAGTTCTAGCTGTGTAAATGGGTGACAGGGTCCCAGATACTCCTGTGCTACCACACAGTACGAAGCCCACGTCTGAGCCTCGCTTCGCTCTCCTCTCTGTCTGACGTGGAAGACTTCGGAAGCGAGCACCTGCCTGAGTGTGGGGTTTTAACTTGTTAGGTCAGGTCTGATAGTTCCTGCTGACTTACAACACCCAGGCATAGATCTTAGGATAGGTAAGGTGATTAAGTTTTTTTGGGGGGGTTGGGGGGCGGGGGTTCTGGAGTCACAAATCATGGATCTCTGAAATGTGTAAGTGTTACAAACACCCTGTGATAAACACCCTGCAACATACACGGCGATGGCCCCTTTTGCTCGGTACGACGGCAATGTGAAGACACACTTGGGTACAGTCATTGTTACTCTGAATAAACGTGCAGGTTCCTGCATGCTGGCCCCGAGGGAATGTCTAACCTGTTCGGCATCGAACACCGTCTTTGTATTCCCACAAGGTGGGGTGGAAATAACCTTTCTCCCCTTAGACACGGCGCAGGTTAGGGAAGGAGTCACCTGGGCAACAACATTAATACTGGGCCTTCACGTATTCCGCACACTCGCTAGTACGAATCGGTGAGCAGGGGGAAGACAGGAGGCTGGCCTCGATGCCCGAGAGCCAGGCTACTGGGGCTTCACAAGTGCCCGCCCTTAGAATCTACCTGATCAAACGCAACAAGAGCTGGGGAATTGGCTTTTAGATGCTTTGAAATAAGATAATCCGGCGTGTTATCCTTTACACCTGCTTCTCAAAAGAACAAAAGCACAAGATCCACTCTCCGTACAGGTCACTCGGGTTCCAGAAGATGCTGTTGTGTTTAAGCGCCTCTGACTCGACAGTATGATCCTCTAAACTAGGGGATTAAAGGGTCTTGGGTGCCGCAACAGCAGTAAGCTGGATAGGGCCTCCGGATTTCTCGACGCTTAAGATTTTATCTTCTCAAAATTTCTGGGAGACGGTGTTACAGAACGTTCCATGTGTGCCATGGTTATTTTCGCTTGCAGAGTTTGCGTTTTTGCCTCTGTTTATTTTCTTCCTACTGTTAGTATTTTAAGCCACAGAAATTTAAGAAGGCCAACATCACATACTATCTCGATAGGAGATGTCAACATACTGAAAAACGGACTATATATGCATGACAGAATG
This sequence comes from Proteles cristata cristata, assembly GCA_017311185.1. NCBI lineage: Eukaryota > Metazoa > Chordata > Mammalia > Carnivora > Hyaenidae > Proteles > Proteles cristata. Next base: position 1,272,583 of record JAESUZ010003410.1, read on the forward strand.
TTTCAAAGGTCAGCATACTCCCGTCTAGCAACGGACTGATTCAAATAATCGGATATGTGTCAGGGATCTAATTACTTTTAAAGAAATGCCATCTTTCATTCACATATATGTCTAGCGTGACACCAAAATATTCCTTGGAATATTTCCCTTATGAGAAAGTAAATAAGGGTTTCTGACGAACATGCTTGTGTCGATGTAAAATCTTCCAAAGTGCTGAGAAGCAGTACTGCAGGTGTTAAATATCTGATCATCTTTCTGCTCTTTTCTGAAAATGTGAAAAAAAAAATTCCTAAATTCACACCCGAACACTGAACACTGTAAATCCTGACTCCTCATAAAAACAACCTGGCTATGTCCCTTGCTCCCCCACAGGCTTTATTTCCAGTTGAGTACAATTAAGAAAAGCACTGTATGTGTTTGTTAAATTCAGCTCTTCCTCTCAAACGGGGGCAATGAGGCTATACTTTTGAGCTTTCAAATCCTCCACCTGCACCCACTGAGGCGAAACACACAGAGCCTCAACCTTAACTCAAAGCCTTGGCTGCAATCACAAAATTCTTCAGTCAGAGATACAATCCCCACCAGCAACAGATTCAGGACTCTTGTGGAATGTCACTGCTTTATTGTTCACCCTGTAAGTTTGCCAAATGGAAAATCCTCAGGCAGCTGGCAGAACAGAAATGCACTTGGTGCTGACAGTCACGATAGAGCGTGGGGACCAGAGAATCGCTCCCAAATCTCATTCATTCTTACAACGTGATTCTATTAAATGGTTGCTCTTATTAAAAATGATTAAGGGCCTGCCACTATCGTCTCCCTTCCACCCAAGGCATCCTTTTAAAATGGGGTGTGAGAGTCATTGCCAATGGAACGTTCCAAGCTGATGACATTTCAAATAGGCTTTCAAGGTGCTGACAATGGATCTCCCCTCCTGTTCAGCCAGAGCGCTCCCTCCCAAGATTTTACCCTAGAGGAAAAAGGGTAAACCATTTTCCAAGTCCAATTTCATTTGGTCTAAGTCTTGGAGGGAAGGTCATTTCTCTTACTAAAAGGCTCAACCTCTTTGCTCTCTTTCTCTAAAGATCTATAAATCACAGTTTGAGTAGATGAATTATAAAATGTGATATAATACGCTACATGTATGTACCGTATTTCTTCGTTTCTAAGACATGTATGCTCCCGTTGCCACCATCCTCCGCATTTTAATGTTTCTGAAATACAGATGTGTCTTGCAATCAACATGGTAGTTTCATGCCACCACGTATTTCTCACTCTCTACCCTCCAAAAAATGAATTAAGTCAATGGCGCATCTTATAACGGCGACAATAAATTGTTTGATGCATGGGATTCCTGAAAATGATCCACCTAGATTAAATCCCATCAAGCATGTTTTAGCAGGTGGCCACCCCTTCAGGACCTAACAAAGAATTTCAAGATGGAAATGCAACCACTCTTCATTCCAAAGACAGACTGATATTTTCCTTCTCATAACCGTTTGCTTTCTGTCCAGCTCACTCTACACAGAGAATCCAGGTATGACATTAGCGGTCTATAGGCACCGGGGTGTGTATCAAAACACTGAATCAAATCTCTGATGTCATCACACATTAAAAAAGCAACTGAAAATATCAAGAAATATATTCCTCCCCCCTCCCCCAAAATCACAGGTACTCTCCCCTTCGTCAGAGAAGTTGCTAGGTATGTACTTAGGAGGCCTGTGAACAAAATACTAGTTTCAGGGGTACCTAATCTTCATTTTTTACAGATTATTTTCTAGGTAACGGCCCCTAACACATCAATTTTGCATGCAGCTAATGACCTGTAAACTCAACTCGAATGCACAAGAGAAGCTTCTGTTATTTGAAGATACAAATAAAAGTGGGGGCACAGGAGTCTTTCTCTACAACTCAGAAAGGTAAATTAAAACACAGTTTCTCTGGGGGGAAAAAACCCTGAGCCTTTTATTTGCTTTAAATGCCCCCAAAGCACTTTGTGTGAGGACTCTACACATTGCACGCTCAAACACCTGACGCGTGTCTGACTCCTTCAACAGCGCACCGAAGGGCGCAGGCTCCAGGTCTTTCTGCCAAACCCAGGACGGCCGTCTGCCAGTCCCCTGACCCCGGACAGCCTCGTCAGCCTCTCTTGGCCCCCAAGTGCCCATGGAAATCTGTGATCAGGTAACTGCCCTGTCTTCAAGGTCTCTGGGGGGGGCTCCTTGAAACTTGGAACCCAAAAGTGCCGCCATGTTCTTCTCAGAGTGTGTGTGTGTATGAACTTGGAAACCTTCATGCGAGAGCTCCAAAGGAAAAACTTCCCCGGTAAGCATGACTAACCGCAGATTAGGGAAAAGTATTTTATGCAAAGCACCCACCCGTTGCAAGTGACGCAAGGAATCTGTTCTCAACTCCTAGCCCCACCTCCCTCCCCACTTTGGGACATTCCTACTTCTAATTCTGACATGGCACCAAATTACTGGTTTTAATTAACATCCCTATTTTATGTCAGAACTAATTAAGTTTAAATAATCAACCGAAACGAAAAGTTAGTTTGTAAAGGCATGTCCACACGTCCGTGCCGGCTGGGCCTTCAAAAATAAAAAGAAGACACTCTTTCAAGACCTGATACTTTACGTTTCCTTAAAACCCACAACAGCTGGGATCTAAAATACATAAATAGGTCACAGATCTTTTAAGAATTTGAGGGGTGCCGGGTTGGCTCAGTCGGTAAAGTGTCCAACTTCGGCTCAGACCATGATCTCAGTTTGTGAGTTCGAGTCCCACATCGGGCTCTGTGCTGACAGCTCAGAGCCTGGAGCCTGCATGGGACTCTCTGTCTCCTTCTCTCTCTGTCCCTCCCCCACTTGCACTCTGTCTCTGTCTCTCTCTCAAAAATAAACATTAAAAAAAACTTAAAAGGATTTAAAAGGGATATTTTGGGGGCGCCTGGGTGGCTTAGTCGGTTAAGCGTCCGGCTTTCGCTTGGGTCATGATCTCGTGGTTCATGGGTTTGAGCCCCGCGTCGGGCTCTGTGCTGACTGCCAGCTCACAGCCTGGAGCCTGTTTCAGTCTGTGACTCCCTCTCTCTCTGACCCTCCCCTGCTCATGCTGTCTCTCTCTCTCTCCTAGAAATAAATAAAACATTTAAAAAAATAAATAAATAAAAGGGATATTTTGCTTTGCTAAGGGATACACACATACACAAAAATGTCTGCAAATCACTGCAAAGAATAACGTTTCCGTGGACATCACAATGATTTAAGTTTAATGGACACTCACTTCCAGCTTAAGGGTCCCAAGCCCCACTTCTTTTATCAATTAACCTGCCAGCTTGGTTAGTCAAGTCTAATTAGTTAAATCCTTTTTTAATGAAAAGATTATGCCTTAAGCAGTCTGCCAGTTCCGGGGCTATTGGACTCTACAAGCTAATCTCTGCAGGGAGCTGGGGTGGGGGGTGGGGGTGCGGGGCGGGCGGTGTGTGTGTGTGAATCCTAAAATTCCAATGGACTGGAACTCAGAGCTCCAAGAACTCATCTAAGTCATAATTAGAGCATCCCAAATACAATGAGTGTGCTGTACACAGACGCCCAGGGCCCCCCTGCCTCTCTGTTAGTTTGCGCATGTAGCCTCTTCGCAAGGCAGCTACTTCCAAGGATCCAAACAAAATGGCTAAGTAAACTAGAGTCATCAGTGAACGCAGTGTTGGAAGCAGACAGAAAATGGGATTAGTTTTAATTTAAAAAGTTACTGGTAACAATGTAGGGTACATACTTGTTATGTAGGGTATCCTGTAAGACAACGAGTCTGCACATTTCAAAAAGTTGACATCATTAAAAAATTTAAACAGCTGTGGGGGGAGGGGGGCGGGGGGGGGGCCTGGGTGGCTCAGTCAGTTAAGTGTCCAACTCCTGGTTTCAGCTCAGGTCATGATCCCGCAGTCCGTGCGTTCCAGCCCTGCATGGAGCCTTATGCTGACAGTGGGAGTCTGCTTGGGATTCTCTCTCTCTCTGTCTCTCTCTGTCTCTGCCCCTCCCCTGCTTGTTCTCTTTCTCTCTCTCTTTCAAAAATAAATAAACTTAAGAAAAAAGGTGTGTGTGAAGGGAAGGATGAGGATGGAGTTCAATATTGGATTTTAAGAGGCTACAGAGACAGACAGATCAACCAAATGTGTGACCCTAACTGGATCTCAGATCCAGAAAAGAAAAAAGAAAAGCCCACTATTTAAACACAAACATACCTGCGTGCACACATGCGCGCGTGCGCTCGCTCTCTCTCTCTCTCCCCACTCTGGAAACAGTCAAGGAAAGTTCAATATGAACTTTAGATAAAATCAGTTACCTTACTTAGGTGTGATAATCGTAGTGAGGTTTTGTCGAGCAGCACAAGACATGAAAACTGATTTTTCTGATACCCAAAACTCTGAAACGAGTTAGCTAAAAAAAGGGGTGGGGGGAATGTGGCAAGATGTTAAGAATCGGTGGGTCTGCATGAAAATACATAGGAATCCACTGTCTTCTTAATTTTTCTGCAAGTTCGCCATTTGGTAACATAAAAACATTTAAAAAAATGGGAAAAATCTGGAGGAAAAGCTGAAGTGAGAAGGAAAGTAGGTCATGGTCCCAAAGACCCAGAGTCAGCGTCTGAGGGGCTCCGTGAAACCACGCGCTGTTACGAGCAAGACCATGTCTTTGCCTACTGTCCCGAGCACAAGTAGGCACTGGGCTTCTGAGGCACTCAGGTATCTGATCAGCAGATGGACCGATTCACGAATGAAATTCTGGCTCCAACACGCGTCAATCAAGTGGCCTTCAGCAGGTAGCTTCTGTGAGCACCTGCGGCACAGCCTTGCTGGGCTCTTTCCCCCGTCAGAAAGAATGCACATCAAGGGCATACCAATATGCCAGCTGGCATATACCTGGGGCTCAGCAAATGGTGCTATCGTTTCCCTTTTTAGATGACTCAAGGTTTTAAAAATCCCTGAGATTGAAAAGTGCAAGTGGCTTTAGTTTTCAATGGAGGGCATCCAGATTCACAGCTCTGATGAGATGGGAGAGGTCTGATGGCTGGAGTCCTTGCACTTGTACTTGCAGCTTACCTCAAAGCACCCTTCTGCTGACCTCTCTTGTTAAACACTCCACTTTTACCTGGCGCAAAATATTTCTCCACAGCCTCATTTGACCACATGGGATGAGGTCAGAGAAATGGGAGCTTGAACGGGTTTCTCTAGAACTGGGAAGCTCTTAGGACAAGGTTTTCCCAGCAAAGCAGAGCAATGGGCTGTGTTGCCTCAAGGTGCTGGGTTGGAGACCCCTTTCTAAGGAATTCCTCAGCGACTGGAAGCACAGTTGAGTCTGAGATGGCTCACCGAGTTGGACTGGTGAGGAACAGAAGGGAGCTGGGCTTCCTCGTGGAGGAAGTTTGGTAGCAAGAATGAAGACAGGAGATGGAGGCCAGGCTGAGAGAAGGACGGAGGAAAGGGGAGAGAGAGAGGTGTTGGGCGGTGGGGGGAGAGGCACATAGATAGGTGGTAGGGGCAGTGTTAAAAAGTATGGATGGGGGGGCACCCGGGTGGCTCAGTCAGGTGAGCGTCCCGCTTTGGCTCAGGTCATGATCTCACAGTTTGTGGGTTTGAGCCCCACGTAGGGCCCTGTGCTGACAGCTCAGAGCCTGGAGCCTGCTTTGGATTCTGTGTCTCCTTCTCTCTCTGACCCTCCCCTGCTCACGCTGTCTCTCTCTCTCTCAGAAATAAATAAAACATTAAAAAAAAAAAAAGGCATGGAAAATAAGACCCTACCAACCACCTTCCCTCAGCCACCCCTGCAGAAACCTGAAGGGCAGATTCTCAGTGTCTGGATGGCAGACAGCCGGAATGCTCTCGGCCACCTTCCTCTTCCCACACAGAATCCCAACACACACACTGACCCGGGGTGACCTGTGACTTTTGAGACAAGTGTGAACGACTTGGGCGCCCCGAGGCGGCGGGAGTGCCTACCACTTCCTTAAACTCTTGAGTCTTGTGAATGTGACAGCAAACAAAAATAAGTTTAGGTTCCAATAATTACCCTTGTCCACCTGATGGCAATGAAAAATTAAACGACAACAAAACGGGCTTCATGTTGAACTTTGGATCTGCTTATAATAAACTCCATGGGGTAATGATTCAAATTTTGGCAGGAGAGGCTTTGCGACTGCTGCTTTGCCGGTGATGGACAGAAAGGAGGGGGCTGGGGTGGGGGGGAGCCAGGATACCAGGCCAGAGATTTAGGAGAGGCCTGAACTCCTCAGAGGTACCCATAGGCGTGTAAGATGGGGAGCTGTTTCCCAGGTAAGACAGAGACCTTCTGGGCTTCCTGCCTGGCCGCCAAGCTGACTCTGGTGACACCATCCAATTTACTTCCTAGAGTAAAGACGACAGTGAGGGGTGAAAACCCAGCAGACAAAACCCTCAGAGTTTCACCGTGTGGGGTGTAAGTGGCTTTTCTGCTGTGTTTTAGACAATAACAGTGATGGGGTAATCCTGCGTGCTCTCACCCAGGCCCCACTGGCTATTTGAGAAAAGGATTAAGTCTTCTTCTCTTAAGGAGCCCTTTAGAGCTAGGCAACCCTGAGCGAATACTTCCTTTAGAAGATGATAACGCCTGTTGACGTTGTTCGGACATTTGGGAAACTGGATTCACACCTCAGAGGATACTAGATGGCCTGACCTTGGGGGCTGAAACCCGGTGAGGGGTGAGGATAAGGCACCGAGCTGGTGGAGAACCTCGGGCAGCTTGCTCAGCCTCTGGCAGCCCTCACCTCGGTCAAAAGGGTGCGTGTACCACGTCTCAAAAGGGTGCTGTGAGGACTCCTTGAGTTAATCCCTGTAAAGTGACCAGAACACAGCCTGGCTCGCAGGGAGGACTCTGTAAGTGTTTGCTTCTGTGACTCGTGGATGAAGGCATGTTAATGGCAGTAAGAAAGGGAGTTCTCACGAGGCCGGTCAGGCACCCGGTTTGCAGGGCAGTCCCGGGTTAGCAGTCTGTTTTTCTTTCAAGAGCATCCTGGTCTGGACAGTAAGTTATACAGTCACCCTAACGATCACTCCACTGAGATGCAGGCGCAAGGTATTTTACAGGAAGGGGGGAGGTGGGGAGAGAAAGACATCAAAAAGGCTTATTTGCTTTAATTGCCTGAAGAAACCGGAGTAGATTTGTTTGTTGTCATTGTTACTGTTTGCTTTTTTTTTTTTTTCTAATATTTTTATTTATTTCTAGGAGAGAGAGAGAGACAGCATGAGCAGGGGAGGGTCAGAGAGAGAGGGAGACACAGACTGAAACAGGCTCCAGGCTCTGAGCTGGCAGTCAGCACAGAGCCCGACGCGGGGCTCGAACCCACGAACCGCGAGATCATGACCTAAGCGAAAGTCGGACGCTTAACCGACTAAGCCATCCAGGCGCCCCATGTTGCTGTTTGCTTCTTAAGGATCGTGTGAAGAGATGGAGGGAAATGAAGAGCCCGTAGAAAGGGAAAGGCTTGACTGGGGAGCAAAGACACAGGAGGGAGCGGAGACGGAGAAGCCATATTGACTGAAGGAGGCCAGCCAGGGAAGGAGATGGGAGATGCCTCCTCTCGGTCAAGAGAAAGAGACCTTCTGAGTCTGGAAGAGGAAACAGGGGCTGTTCCCCAGCAGATGCTCTCCCGTCTCCCCCAGAAAGGGCACTGGTGGGGTGGGCACAGTACGGAGCAGGGCCAGCCAATGAAGGAAGGGGAGGGGAGGCGGGTCTAGATGCTCTCAGAGTTCAGCTGAGGTTGGAAAGTGCAAATATGCACAGTCATCAGCTCAGTTAATTTTCTTCCAGAACACTTTACAGCCCAGGGCAGGAAAGGAGGAAGTAAGACACCCCGCCCGTCAGTGTGGTTGGTACTCTGGCCCCCAGGTGTGGCAGAATGCTCAGGGACTGAGTGGTGGCAAGGGTGCCTTACAAGGAATTGTATTTAGGGTCCAACTACCTCCACGGAGCATTCTGCAAAGAAAAAAAACATGGTTTACAGTGATGCTCTGACCCAAAAGGCATCGCTGCCCAGGAGGCCAACTGGTACCCAGAGGCAAGGATGGGCACCAGGCACGGCGAGGGTCTGAAGGTCTTCGAGACAAAAGTTTTGCGAACATGGATGGACAGCGCTGATTTCTTGGACGTCTCCCACCAGAAACCTCAGAGTGGGTGAGCCGGCTTTGGAAAGACTGAACCAAACGGCTCAAGCAGGATTGAGGGCCCTCCCATCAGAGCCCCGTTGTCTCTCTCTGCCACGTGTAGACCTGCCCACCGCTGCTGGAGGGCGGTGACAAGCTCCAAGCAGTCACAGAATGCGCAGTTTTAACAAAATCGCTAAGATTTCCAGGCATTAACTGCCATCCGATTGCTTGAAACTCCCGGACTGTCTTCCACTGTAATTTCTATGCATCAGCAATGTAACCCTGATTCTGGAAACATATAAAGTCTGGGTTTGTGTGTGTGTGTGGGGGGAGGTTAAACATCACTCTCCATCTTCTGTAAAAGTCAGCGGCCCAGTGCACGTGACCTATGCAGAAAAGGTGAGGTCGTTCCCTGCTCTGCAGCCTCCATCCAGCCTCTCCGGGACGGCATCATCAGCGTTTTCTCCCTGATACACCACGGAGAGTTCAGGCTCAGTGTGAAACCATGCTGATCACAACAGGCAGTTTTCAGTTCTCCAAACGGAAGCTTCTCTCCTTGAGGCTGGGCTCGCCCAGGAGAAGGGATACAGGGCTGGGAGGCCAGGAGGCCGGGACCCAACAACTGGCTGTCACCTACCGCTCACAGGATGGTTTTCTAGCATGTAAACTACCTACTTGGCTAGGCTACTAGGTGGACCCAACAAATCAGCATATGAAAATCCCTGGCACACTGTAGGTAATCGGTATATGCACATAGACACCCAGCTGGGATCATTCGACTCTCCAATTCTCTAATTCTCCGGCGGTGCTGAGTTTAGTCAGATAAGATGTTAATTTCCTTACTTCTTTAATCAAGTCACTTGGATCCCCTCATCCCACTACGACATAACTTTAGATGTTTCAGTTTTACGATGTTACATTTTATTTATTTATTTGTTTATTTATTTAATGTTTACTTATTTTTGAGAGAGCACACGTGCTTGCACATGAGTGGGGGAGGGGTAGAGAGAGAGGTGGGGACAGAGGGGCTGAAGGGGACTCTGCGCCGACAGCAGAGAGCCAGATGCGGGCCTTGAACTCGTGAACCGTGAGATCATGACCTGAGCAGACGTCAGACTCTTAACTAACTGAGACACCCAGGCGCCCCAATTTTCGGATGTTACATTTTAATTCACTTAGGTTCAACAAACAAACTGAGCCCCTTTTGCATATAAAGAATCCTGCTGGTCACTGTGGAGAAGGTGGGAGAGGGGGCGTTCAAAAGGGGGAAAACTCCACACCTACGAGTCTAGTAAGAAGGATGCACCAAGTGTCCGAATTTAAGGAAGGGTAGGGCTGCCTGCAGGATGTAGCGTTTGCGCAGAGCTTTGAAGGGAAGGTAAGACGTTACACTCACACACCTGCTTGTATCAACTTACTGGATATTGCTCTCTTTCAGGTTTTACAGAAGAGACATTTTGTCTCTTCCGTCAATAAACATAAACCATAAGAAAAGGCTCAATGGATTCAAAACATGGATTAAACCTCTTCAAAGAAACATGTGAGCAAAGAAGCGTACAGGCATGTTATGAAAACGCCTGCGAGGGCACCCACTTCTTGCTCTGATAAGTTGCAACTAAAAGGAAAGAATTAAGCACAAACCTTACTCTAGCTTTGATTATATTTGAGGGTCACCAAAGAGCTGATGAGCTAAAGCTCTAGTTATTGTTCAGAATTTCAGCCAGCATGAGGAGGGGCGGTTGTCACCTTTGGGCATCTCTTCGGAAACATGGGGTCGGGCAAGGCCTGTCCGTGGATGAAGCCATTAGATGAAAGGCTGATGGGGAACCTGGCGAGGCAAGTGTCATGATGCCACAACCGGAACTGACTGCACCATCCTGGCATCGCTAAGACTTGGACATCCAGACACCGGTCACCCGGATGTGAGGCCATGGGAGGCTCACCACAAAGCCTCTGGCGTTTTCTTGCCAACAAGCCTAACCTGAATGTAGTCAAAGCTCGAGGGCCAACATCCACTTACAGGAAATATGAGGAACAGGGTCATAAACTCAATGACGCCACAAGGGATTCTAGAAGGGGGAAGAGCGTACAGAACAGGGGACCTGGGTTTTCGCCACAAGTTGCCAACTTGAAAAAGATGGGAGACTGGGGAGAGGTGGCAGAGGCTCTGGATTAAGACCAGGAAGACACGACCCTGGTCTGTATTGTGCTGGGAATGGATTCACGTATGGTGGCCCTTGTGGGGCAATCAGAGAGATGGCCCTGAGGACGGCTGTTTCACTGCCGCTGAGGCAACAGAAACGGGTAGCAGAATGTGGTCGTGTAAGAAAAAGGTTTTAAATAGACGTGCACTAATGTATGTAGAGGTGAAATGACAGGGCACCTGACGTGCTTATAAATACCTCACCAATAAAGGAAAGGGGATAGATCTTTCCCTATCTATCCTTATCACCTAAAATCCATTGTGGCAAAATCCGAAGGTGTATACAGCGTGCACACACGGGGGTTCATTCTGATGTTCTCTGCGCTTAAAGAATTCTGGTGTGAGGAGGAGACCAGGGGCCCGTGGCTTCACAAGCCCTAGAGGGAACTCTGATATGGGCTCCCATTTGAGACCCACTACTTGACCACGTCTAGTCCTTGCAGAAGTCTATTCCCAAAGGACAGCCCCCAAAAGCTTTAATATTTAGGGGACTTGTGGAAACCTCACAGGGGGTCACATTTTGGGGGAAATCCCAATGTAGTAGATCTAAGTCTATAGCCTTCAAACTTGACAATATTCCGCACGAAAAGGAAAACAGTCCCGAGTGCTGCTGTCCACCAATCCCGCAACCCTGGCTATTGTGGCTGAAGAATCTGCATCGTACTTTCCTTAGCGAATACTGACCAGCAATCGCGGCACATCTAGCGAGTGTGTGTGTGCCTTGTGTTGTGATAACCCTGCGCACGGTGGCAAGTGGGCATCTGCCAACCAGGAACTGGACCCGCTTTCAGAAGCGGCTGAGCAAGTCGGCTCGGCTGGTTACAGCAGGACGCTGGCCCAAGGCCATGGCTCCAAAGCCCACTGAATCACAGACTTTCCTTTTATGATACAGATCTATCTTCGGGCCTGGCCTAGATGGCCACCCTATACCCGAGGGGGCCCGCTCCCCAGGCCAGAGACTAAGGCTGCAAATCCACGGCAAGAGCACCAGTGAGCCCAGTGGCAGGTCCACAGTGATCCTGTTAACAGGCCCGGGGCCTCTGATATTAACAAGTGACCAAAAGGCTGCCCAACAAGCAGAGACCTAGTCCCTGTTCAGTAAGAGTAGGGATGTCAGCCAGCGATCGCGCGGGTCATCTGAGCATCAAGAGAAACCTCGGTGCCAAGAACCACCCGCAGGCCACCCCCTGGGTGTCCAGTTCTATAGGACGCTTTGCATCTCTAACTGCTCCTCAAGGGGACGCTGCTAATGCCGGTCTGGCGACCACACTTTGAGAACCGCTGGCCTAGACCTGGTGCTGTACCTGAATTCCATCCGATTCATTCCTAACCGGCAGAGGAATGAATTCCTCTGTATTTCTGTATTCTGCAAAGTACTGGGTCGGGAAGCCTAATCCGTGACACCTCAGGGAGACGAGGAGGGCGTAGGGAGGAACCGAAAACATCTGGTAAGCGAAATCTGTAACCACGCCTGGCTGGGCGCTGGACGGGCAGCATGACCTTGGTGCTGCCCTTGAAAGGCCGAAACTGTTTCTGCTGTCCTTTCCCAGAGGAGTTCTAACGGAGCAACAGAGAAGGCCAGGGCGCATGTGCTCTGAGGCCAGCCCTCGCCACAGACGCCGATGGTCACCAGTCCTCGAGAACCTTCCCTCTGCAGTCCAGCCTCACCTGCCCTCCAAACACCACCGTGTGCCCGCCTCCTGCCCTCCCCGTCGTCGGATGTCAGTTGTTCACCTGCGTGGAAATGACAGCTGCTTGTCACGGCCTACATGTGAGGCCTCACTTGCAGCAGTAACTAGCATGCCATTTCCAAAGCTGTCATTCTCTGGTGTCAGCACAACCCGCTGTTCAAAGATCCGCTCTGACAAGAACCAGGCAGCGCCTGAGTGTTATTGCCGCGGACCCCTCTGTGCTCCGGCACCGAAGGCGGCCACTCGGTGCCTTGGGTTTGTTTCACCCAATTATTTGTTTGTCACTCGGAAGCCCAGGGTGTCGAGCAGGTATTGTGGAGGTATTTTTGGCCTGATGCACAGGCAGAAGGCATAATGAGGCCCCCAGGTGAAGGTCTATTTTGTCAGTTAGGTGCTAGGATGATGTGCAGCTGAGAAGCCTGAGTAGCAATTAGGATATTTGAATAAGATGAGATACATGGCAGATGCTGAGAGGCTCAGAAAGTCGGCCTTAACTTTTAAAATGCCAAGAAAACCCTTACGGTAGGCAGTTTTCAAGTTTGTCCTGGAGCTAATACAGGAGGGGGACGTGTACGAGCTGTCTTCTCTCCACCCGCAGGGCCCTGAGAAGGAAGGCGGCTGAAACCAGGCACCAAGCGGGTAGCCGGCCGACTGGCCGTGCCAACTGAGGGGTGAGGCCCCGACCGCACGGGGTAATGGGGATGCGGGTGAAGACCAGAAACCCATCGTCAGCGAGGCCAGGGGAGAAATGGACAGCCACCCGCTGACCGGCCATCCCCAAGCCGCCTGTTTCGGTCGGGAGTTTCCCTTCCCGCGGGGGTAGAAGACAAATTGATTTGATGCCTAACATCTTGTGAAGAAGCCATGATACAGGGCAACGTGGCCCTACATCCAGCTGCAAAACTGAAATCCTCAAATTTGACTTAGGATCGAACATTTGAGGGGCGCCTGGGTTGCTCAGTCAGTTAAGCGCTGGACTTCGGCTCAGGTCATGATCTCGCAGTTCGGGAGTTCAAGCCCCGTGTTGGGCTCTGTGCAGACAGCTCAGAGCCTGAAGCCTGTCCGGAGTCTGTCTCCCTCTCTCTCTGCCCCTCCCCCGCCCACACCGTCTCTCTCTCTCTCTCTCAAAAAAATAAACATTAAAAAAATTTTTTTTTAGAATCAAACAGTTGAACTGAGCCCACAGCATCCGTGTCCCTGCTTCTAACCCAGGAATTTGTTTCTAAGACCCTCAATGTCTCATTAGTTATCAATCTCCACCATTATCAAGCTCAGAAAGGGAGGGAGACAGCCCGGACAAACCTAATTCTTCCTAAATGACACATGACGGCTCTGGTAACAATAAAATTAACCTAGCCCCACTGTACGCCTGTTTACGAGTTAAGTGCGAATCGAGCTTCAATCCAGCATACAGCAGGCGTGGTTAACGAGGTGAATGAAGTCAGTATTAGCATCATGTTCTAGCAGAAGACAAGCAGGGGGTCAGACGGCTTCAGGTGGGAAGGCCCAGATTAACTTTTGAAAAAGCAGAGCTCTGACGAATTGCTTAGTATGCCACAGCACGAAAGACAAATGGCGAGGTGGTGACATTCCCTCCATTATCTAGAGGGGTCCGTGCAAGTCTCGTTTCGATTCATGTCGGTCAAATGAGTCACTCCTAGCAAAAGAAGCTTCCCAGCGACTTGCCCCTGGGGTGCTCTGAGGCAGGGCCTTGCTCTGGCATCTGACTCCTCTGCCCCTCTCCCTCATCTCACCTGCAGCCGTCCCTGGAAATGGTCCTGTCTTTCCACTTGAGAAGTCAAGTTCGAAGGAACCCAGGACCTAAGTTCCTTATATAGTGGGGCTTTATAAACATTTACTTAAGCAGATGAAACACCTCTCGTAAGCCACTCAAGATGCCAACCAGCTGAGAAGGACTCTGTGTTGCCATTCTTATTCTGGAAGTGAATACCTAACAGCTGATATTCAGACTGTAGCAAGCCCACCGTCATCCCTTTCCCTCTTCCCTCACCCCCAAGGTTCAACCCCCCGTTACCTCTAAGATCTTTCTCAGAGCTGGAAACTCCTGGAAAGGTTTATTCTACCTTGTTCTTGCTTACAAGTTCGGGACCAAAGTCACCATACTGGCCACCAGACTTTTCAATGTCACTCACAGCTATCTGGGGGAAGCGTGTGCATTCTGCACAAGCCTGATGCTCGGAGAAGACCTAGAACATTCTCTGCAGCAAACTTTGGCCTTTAGACCTGGAAGGGACTTTGAAGTCCAGCCCAACTTTCTCATGTTACCAATAAGAAAACCAAGTCAGATGGTTGTAAGTAGCCAGGCTAGCAGTGCTTACTCCAGCACCCCCCTGGCAGTTTGCTGATGTGGCAAAAATATAAGCAGCAAACTCTAAATGAGAAAACACGAAACCAAGAGGCCCTAGTGATAGGCAGTCCCGGGACTTTACAATCCAACCCCCTAACCCCCTATCTTTGCAACAGTTTAATTAAACAACAGGATTGACTGCTAAAATGGAATACTCATGGGGGTAGGTTTTAGTCGAACACTAACTGGCAAATCTATGCCCACAGAACACCCCCTCTGAAAGGTGACATCTTTTCTAGTCTCCGGCAGCTGGTCTGTTTCTGGTTTGCTGAGGCTTCAGGGCTCATTTTTTTTTTTTATTTTTTATTTTTTTTTAGTTTGTACAACTCACCAGGGAATATTTTATTTTATTTTTTATTTTTTTACAAATAGTTTATTGTCAAATTAGTTTCCACATAACACCCAGTGCTCATCCCCACAAGTGTCCTCCTCCATGCCCATCCCTCCTCCCCCCCCCATCCACCAGTCCTCAGTTTTTGTCAGCATTCAAGAGTCTCTCATGGTTTGCCTCTCTCCCTTTCCCCCACCATTTCCGCCCTTCTTCTCCCCTTGGTCCTCTGTTAAGTTCCTCCTAATCCTCCTATACGTGCACACATATGATATTTGTCCTTCTCTGCCTGACTTCTTTCGCTCAGCATAACGCCCTCAAGGCCCATCCATGTTGCTACACATGGCCAGATTTCATTGTTTCTCATTGCCATGTAGTATTCCATGGTATAGATAAACCACATCTTCTTGATCCATTCATCTGTTGATGGACACTTAGGCTCTTTCCGTGTTTTAGCTATTGTTGAGAGTGCTGCTATGAACGTTGGGGTACATGTGCCCCTATGCCTCAGCATTTCTGTATCCCTTGGGTAAATTCCTAGCAGTGCTATTGCTGGGTCATAGGGAAGTTCTATTGTTAGTTTCCTGAGGAACCTCCACACTGTTTTCCAGAGGGGCTGCACCAGTTTACATTCCCACCAGCAGTGTAGGAGGGTGTCAGGGCTCATCTTAAAGCACCTTCTCCTCCTAAGAAAGTCTTAAGTCCATATCTTTGTTTTCTTAGTTGAGTGGCTTCTTTCCCATTTTTGCCACTGAAAAAGTCTCTTGTTGAATTTTAAAATGTGTAAATGCTTTGCTATTCTGGTCGTATGTCTCGTGTGACCTGTTCATGGCCGTATCTCCTGAGCCGATCCCACGGTCACTGCTGCGTAACAGTAGTTGAATGCAAGGACCAATTTCAATATGGCTTCCACTCTTCAGCCACCAGTGGAAGGAAACCAACACTGAGGTCATTTACTTAACAGCTGACAAATCGGATTTCGGCAGAGGACTCCTCGTCAACGCCAAGTTTATGGATAAAGTTTCTGAATCAAGAAGGGCTTGAGAGAAGAGCCCCAGAAGTCTAGCCGAGGATAGTCGACACTCAGAAAATCACAGGCTGACATAACACAAGAGGAATGACGTCGTTGGGCTTTCCGTGAGAGGAGCTTCACTGTGGAAAAGCCTTTCCTGGCCCTAAACTGGTAATGAGAACATGATGTAATCCTGGCTAAAATTAGGTTTTAGTGTCGCTCTGCTGAGATGTGAAAGGTGAGAGAGAAGAGGGGGAAAATGTTTTCCAAGTGGCTTTTAGAGGTATCCAAATATAACCGCCTCCCACACCACTCTATTAGGAGGCACTCGAGATAGTTCCCTCTTCAAAAGGACTCTTAGCAAAAGCAATGATGTGCTCTCAACCTCCTCCTTTATAACACAAGGTTTACGAGGGTGAGAGAGGCTCTGCGGGCCCACGGAACGCTCCTCCTATTAAGAGGCCCCCGCCTGCCTCAGTGTGGATTTGGGCCTGGTGCAGCTGTCATTGGTTCCTTCGGGAAATGCCCCCGCTTGAGAGTCCTAGGTCCCTTCTAATAAAATCTGGCTAAAAGCAACGATCAGTCCACTTACAGGCACATGAATGGGCACAGGGAGTATGGAGGAATATGGGGGAATACAGTCTTACTGGAAGGGGAGATCAGAGATGCCCCAAGTTGAGGCCCGCAGCGATGTGGGGACATATGACGAGCAGTCATGTGGGTGAGAGGATCCTGGCGGACATCCTGGGCCTCCCATCGAGGGCAGGTTCCTACCGACATACAGGGGACACGAATTCTTGAGACAGTGTGGTTGGAGAAGGCCTTGTTCTGGCGAAAGAGGTCAGGAATGCCACACACCGCCTCCAAATCCTATGGTTCCGTCTCTACTCTTCTCCCTCTACCAAGATAACTAGCCCCGGGCACACTGCGGGCTGCTGGTTTGGCCGAGCTCAGGGAATAAAGACGAGAACCCCAGCGGGTCCACAGCTGACCTTTGACCTTTGATCTTGTGGCCTCTACAGCACAGGGTGCAAAAGCACAGACCCTCCTCATTGATGTACAAGGGGCAAAGACGTCCCTCAAAATCTGGCCAAGAGTTCACTATTTGTTGTACGGCTGTATGTGAGCACAAGGTTCATGGAAGAAAGGCACATGGGACCCTCTGGCCCTCCACCTGGAGCTGTACCAGGCAGCAGACTTATTTTTCGGTTCATGGATTCAGTGACTACTGAGAGGTTGGCTCGGATGGAAAATTCTGCACATTAACACCCACAGTGACCTGATCTAGCGCCCCATGAAGGACCTGCTTCTTCCACTCCTATCCACAGGCTTCAGAAGTTAGCAGGAAATCATTTCTAGGAGGGGAAACAGAGGCACAGCCATTTACAGCCAGCCTTCCACTTGGAGGTAAAATGAATCTCCAAACACCAATTTATGGGCAACCTTACAGAATCCGGTTCTGGAATGCACTGCCCACTGAGTCCAGGCAAGCTCGGAGGGTTGATGGAAACCAAGTCTGTGGAGTGGAGGTGGGGGTGGGGGGTTGGGGAGAGCGACCCAGAACCTCTGAATCGAGAGGCCCGGAATGTCTTTGGTGGATTCACAAAGTGGGTCTGCAGTTGAGAGCCGTTTCCACTTTGTTAAAGCATAGGCTGGGCGAGAAGGTAAAACACTTTGATGCTTGCCCCGGGCTAAATCAAAGACAGCTGAGCGAAAGTTCAGGCACCATGAAATTAATAACATCACTGTTGTACTCGCTCCACCATAGGTTTAGGATAAACCCCGTAAAAATCCGAAATGCACGAAGGAGATTACTTGAGTGGGAATCAATCATTTCTCCACTGCAATTTCTGACATATCCTTATACAGTGTATTTGCTGGATTCATAATTCACCAGAGTTGCTTCCTGAAGCCTGAGCATTGCTGGGCTTTCTGAGTAATCGAGACAAATTTTGTTTGTTAAATAAATTCCAGGCAAGAGTGTATTTGACTTCTGCACAGGAAAGAAAAGAATTCTTATGTAAGCGGCAAAACAATAGCGTTTTATCTTATCTGAGGAACTTATTACTGCTTGCCTGTGTGTGTTTTACTGCCAAAATAAAATAAATTGAATCAGCTCACACATGATAACATGCTCTTTCCTAACTCATACTAATTGCCTGGCTAATTGATGTTTGTTGAACTTTCTCCATTTCATTGAGTGATTAGGTACAAAGCTAACAGTTGACATCTGTAGGCGCTTAACTGGCGTCTGTAATTACTGTTAATGTTAAATAATTGTTAGTTAATTGGAGTGGTAACTGACTGAATAGAATCCAGATTGTGAAGCAAAAAGAAACCTAGTTAAATAAACATACATTTTCAGAGAAAACAGCATTTTTCTGCCGTTGTCAGAAACGAGAAATAACCCAGAGGCCACGGGATGGCCACAGGCTTCCTCCGTGCAGGAAAGTTTCCAGGCCCGGGGTTGACCCCTCTACTTGAAAGTGTTACGAGTGAGGAGACCCTATGTCACAGAACTGCTCTCATTGAAGGCTGTCCAGAACGGACTTGCTGGTTTTTCGTTTTTTTTTTTTTTTTTTTTTAATCCCCACAGTCTGCTAGGACTGCCTATATTCCTTTTCTGACACAGCAACAGCGACACAAAACACGAAATATGCATGGACTGAAGGGAGGCATCATGCAGGCTTCTTTTGGGGGGGGGGGAATATTGCCAAATATGGAGAACATTCTTTCAGAGAAGAGCAGCGATCGATTGGATCAAGTAGGCGAAGAGAGCTGTGGCGGGCTCAAAAGTAAACGGGGTGGTATTGGATCATGGAAGTAAAAGGAAGGCTGTCGTCTGCCCCAGATAACAGGGGTGGTTCAGGATCCAGGGAACTGACCCACTGTTTATCTGGAAGGGTGGCCCCCACCCAGTGCCAGAGTTCTCCAAAAACCACCATCAGGATGGATTCGCATGCTCAGAATAGCGTCCACCCCTTCCCTAAACGTCCAGGGATGGGATCCTGGGATTTGAATACCCAGGATTTCCCATCTTCATCCACATGCAAGGGAAGGGAGAGACCAGGTGACAGTTAATGGGAAAATATCCGGAGAGAAACATGTTCCTCGCAAAAAGACCCTTGCTGGAGGTTTCACACTAACTGTAGAAGGCATCTGGTCCCAAGAATTGTCAAGGAATAATTCTATACAACAAATTCTGTACGTAAGAGTCTGGCTCCTATAGGAAGGTCAATTTCCATAACAAAAGGAGCTGATTGCGTGCTATTTGCGGGGTGGGGGTAGTAGAGGACCCCAACCACTCATAAGTCCTTTGTCTGAATCAAGCACCAATTACCCTTCAATAGTATTTAATTTTCCACACATCAGACATCTCTATCTCCTAAAGACCCAAGAAATTGCTCTGAAGCAGAACACAAAAGGTCCAGAGAAAGAAAAAGGAAGAGAAGGCGACCGTCTTGCCTTTATCTAGGATTTAAGACATTACAAAAACACTAATACAGCAACTAATTCTCAGAGGCTGAAATTGGCTCGGTTCACTCTTCCGCACACTCTTCCGCACACGGGGGCTGTCCTTTCTGTCCTGCTCTCCTTAGGAGGGGACCCAAGACACTACAAGGAAGTGTAAAATGCTCTCCATATGTTCATTATAACTGGGTTTCAGACTCTACATCAGTTTTTTTCTTTTTAAAGAAAGCTATCCCTCGGTCAACTGCACTGTTTCCACTTAAGAGAAAAGCACAGGATTATCTTAGGGGATGGGCTTTTCATAAAAGCCAATGGTGGTCCTGGTGGGACTATAACTCTTGTCATCAAACCAAAGAATTTGCCTTTTATGTCTAAACATAATGAATGAGGTGAGATCGTCACCATCAAATAGATACTAGAGTACCTATCTCTCGCAACTTTTTCCTCACCTCATCTTCTCAAATCTCCACCCATTTTCTAGCCAGCCTTTCCTTCTATGCTGCTGATAAAACCACACTGTGAACAATACCGGAAGGCTCCACGACCTTGAAGGCTCCGACCTCATCTGCATCCCACAGAAACCGTCCGTGCTAAATCGACCCCAAGAACAGGCTGTGTTCCCCCCTGAGTCTGGTGGGGTCTGGAAAAGGACAAGCAGACCTAGTCAGAGAGAGCTCCAGATGGCCTCAGTGTTCCATCTGGTGCTCATCATGGTGGGTGCGGGTCCCCCAGAATTCCCCTCGGCTGGCCTGCCACAGTGGGGGCGGTGGGGTGGGCGGGTGCTCCTTTGAAGTTCTCATGTCAGGAGACCCTGGGTGCTCACAGCACAAATCTGAAGGAGCACAAATCCTAGCCCTTCCCAGATGTCCATTAGGCTGAGCCCAAGTCTTGAACAGCCTGCTGATGGGGCCAGACGCTACAAGGTGAGGCAAAGGAGAAGTTAAGAGAAGGGCTAAGAAAGTGGTGGCGGTGGGGGGGGGGAGTGAAATGCACCAGTTGGCCACCTCTCCTCTCCTCTAACCGCCCTGGCTGCAGGCTGCTGGGTCCTGGAAAAGGGCTCCGAGGCAAGAAGGGGGAGCCATTCCAGGCCTTTTCTCTTCCCCTGACCTAGAACGCGGACCCACACCAGGGCCGGTGTCTGGTACACAGAGGGCTCCGGAGGACCCCTGACTCCCAGACAGGGCTTCCCTGCTTTTCTTCTTTCCTCCTCAGGTGGCTCTGCCCTGGGGCACTTCCAGAGTGTGAAACACTCTTGGCCAGATGGTCACGCACAGACAGCAAAGTACTCTTCTGCATTTCTGCCTACAAGGCAAAGTGGCAAACCACCAAGGAGGAAGGCGCAGGGTGGCTAAGAAAGGGTAATAAATACTGGCTGGAGACACTGGACTGACCGCGGAGTTCCTCTTAAGGATAAACAGCCCAGAATTTGGGGTACAAGTCCTGTTGCCCCTATAGCAGTTCGACCAACTAAATAGAGACAAGAAGTTAGTCAGTCTCTCTCTGTGTGTGTCTGTCTCCCTGGGAAAATTAATTTTTCCTTTGGCAGATGGTTGAGTCACAAAGACAGAAGGATTCATAAAATTCGCATGAACATCCTGTAAACATTTAAACACACAAAGATTAAATAAGGCAACCATGACCTTGATTAAAGTTAGACTTTTTTTTTTTTTAAATGTCTACAGCTCCAAGCCCTGCCATTTGGAGGCTCACCTTCCCACCTCTTCTGACGTGGTCGGCTCTCCCTGGGCATGCTGCGTGGACAGGCAAGCATGTACTGTTTGATCTGTTTTACGATGGGAAATTAAGGGCATCCGAAGAAAGCAATGATTCGGACCCTCTAAACACAAGAGCCTTACTAGTTCTCTATTAAACTGGATAGACTGTACAAGAAAAGTCAAAATAAGATCCAAGGGCAAGTGGATCCAAGTGACATGTTCCTCCTCGGTTTCAGCCCCTCCCCCCTTCCCGACTAATTGTTTTATCCCCACCGGAGATGCTGGCCCAGGACTAGGAGGTTCTGCTGTGACTGAAGTCTCACCTAACGAGGCCAAATGGCTTACTGAATGAAGGTCACAAACAGACTGACGGGACTCGAGTCCTAGCTCCTGCAGCTTCAGCCCGGGCTCTGTCCCCAGACTGCTCAGCCCAACATCAAAGCCACGGCCCCCCTCCAGCCCCCACCACAATCAGCTTGTGAGATTAGCACTGCCCTCCCACGGTGAAATTTTATGGACCAAATCTGCCCGCCACCAGGCTCAGCAGCATAATCTCAGCAGCAGCTGAAAGCCAGGCTTCTCTAAGGCCAGAACTCGGTGGGAGTCCCGGGAGGGAGAGGTGATGTGTAGCTTTAAACATCTGGAGGTGGCGGCCCCCACGTGTCTGCCTGCCTGCACTCTTGTTAGGCTGTTCGATACGCTGAAGCCTTGAAGATTTCTGCCAGTAGTGTTTGTTACCTGGTGTAAATTCGCCCTTCCTTACAATGCTTTTTATTGCTCTTGGCTAAGAATACTGGACAGAGACGAGAGACCTGACTCGCAGGGAGGCCGGTTTGCAGGAGAACTTGAACTTGATGTGCACGAAGCTGACAGTTCCTTGAAGGCCTTGTCAACCACCCATCCAGTAAACGCTGCCACTACCCGGAGTAAAAACAGAGCAAAAGCCACAAGCACGTATGGAGACTCTGTGCACCTGTGTTGAAGCAATCGTTGACGTTATCACTACACACTGAATCTCTTTGAAGTTGTTTTCCTGATATTTAGCGGTCTGAATACTAATCCCCTTAACAAAACTGTCCCCCCCCCCCGCCCCCGCCCCCCTAATCTCCTTCTCTCCAGGGGGAGGGCGGGTGCTGGGTACCAGTCAGACGACTTTGCCGCACCTGGATTTGCATTGATTCCTCTCTTGTCATTCATGTTACCAACAGGAATTAGCATAAGGCATTAAGGGAAACTCTGGAGGAGAAAAGAAAGGCCATTTTGATGGAAATAAGGGGCAAAGGAATAATCTGCCATCAACTAAAATGCTTATTTGTGTATGGTTTCCCAAGCAAAGCTCAGAAAAAGCCTATGTTGATTTTAGTGTACACAAAGAAACCTTAATCCTTTCAAGGCAACTAAATCACCCCCAGAAAAGCAGCTCAGAAGAAAGGCACCCTGTCAGGGGGATGACTATTCACAACCAAATAGATGCCACAAATCACACTCTGTAAGTAAACAAAAATAAGAATGTGGGAAATGTTTGATTGGAAAAGGGAAGGGGCTGCGGGGAGCCATTCTCATCAATCACTCTTCAACCTCCCTGAAGAGAGCCTTTCAGCTCAGTGAGGGCAGCGAGGGCCTGAACGCAGGTCCCAGAGCCAGCTCCCACTCTAGGGCTGGTCCCAGAGAGGGGACACACATTCCAAAGCTTTTTAGAGCCAATGAGCAGAAGAAAGAAGGGAAGCTTGGGGCTGGAGGAAGGGGAGGGTGCGATGGGGGGACACCTGAGCCGGCGGGGGGGGGGGAGGGCACAATGGGGACAGCTTTCCTGTCCGACCTCATCTCCCCCTCCTCCAACCCTCTTCTCTTCACCCAGATTTGGATCCATCAGCGTCTACCCATCCCCTTCCCTCATGAAACCGAGCAATAAACAATTAGGCATTTTTACATATGAGCGCGGCATGCCACAAACATCTCCTTTTATTGGGCTTTTGGCATCACGGATAACAAATTTATACAAACTTTCAGTCCATCAAAAAATATGATGAAATATAAAACCGGAATACTCCATCATGCAATAAAAAAGATAAAAATTCAATGTGACAATAATTCTGGGAGTAGCAGCAATCACACTAGCATATACACCTCAAGGGAACGCGAAACATCATGCACAATTTAGAACTGCAGGCGGCTCAAATTCTGAAATAATCTGGGAGCTCAAAAGAAGCGGCACTTGGAACTGGGTTTTACTAACCCAGCAAGCAAAAAAGCTGGCCAAGGAGGCGGCAAGCGGTTTCAAATTTCTCCACTCCAGGAGGGCCCCACTCTGCAACTGTTACCAAGTATCTGCTACGTAACAACCAGACAGCACACTTCTTTATGTAGCCAATGACCATGCAAGCACCCAAACCAGGCTCTACGGCGAAGGCGAAGAGATCAAACCGTTGATGTGATTTATACCCTTCCAATAATACACCTTTGCAAAAGGCAGTGATTAGAGACTCCCTTAAATTTCACGAAGTCCAACAATACTGCTACAAATAGAAAATTGCCCAGGAACCTATTGGCAAGGATTGAGGCCAAGTTTCCCCTTAATTAATGCACTGTTGTATCTCTCTTAGCTTATGTTGCAGTTCGGAAGAAATTAATGGGATAGCACATATTTAAATGTTGCCCTCTTGCTCGTTTATTAACTTTACAGAAAGCCCACAGCAGACTAAGGTTGGTTTATGACCATAACCCAGTGCATACTAAACATCCACTGGCTATCAGAGGCCGCAGGACGAATCAGCTATTTACAGTTCTATTTATAGTTCTCCGACTGCTGGGTAGTTGATAAGTAACAATAAAGTGAAGGCATTTTGAGAACTATTATTCTCCATTACTGCTTCCTGCATTAAATTAAACTCATAGAGAGAGCAGTGATTTCTTAGTCAAATCAATTTAAATAAGGGTTCAGTGTATTCTGTAAAAACAAAACAAAACAAAACAAAAAAAACCCCCTTCTGGAATGTATGACCAGAGCATCCAGGATGTGTCTCAGGCCAAAGCACAGAATGGGAACCATGGTTCCAGAATGAAAAATGAAAGACTGTTTGTTTTTTATTCTGACTTTCTAGGCAATGACAATGAAACAAGCACAAAAATCAGCCATCACTCAGAATGAAGGTGTCTTACCTTTGTTTACAATAACAGTATTGAAGAGCTTTTCAGAGCTGGCATCTGATGCCTGAAAAACAGGAAAGGGAGAAAAAAAATGTGACTATGGTCATTAATATTGTCATTACCGTCACTGCTACCCTGATTTTCAAACAGTTCACTACATTTTTAGCAAAGCCTGACAGGGAAGGCAGAAATTTCCCCCAATCCTCCATAAGGTGGCACTATTTGACCGCCCGAGACAGACCTGCAGTGCAGCTCTGCTGGGGGAAAAATCTGGTTTTAAAAACGTGTCCTTATTAGACATATTATCTGTGCAAAACATATTTCTATGAGATGATACACAAAGCAATTCAGCTCATTCACATAATGATTTTGCAATTTCGTTGACAGATCATTATTTTGGGAAAATGGTACTTTTTTCCCCCTTGAGATGTATGGACATGCCTATTTTTCAATTTCCTTTCACAAACCAGAAATGCCTATTATTTAACGCTAAGCTTTTCCTCACTAAAGAGTGTTGGCTAGCACTTCCAGAAATTAAAGATTTATCCGATGACCTCAAGAACCTTGTTCTTCCTAGCAAACCAGGACGACCTTGGTGTTGAAACCGAAGCAAGCTGACCTGTCCCCCGAAGCCAACACTACGCATGCCAGAAGCGTTACACCCTTTCCATTTTCTAGAAATCATGTCTGCTAATTATTACAGTGGCTTGAGGAAAGTGAAGTAAGCCTGTTTCAACAGCAAGAGTAAAGCCAGCGTAAATTCTACACCAATGTTCTGGAAAATAAGCACAAAGTTGGTTTGGAGGAAAATGCTGTAATGTTGTCGAAGCATGGAATATTTCTAGAACTTCCAGAAAAAAATTTAAACAATTGAATTAAACATAAGCATCCCCTCTAGATAATCGGAAGATGGATCTGCATTTAAACTTACAATGGCTATTCTGTACATTACACTGGTTTGTCATGAAGCCCTTGTACATCATTTGTCTTTCACACTTTATACATAGAGATGCATGTTTTGACAAAGCAAAGCATAGAATGTTGAATAAATACAGAAGGAACTATAAGAAATAAGGGGAGAGTATATCTCAAGTACAGCATACTCTGTGACTCTGGGGCTGGCTTTTGGGGACAAAGAAGATACTCAATTTAGCCTTTCTGTGTTATGTTGATGAAAAAGAGATATTCTTGCGTATATCTGGGGAACATGTTCTAGTTTTCAATGCAAGGGATACAGAAAGACAAAAAATACTTTTATTATGAGTATTTTCCCCTTTATTTTCCTTCTAATCTGCCTACTGTAGCAGTGGTTCAGAAAATTAACAGATCAAGGGGGAAATGAATGTAAGCGTAAAAACAAGAGTTGGCTTGCACATACATTTATATACGAAGAGTTTATGATAAGCCCTAGATTTAAAAATTTTTTGTATGAATAAAAAATATGCCAAAGGCCTTCCTGACATCTTAAAGGGAATTAAATAAAATTATATAATAGCTTTTCCTAAAAAGAAGCTGCCAAAACAGTGTGGCCTGGAGAAAGAAACAAGATATGGTTTAAATAAATAAGAAAGATTGTTATTAAAGGCAGAAACTCCAGGAATGGTCCCATGACACTGTGATCTGTAGTGAGATGTCTAAGAATGTGGGTTCTTCCTGCTAAAAACTCAGAGATAAGCCTTGTCCCCGTTCTTGAATGAAAAAGCATCTCTTAGTTTAAACTGGAAGGGCTACGTTACATTCATGGCTTATAAAAACAAACTCTGGCTGATACGTTTAAAGGAAGAAAAAAGTCCATTAATGAAATCATCTTAAAACTGAAATCACCTTTGCAGACAGGGGGACTACCTATTAAGATGTGTCTAACTGGCCCATAGAAATATGACAATAAATGCAAATGTAGCCCAAATGCAGAGAACATTGGTGAGGAAAGGAAATGGTTCCCCGACTGAGTTTTTATTTGTGTGGGTGTATGAGCAAGAGAGATCAAATAAGACAGAAACTGCAGGTGAACAGGCCCTCTGGTTGTCTGATACACCTCTTTGGGGCTGTGGCCTTTGTCGGCTCCACTGGTCTACACAGCACATGCTATTCTCAAGGAGGCGGTTAACTGATCCTTGTATCTGAAGCGAACTTAGGGAAAGTGATTACGATGCCAACCAGTAAGTTATTAAGGAAATAATTCTGACAGGATATTCACAGAAGATTAGGAGTGTGCCTTCTAATAAAAGCTGAGCCCTTTAATTTTCTGATACGTGTCACAAAGCCTGAAAGCCTGAAACGCTGCCTCTTCTAACTGGGGAAGGGGCCGTCTCAAAAAAGCCTCCGCAGGAAAACACCCCAAAGAAAATGGTTGTAATGGGACTTCGGCTAATCATAAAATGATCTGGACCCCTTCGGTCTCTCACCCAGGGGGTGGAAACACCATGGAGGCCCACTGTCCTGAAAAGTCAGAAAGGAGCTTCTCGGCCAAAGTCTAAAGTGGAAACTACAGGAAAATTCTTTACATTTTCTCCACCCCAACTTTCCAAATTTGGCTTCCGCCTTTAAAGCATTTGCGTAAATTATTTGGCTCTTTATCTTTGGGACGTTTCCTTTTTCATGATTTTTTTTTTTTTAGAAAAATAAAAAGTCTGCAATTCCTTGTATTACCTGGGCCATTTTCCTGGCTGATTTTTTACGTTTATTTTTACATCAGGAACGTCTAATGGAAACACGGTGAGCCAGAGTTAGGCGAGTGGAGCTTTCTCTTCTCTCTCTCTCTCTCTCTCTCTCTCTCTAACACAGGGGTACCTTCACGCGCTGAGGACTTCTAGATTTTGCCCTCAATTCGCTTCACATCCCTCGCTCGGTTTGAGGGTGAGGGTGTAAAGTGGCTGCATCTAAAAATGATAAGAAAACAAAGCTCTCTTTTGGCTGCTTTTTATTGGCGGGGGCGGGGGGCTATGTAGGTAGAGCATTTTTTTTTTTTAATACTAAAAAAATTACTAGAGGCCGTAGTTGGTGTTTAGGGGAAAGTTATTAAGTCGAACAGATTGGAGGAAAGAGCGCCGAGAATGGGAAAACGAATAAAAGCCTTCCGTGCAGGCGGGGGTGGGACGCGGCCGCTCGGGTTCGAGGGCCACCTCCATTCCCTCCGGCCGCAGATCCCGGGGCGCCCTCCGCAGCCGCGCCCGCAGGAACGGGGACTTCCCAACAGGGAAGAAAAGCCTCCTCGAAACTTGAGCGCGAGTTCTTTCAGCAACTGCCGCCGATCGCGAGCCCAGAGCCCCTCCGGCTTCCCTGGCACCGCGTGCCGGCCGGGATCCCCACTCGGAGCGGCAGCACCACGCCGCGCCACGGTCTCGGGCCCGAGTGGGCGCAGGCCCGGGCCTCGGCCCCGGGTCCACCGGAGCCCCTCGGGACGGGAGGCGCCGGGCGGGCTGCGGCCCCCAAGTCCTCCCGGGCACGACCGCGTAGCCGCTCCCCGGCCGAGCTCGGCCGGCCCACGGAAGAAAAGTACAAAGGCGGGCGGCCAGGCCGCGGAGGGAGGGCGGGAGGGAGGGCAGAGGGAGGAGGGGTGACGAAGGGGGGCCCGGGCGCGCCAGACGCGAGGCGCCCGCCCCTGCCACCCCTGCCCGCGGGCCCGGCCGCTGCAACAAAGACCCCCGACCCGGCCGCCTCCCTTCCGAGCGCGGGCGGCGAGCGAGGGAGCCGCGCCCCCGGGGCTGCATTACCTGGTCGCAAAGGGTTAAGCGGTCCTGTCAGCCCCAAGTTCATGGTTTGGTTCCTTAGCAGGGCTCACGATGGGGGGATCGGCAGAGACCAGGCGGAAAAGCAGCCAAACACACGAAGAGAAAACGCCCAACTCCGACCGGGCTGCGTCCGCAAGTCTCTCCTCGGCTCCTCGCGAAAGTCTGAAAGCGGATGCACGGGACCCAAATCCGTACGAGAGCAGCAGCTGGCGGCGGCCGAGCGCCAGCGCCGCGCACACATCCAGCGCGGCCGAGGCCGGGCGGCGGGCGGCGCGCGGCGGGGAGCGCCCGGTCCGCGCCCGCCCGCTGCCTCCGGGCCGCTCCTGCGGCGCACGGGTCGGCCGGGACGGCGGGGACCCGAGCAGCGTCCCGGGCGGGCCGGCGGGCGGGCGAGGCGGAGAGGAGCGGCCCGAGCCGCGGCCGCGGCGCGCGGAGCTAAGAGCGAGGCGGCGGCGGCGGCGACAGGACAAAGGAGACCATGTGCGGAGGGAGGGAGGAGGGAGAGGGAGGAGGAGGAGGAGGGCGCGCGGCGGCGGCGGCGGCGGCGACGGCGGCTTCTCCCCGGCGGCCGCCTCGGGCTCCCCGACTGTCGGTCCCGCCTCTCCAGCAGCGCCGCGGCCCGAGTGGCCCGGGTCCCGCCGCCACCGCCGCGGCGCTGGAGAGGACGCTCCGGAGTCTTTATGCGGGGCCGATCTCGCCCGGCGCGGCGCGGGAACGCTGCGGCGGCCCGGGCGCGGGGGCTGCGCGGGGCCGACGGCGCCTCCCGGCCGGAGCTCGCGGGCGGCGGGGAGCGCCCGGGGCTGGCTGGGCTCCGGCCCGCGCTCCGCTCGCGGGCGCCTGCCTCTCCCGCCGGCTCCCAGCTCAAGTGAACTCCATCGGCGGCCGCCGCCGCGGGCTCCCGGGCTGGACGGGTGGCAGGAGGGGGCGGCGGCGGCACGGGGGGCCCTGGCTCCGGACTTCGCTCCCCGACTGCGCCGAGCGCGCCTCCTCCAGACGCTCGCAGCTCTCGGAGCGGGACTTCCTCGGCGCGCCGAGCCCGAGCCGCCGGTGCCGCCGCCCCTCCTCCGTCCCGCCCCGCGCG
Source organism: Proteles cristata cristata (assembly GCA_017311185.1). Classification (NCBI taxonomy): domain Eukaryota; kingdom Metazoa; phylum Chordata; class Mammalia; order Carnivora; family Hyaenidae; genus Proteles; species Proteles cristata. The sequence continues at coordinate 1,301,503 of JAESUZ010003410.1, forward strand.
CCCCGCCCCTCGCCGCCCCTCCTCTCGGCCCCGGCGCCGGGTCGGCCCCGCGGGGGCGCAGTCCCCGGGCGCGACATCGACAGCTGTCGCTCCCCCCCGCGCCCCGGGCCCTGGGTCCCCACGGCTGCCTTCCCCGCGGGCGGGCGCGGCGGGAACTGCAACGCTCCTCGCCCTCCCCGCAGTTGCCGCTTCCAATATTGCGCCGCGGCAGGGAAAGGCCACTAAGGCCCGCAGCCTGGGGTGGAACTGCGACCAGGCCGGTCTCATCTGCAAAGAGCGGGCTCCCTGGGCGGTTGGGAGGGCTCGCGGAGAAAGTGGTGTAGGTCGGGCTCCCGGCACACAGTAGGTGCTCAAAACAAAATAATAAGCCCACCGTTGAAAATGGAGGGGGAGGGGGGCAGAGTCTAGTATTGGAACAAAAAGGTCTTCATCTAAGCTCATTCCCACCATGATCAGAGACTCAATGCAGTTTGTCAAGTCCTAGGAATAATCCAGACCATGAACCGGCCACTTACAAACAACCCCTGCCCCTTATTCTTCAAATCCACGGACAGTTGAACACCTCACATCCACAAAGGTGGAGCCGGTTGGAGAAGAGCGATGCCACAGCCTCACTAAACCGACGCGATTACTGTCTCGGTATCATTTATCTCTAATGCTCAGTGTAGGGTCTGGAAAGGAGGGTGTGGGGGCTCACTGACCACAAACTTGGGGTTCGGTGGATTTCCCCAGTAGAACTCACTTCTGCCAAAGCATACCCAGCTCCCTTCTGTCTAGCCTGGTGGCCCCTCTGCAGAATTCTGGCTTCCTTACTCATTACCTCAACCACAGAGACCCTGAGTAGAAGGTACTGGGCCATACATGGGGACAGGAGACCCTCTGCAAAGATCTGGGGCTTTAAATCTACGCCCGCAGCATGGTGCAGTCCCTCCTTAGCATACAGGAAAAGTTGCTGTGGTTTTCTCAGCACAAGGGGGAAAAGGGGGCAATGAGGCGGAGATTGCTCCTGGGGTGGCTGGAGGGCACTCGAGGGGATGTGAGGGCTGCTGACAGTTCACGATGTCCCTGCCTGTGCCACTCTTACCTGGAGTGCAGCAGAGAAGAGAGGAAGGAACAGGGCTTGAGAGAGCAGTATCGCACATACAAATGCCACGGAGACTGACTTAAAGCAATAATGTCCCTTCCTCACCTCTTTGAAGTTCAACATCCATCACTGATTTCATAGCCCTCCTGAAAAACCTCTTAAGGGGAGAATGGGGGATCCTTGCTGTATGGCATAACTCCCATATACAAGGAATTTTGGAAACAAGAGGGTCTCTTCACTCTCTACCTGAAAACTGGTCACACTATAGCACAGGTGGTAGTGCTAAAGACTTTTTTTTTTTTTAAATAAAAGAGGGGCGCCTGGGTGGCTTAGTCGGTTAAGCGTCCAACTTTCACTTAGGTCATGATCTCGCGGTTCGTGGGTTCGAGCCCCGCATCGGGCTCTGTGCTGACTGCCAGCTCAGAGCCTGGAGCCTATTTCAGAGTCTGTCACTCCGTCTCTCTCTGACCCTCCCCTGCTCACGCTGTCTCTCTCTCTCTCCTAGAAATAAATAAAACATTAAAAAAATTAAAAAAATAAAAATAAAAGATAGGTAATAGCCATTTTTCTCTACCTCTACCCCCAAAGCAGTCAGAAGGAAAGGTGCCTCGGCAGAAGGCAGAAGTTTGCAGTTGGATTTTCCAATTGCTTACAAGATGTCACAAAACCCAGCTGAGGCCCTGAGGCTAGGGGCCTTCATTCTGAAGCTGTATCTGCAGTAAGAAGATAGCTCAAAGGCAAACATTAAATTTTCAAGAAAAGACATTAAAATGTTGTTTCTTTTGGAACAATCAGAATGCGACGGTTTTCTCATCTTGTTGCTCTAATAAGATCAATATTACAGGGAAGACATTGCCAGAGCCCCTGCCAGGTCCCCCACAGGGTAAACTGAAATGCAGGAAAGCACGAGGAACTTAGCTGACCAATGAAAACAACCACTTAGCCCTCGACAGTGTTTTCATCAGACAGCATTCCTGACACTTTACCAAGCCTTGCATTAGATTGTCATCTCTGATGATCAGGGATCAGATCTCAGAAAAGCCTGGGATACATCTGCATCTGTCCCTGTGGCTTGATTATTTGTTATCAGGAGGAATGTGGAAACACCAATGGCCAAGCCTCTGGAGGACCCACAGAACTGGCCTCTGCACTCTGTGTCCATATTCGGTCCCGTGTGCCAGCCTGTGTGGCTTTTGCCCAATGAACCCCCACCCCCACCCTCCAACTCCCCGCAGACACGTAAATGAGTTCATTCTGATTTTGTTTTGTTCCCCCCCGCCCCTTTCTGGAAGGGAGGGAATCAATGTCAAAATTGGAAAGGAAGAGGTATAGGAGCATGAAGAAAGGAAAGAAAAGAAAAGGAAAAGGAAAGGAAAGCAATGAAGGAAGGAAGAGAGGAGGAAAGGAATGATGGATAATCACCCTGGAGGATTAGATCTTGGTCAGAGATGTGACTTTCAAGAATCAAGATTCATTGTTTGTCCTTGAGAAACTTAGTTTCCCTTTATTGTAATTTTCATCTAAAGATTACAAAGTCAAAGGCTGGCGGTTACTGTTTCTGCTATGTTCAAAAATGTTAACATACTAACCACTCAAGACTTTTTAACATCACCTTCAGCCTCTGGACCAGATCCAAGGAGTGCAAATCTGACAAAGTGGGTTAAGAAGCAGGTAGCAACAATATGGACTCAATGGTCTTTCCAGTGTTAGATCGGTTATTTCAGAACCAAATCAAAATTTAACATATGACCAAAGACCTTGGCCAAATTTATGATTTACCAGCTAAAACTTAACACACACACACCCCCAAACCCAAGCTTAATTAAAATATGGAATCATCTTCTTCAAATCTCAAAATACATCCAGAGATAAACTAGGTTTGAAAACTAATGGCAGTTCTTCTAAATCAATGTAAAGCTTAAAATGTGATTTGATTCAATTTGTAACACTAGTTACCAGACTGAGATTAAACGTTTTTTTGGTAAAATATTTCTTATAAATTCTGGCCTTCTGTGGAGCATCTTATATAGAAAAAGCTCCTTAGTTTTATGGTGTTCTCCCTCCTAAAGATAATGAACTTCACGCACTCCCTAACAGAAAATGGGGTGGGTGGGTCTTGGTGGGTGGAGTTCAAGAAAAGAGGAAGTCTTTGTATTTTATTTTTTAATTTTAAAGCTTTCTTAATGTTTTTTTTTTAATTCCTGAGAGAGAGAGAGAGAGAGAGAGACAGCGTGAACAGGGGAGGGTCAGAGAGAGAGGGAGACACAGAATCTGAAGCAGGATCCAGGCTCTGAGCTGTCAGCACAGAGCCCAATGCGGGGCTCGAACCCACGAACTGTGAGATCATGACCTGAGCCGAAGTCAGATGCTTAACGAACTGAGCCATCCAGGCGCCCCAATTTTAAAGCTTTCTAAAAGTTTAATTATTTTGAGAGAGAGAGAGAGAGAGAGAGAGAGAATATCCCAAGCAGTCTCCGAATTGTCAGTGTGGAGCCCCATGTGGGGCTTGAATTCATGAACTATGAGATCATGACCAGAGTCAAAACCAAGAGTCAGACACTCAATGCACTGAGCCACCCAGGTGTTCCTTTTATTTTTATTTTTTTTAAAGTATGCCCAATGTGGGTCTCAAGCTCTTGACCTTGAGGTCGAGTCTCAGGCTCTACTGACTGAGCCAGCCAGGTGCTCCTTGAGCATCTGTAATTTAAATGATGTGGTATAAAGAGAAGTGATAACGCAGGAATTGTGTCTCCAACCAGCCTTGGGAAAGAGGTCACCCCACCCGGGTTGTTTCTGTGTCTCTAGGGGCTTCATCTCTTCACATTCTAAAAGTCTTCAAGCTTTGGAAATACAAGTTTCTGTTCATTCTTTAGGCAGAGGTTAAGAGCCACATCTGGTTGACATCAGCACCCTATCGTTTCTGAGCCAGGACACCTTGGGAAAATCTCTTCACTCTCTGTGCCTCGGTATTTCCTCATATATCAGATGAGTGGCCAACGGTACCCCTACCTCTGCACTTGCTGTCAGCAATGACACCTGGCACTTAGTACATGGACTTATGTGTTGGCTATTATGATCGAAGAGGACACTCTTTTTTGATCACTGGGGAGGCCGACGAAACAAAAGCGTATTCTAGTATGGTATCTACTGGCCATGCCTTCTACTGGATTCTTTTGATACCAACCACCACACTGACAATGAAAACAAGCACCTGAGCAATCAAAAATGACACCAATCTTCAGTGGTGACAGTGATTTGCCCCACCTGCATTAGGTCGCCCGTCCTTCACACGGGCCCTACCCTCTGTACCCCAACCCTTTCCGAAGGGGTCAGAACCTGCAGACTGGAGAGCTCGGGGCACAGAATAAGGCTGGTGGGATGAGAGTAAGGTGGATCTCTTGACAGATGATAAAATCCAATCTCGAGTCAAGCAAAGTGCTGTGAAGAGTTCACCAGGCTGCAAGATGCAATCAACCTCCTAATAGGGAGAACTTCAACTTCTTTGAACGTAAAACAGCATTCATCCCAATTATGTCATTTTGATGTGCTGAACTGTAATTTCTGACTCAAACAGGCCCACAGTTTTATCTGTGAATACAGGAATGGTTTCTTACTGGTGCAGAGGCGTGTTTTGCCTTTTTTGTTCCTCTTCTCTGTGTGGGATATTCACCACCTCAATGTGATTAAAAAATTCTTTTTAGTGTTTCTTTATTTTTGAGAGAGAGAGAGAGAGAGAGAGAGAGAGCAAGCCAGGGAGAGACAGAGAGGGAGACAGAATCCAAAGCAGGCTCTAGGCTCCGAGCTATCAGCACAGAGCCCGAGGTGGGGCTTGAACTCACCAACCCTGAGATCATGACCTGAGCTGAAGTCGGATGCTTAACTGACTGAGCCACCCAGGCGCCCCCCTCAATGTGATTTTAAATTTGACCGGTAGGGAGCTATGTTTTGCATGCCAGTGCATGGTAGTGGCATAAGGAACAGACATGAGCCTGGAGTGCCCAGCACTTCACTGTCTATTCATGAGGATATAATGCTAGCCTGTTCCCCGTGAGATGCCTTCTTTCTGCACCGACCTGGTTGCTTGCAGATATAATTCACATTTTGGAATTTGTTTACCTGTCCAGTACCCAGCGTAGTACCGGAAGGCCTCCCTCAATAACTGCCTGGTGAGAGAGAACGACTGGATGGCTGAGTTTTCCCAGCCTCCTCGTAAACCTGGGGACACCTGACAAGTGTCAGGGCACCTGATAAAGTGGAGGGAGACTCAGGACAGAGGACACTGCTGATGAGCCTAAAGGGACCTGCGGTTTCCCTGCGGGGCCTGCTGCTCTTCATCCGTGGCGGGTGACCAAGAGACCTAGCCTGGAGACCTGGGGTCAACAGGAATACGTTGCTCAGCAATAGAAAGCAGGAAATCCACACCCCCCTCCAACCCCCGTTGCCAACATTGTACTGCTTCCCACCTTGGTTCACCCCCGACATTATGCCTTCCGTGATGTCCAGCCCAGGAGATTAAAACCCTTTCCAGGTCCTTGGGGGGGGGGAGGGGGGGTTGCCTGTGTAGGCCAATTCATTTTATTTATTTATTTATAATATTTATTTTTGAAAGAGGGAGGCAGAGCTTGAGCGGGGGAGGGGCAGTGAGAGAAGGAGACGGAGACGGAGAATCTGAAGCGGGCTCTACGCATGGAGCTTTTAGCACAGACTGCGACATGGGGCTCGAACCCACGAACTGCAAGATCATGACCTGAGCCGAAGTCAGACATTTAACCTACTGAGCCACCGAGGCGTCCATTTTAAACTGCAGATCATGATCGCCCCCCTAGTGATGAGCGGCTAGTCAACCTCAGGTGGCCTCACACCCCTCTGGCTCTATGCTCCCCACCCCTTCTGAATAGGTGATTTTAAAATGGAAGGTTCATTACTTATCACTCTGAAAGGAGGCTACCATATCTCACGCTCTTACTGTTGTAAAGCAAAAGCCTCTACCATTATATGCCTCTGTTGCTACAATTGATCACAGGGCTACAACAAGAGGGAAGTAAATAAACCGAACTGGGTTAGTTTATGATGCATACTATTGAGACGCAGGGGGGAATAAATATTTTCCAAGTGTAGACGTCAAGAAAAAGAATTTTACTTTCAAACTTCACGGTGTACGATAAACTACAGAGGGGGGGAAAGTATAAAAACCATAAACTATCTCTTACTTACCCACCAAATCTACATTAAAATATTAATATTCAGAATCTGACAATCCCACAAAGAAGGGCGATGAAAAATAAATATACATGCAGTCTCTGTTCATGTCGCCCCAGGCATCTCATTTTTTGTTCAAGTGCATGAAGTGAGGAGTGCAAGGGCGTGCCTTCCTGGCCCTCACCTGTGTTTTGGCCACCCCCTGACCACACCATTACATACTGGTGGGTGTCTGCAATCTGAGGTCTAATGACCTGACCCAAAACGGAGTGCCAGTTGTAACAAGCGTGTCCAGCACCTGCCATCGGCATGATAGTGGGTGTCATCATTCCTAAGTCCCTTGGCCAAACCTGGGACTGCACACACTCTCGAGGCTGAAATATGCCAGTTCTAGATCTAAGTCAAAATGAATTCTGATACCTACAGTCTAGAAAGGTTCCCAGATCCAAAGGGTCATGGTCAAAGCTGCTAGAGCTGTGCTAACAGAAACAGGATATGTGAGGAGTTGACCTTCAGACGTTTTGTAGTGTGAAAGGTGCCTGGCACCCTAGGTGAAGGTCATCTACAAAAGTAATGTGAGAAATGGTGGCCAAATGCATGGTAGCACTTCTTTCCCTACAACCTTTTCTCAGGGAGTTTGTCCCTTTTCCCTGGAAAAAGTATCAATAATTTTTAGAGTCCTGGGAATTCTATCCCCCCACCCCCCGTCTCTGAATACACATGGACCTAACAAAGTTTCTCTGCTTCCCTCATAGCTTCATCTTGTAGTATCCTGATGGTCCAAATATTTATTTGCAGAAATTCTTGTTGAGCAAGAACGCAACATTTGCTTCTTCTGTTTTGGTGACTCATACGGTTGCTGGGGTACTATGGTGGCAGCTAGAATATCAAAGGATTCCCTTGGTTTAGCTTTCCTGAAAGCATTCCTATTGATGAATGGTTCTGATTTTTCGCCCTTACTCCAGTCTCAGCCATGCTACCCCCATCCCATGCATACTATCAACATGGAGCGGAAAAGTCTAACATGGCCATTACAACAGATGCTATCTCTGTGGCTTTACGAAGCGCGAGAACATACGCCGGAAATGGTCAACTGCTATACGAACGCCAGTCGTGATCGCATTCTGCTGTTACTTAGGGGTGAGGGCAAGCCGGCATGCCGACAAAGACTTGTTCGTTCCTCTCTGGTCCCATAAGATCTCCAATTACAGAGCTCTGCTGCAAATTAATTAAATCAGCAATTTCTTCTGCTCCAAACTATAGGCTGTCTTGAAGGGTTCTTTAGGGAAATACATTCAAGACAATGTCTGACATGTATTACCTGTTTCTTGGCTCCCCTCTGGACACTGTCATCCTTTAGGGGCTTGAATTTCCTTAGTGGTCACAAGATGCCACTTTGGAGGGCAAAGGTTCCATCCCTAAAGGGCCAGGACTATGCCCTAACACTCCCCCTCCACCCCCATCACTATTCCCCTTGACATCTCCCACAGAATGCTTTATTTGTGGTAGATGGTTCATACACTGTGGTTAGGTCAGTGAGTTAAGAATGAATGACCACATCTCTGCCAACTAAACATGTAAAGTAAAAAATGAAGACATTCTCTCAATAATAAACTATAAAGTCCTTTCCACAAGTTGCCACCAGCTTAGGATTTCACAGAAGACAGAACCCCCTGTCATAATGCTAATGACAGAACATAGGTCAATTCTCTTGAAAACTGATTATGAATTAAACCACCAACCACTGTGGTAGCCACTCTCTAAATATGGCCTCTAATACTTCCATATGTGCATGTTAACCTCCCATGAAAAGGTGGAGCCTATGTCCACCATTCCAGAATCTGGGTTGGGACTGCAACTCTTTTGACCAGAAAAACATGGAGGAAGTGATGCCGTGGCACTTCAGAGCTCAGGTGTTAAGAAGGCCTGGCAACTTTTGCTTCTTTCTTCTTGGAAGCTGGTCACCATGTGAAGAAGCCCAAGCAGGAAGCCCAAGCAGACCCAACCCGGTCACCATGTTGTGAGGAAGCCCAAGCAGACCCAACCTGGTCGCCATGTTATGAGGAAGCCCAAGTCAACCACATGGAGAATTCTGGCATCAGGAACAAAGACCTAGTTGGGTTCCCAGCCACCAGCCAGGAATGACTTGCCAGCCATGTGAATAAACATCTTGGGTTTGGCTCTCCTGGCCCAGCTGAGCTTGCATTAGCTGATGCCCTGTGGACCAGAGATCTCTGTAGAGCCCTGACCAAACTATAAAACTGTAAGCAAATAATTGTGTTCTGAGGTGTTACATTTGTAGTTTCTTACAAAGCCATAGGTAAAGGAGAGAACCATCTAGGTCATGCCCCAATGTTCTGAAAAAGGAAACAGGTAAACACATGCCAGGACAGGGTGTATCCATGAGTGTCATCTCTGCCTCCTGGCCCCTGTAAGCGAATGACGGGGTGGGGGTGGGGGGCTGAGGGTAGCAGAGGAACTTTACCGAAATAAAGATAATTAATGGCAATGGGAAAATCCTGAAATAAGAAAAGTCTCTGCCAAAATAAGGAAAAGTTTTCTAGTTGATAAAGTAGAAGAAAACTTAACGTGACACTGTTAATGGAAGAATAAATCTGATCTCTCCCTCTCCTTTTGGAGGCTGCTAATGTTTGCAAAACTAAAAAGTCTTTAGTAATCCCTTCTTTTATCTAAAACAGATTGCAGTTTTAAGCACAGCCTCACGAAACTGCAGGTTCAAAGGAACCTGAAGCCGAATTAGCATAAAATCTGGAATTCTCATTTCCACCAAACACACAGCTGCCATCTGACAGCTCTTCTGTGATTTCTGGTTTCAAATAGAAACTGAAGGTAGCTGAGGTGGCATGGGCCAGGGCTCCACGTGTTCAACGCTCACTCCCGCCTATGGATTCACACATTCAAGACAGCCTTAGGGGTCTCCCTAAAACCCGTGGTTAGGGAATACAGCCCCCATGTGGCTGCCTGCCCAGCGAAACCGGTGGGGCTGGGCGTTGCTCACATGATATAAATACTTGGCTAATACTTGTGGAAGTGTTAAATATTTTTAAGCAAATTCACAGAACTCAGAGTGAATCTGCTGGGACCGAGTGGGTGCGGGGGGGCGGGGGGCGAGGCTAGGGGAGGGAGCGCACCCTTTCCCAGTTTTTACATTGCAAATGCCAAGAAACCCACACTCCAGACACTGCAGTTTAAACACCAGCAGGTATCAGATTCCCTCTCTCGATTCACTTAACACTTCCTAAGCTTCCTTTTTGGGCAATGACAAGTCTACGCACCTACACTGAATTCTGGAAAACCCCAGGAGGGCTGCCTTGCCTACTGCTGAAATACCATCACCTCTGGGAAAAAGAGTTACACTTCTTTTATAGAAACGCAGGGGGTGGGGGGGAGGGTAGTATGTATCTGATTCCCCCTTGAGGCGTGCAGGTACTGAAAGAGGATTTTCTCACTCCCTAGTAGAGAGGGTGGGTTTGCCCTGAGCCATTCCAGGCTTCCTCCTCTGATCCCCATATGATCAAGTGCATGAATTCAAGTGACAGCTGGCGGGGCTGCGTCCACAGCACATGAAAAGCAGGCTGCGGCCTCGCAGGGAGGAGAGGCTTGGCCTTCCCTCCCTTCTTCGAGTGCCTCCTGCCATGCCTGCCACGCCCCACTCAGAGCCATCTGCTCCGGAAGCCACCGCGTGGAAAGGGAAGGGGCCTGCTCAGTGGGGTGCGATTCACAGGGAGGCCTGTCACGGGCTCACTTTCACCCAGGTCTGTGCCTCCTTTGAAGTTCCTCTACTGTGGGTGTACAACTTTTCACATTCTCCAGGAGGAAAAAAAAAATGTAGTGAGCATCTGGTATTTACACAGAATCTTAGAGGGAGTTGACGGATTTAATTACAAGTGTTAGTAAAACAGGAAAATTGTAGCCAGGCTTTCAAATAGCCACTCGCCTCTAAGTAACAAGACTCTCCTTTGTGCTGCTGGTAAAGAATGTGATTTATTTCCTAGCAAGTTTTCTTGCAGAAGGGGACATTGGTGAAAAGACAGTTGCTGGCTGGTGGTGGCTTCTATTTTCATGTACGATGCTGTCCTTCTTATACAAAGATCAAGCTACAAGCAACATTCCACTGGGCGGTGTGCTCGGAGTTGATTTTCCGTTCGCTAGTGGTGATGGATTCCCTTGCCGTGCCCGGGGCTCGCTTACAGTGGACAACACGCATTTGTGAAACGACTGGCTAGGTTTAAAGACACAACTTAAGGCCAGGAAAACAAGTGCAAATAACTGACCTATGCGAAGATTGGAGAACTGACCTGACTCCCTGGCAGCAGGCTCTGGTGAGTTTTAATCACCGGTTACAGGGCTACTGAAGACGATTACAGGGGAGGTTAGGTGCGGAGAGTATTGTAACGCCATCAGCAAGGCCGGGAAACCTGGGCTTTAGAAAAAGTTTCAGTCTCCCTGCTAGTTGGCTCTGGGTCCAAGTCACTAACGCTTTTCTTCACCATTAAAATGCATATAGGGTCAGACAAATACTCTCCCTTGCTATCTTCCACACGGAAGGTCTTGTGATTCTATATACTGTACTATCTAGATTAGAAACAGAGAACAGTCTCTGCGGTGGAAAATAACATTATTCTCTTCCCATTTCCTTGGAGGTTACATTATTATCGAAGCGGGACATACCGTCTGACTTATTTTTTCTGGGGTTCCCACTCTTTTAGAATTTCCTGATAAATCAATGAACTGTCCAAAGTATGTTACAGTTTCCACTGAATCCTTCCAACTGGCGAGTACAATTTAACTTCCTTCATCAAAAGAGTCAGGGCCTCTTAAGCTTTGGGTGGCTGTCACTTGGTACCAGGGGCCCATTAAACATATTTGTCAGCTTTATACTTTAAAAGCAAAACCCAAGGGGCACCTGGGTGGCTCAGTCGGTTAAACGTCCAACTTCGGCTCAGGTCATGATCTCACAGTTCGTGGGTTCGAGCCCCGCATCGGGCTCTGTGCTGACTGCCAGCTCAGAGCCTGGAGCCTGTTTCAGATTCTGTATTGCCCTCTCTCCCTGACCCTCCCTTGCTCACGCTGTCTCTCTTTCTCTCTCAGAAATAAATAAAACAAAACAAAACAACAAAAAAAGCAAACCCCAAAAGGGTAAATGTGTCATCACATACTCTTTAATCTGAAATCTATAGGGGAAGGAGTTCAGAAAGAAAGAAAGAAAATACACACACTCTGCCCTAACACCTCTGCGTGCACGCACACACATACACACACACCAGGACACTACCAAATGTGAAGCTGGCTTTTGTCTTCATCAGACCATTCCTGGCCAAGGCAATGTGCAGACCACATTGGGAACCAATTTAGTCATTTCTTACTTCTCAACAATCAAATAAAACAATAAATAGCCCGAACTGAGCTTACAGGGGAAGAGGACCACATGTATTTCCTCTCAGGACTTTTTTTTTTTTTTTTTAAACATGGAAGCGTGGCTTGAAAAGAACTTATTGCACAGACACATGTGGGCTCAATAGGATAGATCTTTCACTGACGAGACAGATTCCAGATTCGCACATACTCTATCGGGGTTTAAATCCTCAGAATTTGGTAATGGAAAGTTTGGGTCACATTAAGGACTGTGGGATCCAGGGATAAGATTTAGTTTTCAATCAGCCTCTTGGGCAGGCTGAGCACTCCCCTAAGAAGCACCATGTGTCTCAAATTCCACCTTTTTCCTTCCCTCCTGGAGCCTCCCTTTGGATGGACCAGAAAACCCCTGGCTTCCGGCCGTTTTCCTGAGCATTTGTTGTGGACTCCCATCCTTATGATGACTCTTTTGTTTTTTTTTTTTTTAGCTCCTTTAAAAAGTTTCCTGACTTTTTATTTTGAGAAGTCTCACACTTGTAGAAAAGATAAAAGGCAGGTATGAATAACGCCTAACCCCCCTTTCCCACCCTTCATTTATATCCCTCAACTGGTAACCCGTTGCCAAAATGACTTTATCTCTCGTTCCTCTTGAGCTGTATTAAGACGCACATACAGGCTGTTCATTCACTTATCTACCCACTTAGTGTTTGGCGGAGGGGTGGGGCGGGGAAGGCAACCTCTCCCAGATTTCCTTCTGGCACTTTCCTCATGGTTGCTGGTCTGAGTGGTCAGGATCTGAGACTCTGACTGGGCCACGTCTGCTAGTGGACAGGGTCCCTGTGAGTTGAAAACCCACATGTGTGTTTAAAAAGTCTGCACACGCTTGGTTCTTCTTTCTGCTTCCAGGACTCGTGATGACTCAGCGTAGCTGAGGGGCCCTGGAAGTTGCCTGGGGCTTGGTGGTCAGTCAAGAGTGAAACTGGGCTGAGGGAAAAGAAGAGGGCTTGCTTGGAGCCGGAGGCACTTGCTTATCCAGCACGGATTGCAGAGAGGCCCGTTTGGGGCCAGGAGTCACTCACCCAGCTGACCATATAGCACAGTATTCGACTTACCATTGGTCATTCATCTATAGATGGAAAGTATAACGTTCCTACCTCAGAGGTGCTGAGGATTCAGTTAGCTAGAACAGTACCCAGCACACAGTAAGCATTCTGTAGATGTACCTATTACTGGCTTTCTCCCTTAGGTACTGCTCTGAAGCAGAGCTGATACATGAGGCAAGAAGCGAGATTAGCCTCTTAATCTCATCGAAGCCTTTCCTGGACTCCAATAGGGTGTAGCCCACTGTGGGATCCATCACTGGACAGTACCCTAAAAGCCATTCACTCAGTAAGACTACTTATACTGATTATGAACTATGTGCCCAAACAAACAAATCAAAATGAGGGGACCATGTTACTGGTCCTTAGGGCCCTTAAAATATAAGAGAGGAGAGAAGACAAACACGCAGAAAAAGAAAGTGGAACATGATGGTGCCCAGGGAGGGCGCTGAGAATAGGGACTTCCGGGAAGAAGGTGCAGCTGCCAAGAGAAGGCAGTAGAAACGGGGTCAAGGCAAGGTGAGGAAAACGCTGGAGGCAAGGAGGCAGGCAGAGTGGGGAGGCGAGGAGAGGTAAAGCTTGGGGAAGTGGTCAAAACCAGGGGCAGGGAAGCATGAGGAGGCTTGCTGGGGAATACTGAGAAATTGCTTGGGATAAGAGGAGCGTCAAATACTGTAAGCCAGGCCCAGCTGCGAGAAGGGACTCGAGACTGGACACAGAAGAGAGGGCTCAGAGTCACCAAGGAGTGAGGGTGTCCTCTGCAGAGATGACGGGGTGTGACTTCCCAGGGCGCCACCGTGCCGTGGGAACAAAGCAGAGCCAAGCACAATACCTGGATGGCATCTATGCTGCCTGGGCCTGGGAAGGAGCCGCAGAAAAGAGTGCTGTGAGGTCAGCAAGGCATTAATGCAGAACCAAGGAAGGGGGGGATGCCCAGGACTAGGGCGGCAGCTGGGGTTGGGGGTACTCAGAAGTGGAAAGCGTTATCAGAGGTCGGGGGGGAGACACGGACTGAGAAAAGACAGAGGGCTGTAAGGCAGCCGGTCTCTCATGGACAGAACAAGGCTGGCGTGACCACAGATTAATGGTCAGTAAGTGAATCAAGTGGTAAGAACACAGAGAGAGGAAGTACAGACTGCTTGTGAGAGGTGGAATGGAAACGGACTGGAGGCAAACAGAAAGGTGCATGTTAGGGCCTGAGTCCGTCTTCAACCGTCTGTGGCAGAGGGCAGGAACACAGCACATCCGCCCTTCAGACTACTGTATGTAACTTAACGTGCTCTTAGGCTCGCTATCCATATAGGGGTCTCCCTGCCTGGGGGTATTTTATACATGCGTACATAGAGATGCATTTCTTAATAATCAGGAGGAGCCACTCATTCCAGATCCCCAGTAAATAATCCAAATGCCCTATACTTTACATACAGGGACCATTTTGTCCATGGGAGTAAATGAAAGCAGAGGTAGATAGAAATCTTTAAAACACCATGAGGGTTTTAAAACATGACTGCAAATCCTTCTCGTGTTGGGGGGCGGGGAGGGAGCCTACATCCCTTCCCTTGAACTTGGAGAATTCATGATGGAAGTGGAGCCATTTCCAAGGCGAGATCCTCACTGCTTCTGCCTCTCTGGAGGCTCCTCCCAGAGCCCAGCAGCCGTTTTGAGAAAAAAGGCAAGGCTACTTGGGAAAACCTTGGGGAGGTGCACCCATGGGCAGTCCCGGCCAAGCTCAGCCCCAAGTCACGCCCACCCAGGCATGGGGCATGAGAGGGAAGAGGTCTCCAGATTGTCCTAGCCGCCCCCTCTGACCCCCCCGCCATTCAAGTCACCTGGACCTCTGGCAGCAGAGACCTGCTGGGCCACCTGGGCCCTGTCCAAAGTCCTGACCCCCCGAATCTGCGAGTATAATAAAGGGGTGGCTGTTTCACACCTCTAAGATTGGGAGTGGACAATGGGAACAAACAGGTCTTTAAATATGGATTTCCTGCTTTGTCATGGGCCTTTCTCACGTAATAAAGTCCTTCACTTCTGAAGCCCCTTCCATGACTGAGGGCGGGGGGCGGGGGGCAGTGGGTTAGGGTGAAACACCACAGTAGCATCGGCCACACCAGAGATGCACGAGCAGCTTACCAATGGGACAGCCACTGCCGGTGTGAATTGCAGCGTCCAGAAGGTGTATCCCATCGCACACCATGGACCGGGGGGTCTCACCCTGTCACTTTTGAGACAGTCAACAAATCCAAAGGAACTTGATAAATATTTTCCATGACAAAACACAATTGGGTGCCATGGCACCCAGCTCTGCTCCTCATTAGTTACCCTTCACTTGTCAGACAAGCTCCAGATCTCACTGAAATCCACTGTGGATTCTTTATAGTTTGTTGGGAAATGTGACTCTACATTTCCTTTATACCACATGCTTTCTGGAGCCTGCTTTTAAATCTAGAATGCGTGCTTAGCTCCCTCTTCCCATAGGAAAGGAGCCACTTCAGGCAGCGGCAGCGGCTTCTGAAGTGCCTGTGCGGCGGTGGGGGGCCAGGGGGAGGCCAGGCTGCCATTATCAGGGGCCACCAGGTGCCCCAGGATCACGTTAGGTGATAAAACACTTGGCTGACACCAGAAAAAAGAACCATCACTTTTTCTCTCCCCACCCACGCTCCCTCGCTCCCTCTTCTTTTTTTTAAAAGGAGGCTTTTTACCCTCATTAAATGAAACCTTATCTCTGAAAGACTGCAATCCTCAGCAAATGACAAGTGCGTCTAATCTCATTTTCTGACAAGTGATTCTGACAGCACCTTCCCTTTGATTTTTGAGACATGTAGTTAGACATATATTAATCTGTCAGTCATCATCCCTAGGAAGGATAAAAAAGAGGGAGAGAGAGAGAAAGAAATGAACATTTGTGAATTTGAAGGCGAGACAAGAGGCTAGGACACCTATTTTAACTGATGCACGAATACTTCTTTCTCAGGCAGCCCCTCCCCTTCCGACGCAGGGAACATTCCTGGAGGGGAGAAGGAAGCAGCCCAGTCAAAGGGCCAGGGGAACAGGCATCCGTGATCTCAGGTTATGTGGTCCAAGGGAAGGGTGTGCTCTGGAGTGAGGCAGATCAGGTCTAAACCCCTGTTTGACGTAAAAGGTCAGGTTGACTGAATAAGAGCCTTAATCTCTGCACATCTGAATCCTATCTGGAGGCTAGGGCTCCGGGCATCGGCTCGGTATAAAGAATAAATAATCTGTATCTAACGTACACCCAATCCACAGAGATGCTGCTACTGTTATTTCCGCTGGGGTCTCCTAGGGAGACTGAATCGGGGGAGCAGGAGGGAACACAAGATGTACACCCATTCCCTGAGACGTAATGTACATGGAGGGAATTCTAGAATGCTGCGGAAGCTCTCACAAGGACTGCCAGGAAGAACTACATACGGACTGGCAGCACACAACTATTTAAAACTCAGCCTAGCAGGCTAAACTATGCTGAAGAGATCCTTTCTCTTCTTCTAGAACCTGAACGTACATTCTTAACTCTGTCACTGAGGCATCTGTATAGGGAAGTGAATGCATGCTTTTTCCTTTTTTTTTTTTTTTTTTTTTAAGGAATTAGGGGGAGTTGTGGACACCAAATCTGTCTGTTTGATAGAATAAAAGTTAATCTGATATTTTCTATCACATGCCATTAGTCAATACCTGCACTGGGAGATGTCACCCATGTAAGTTTCTTTCCTCTTCACACAGAGACTGTTATGGTCTTGAGAAGGGAAAACGAAAGGCCTCCAGTCTCACCTCAGAGCTAACAGGCATGAACGTGTCAGGTGTTTGCGACTCTCTTCTGAGAGCCACAGAAGCTTTCCTGATGGAAACCTGTCTGATATGCCAAGCAAGGCAGTTCTCCTTCATCATTTGGTTTTCAAGATCACGCAGAGGCTTGCCCATATATTCTGGAGTCACTAAGCTTGTGCATGATCCAGAAAAGTGTCCTCGAGGAGTATACCACTCTGAGACAGGCTTCCGGGTTACA
Organism: Proteles cristata cristata; assembly: GCA_017311185.1. Classification (NCBI taxonomy): domain Eukaryota; kingdom Metazoa; phylum Chordata; class Mammalia; order Carnivora; family Hyaenidae; genus Proteles; species Proteles cristata. The sequence goes on from JAESUZ010003410.1 coordinate 1,318,283, forward strand.
CGCCTCAACGCCTCCACCTGCTCCCAAATGACAGAAAACAAAACGTGTCACCACTCCTTCCAAGGCCATCGCTGTGGCGGACCCATCTTCCAGGGATTGTTATTAGATAGATGTGTTTAGCGTTGCTACCTGAGCATCGGAAAACCAAGGAATGGGGAAAGAAAGGAAAATGGGGGCGCCTGGGTGGCTTAGTTGGTTAAGCGTCCGACTTTCGCTTGGGTCATGATCTCGCGGTTCGTGGGTTCGAGCCCCGCGTCGGGCTCTGTGCTGACTGCCAGCTCAGAGCCTGGAGCCTGTTTCAGAGTCTGTATCTCCCTCTCTCTCTGACCCTCCCCTGCTTATGCTGTCTCTCTCTCTCTCTCCTAGAAATAAAAATATTTAAAAAAAAGAAAGGAAAATGAAGAGTTTACAGAGTCATTTTCACCCCCTTTATACAGCATTGTTGCAGGAAAAGCAGATACCTCCTATGCCATCTGCTATTTATTTCTCTCCTTTTTCTTTTAGAATCTGAATGCTTGGCCCCTCATCTGTCTTCATGGCTGTACACTTATGGACATGGAAATGAATGGAGGAGGAACCAAGGTCATGGCTCTCCTCTGGCTGAGGGAAGAACACCTGGACCATCTCACCTGGGAGAAGGAGATGGGCCGCGCTCAGGCAAAAAGTGCTCCGCCCATCAGCAGTAAGGGGGGCCACCTTGTTCCTCCTCCTTCACCACATCTCTCACCCACTCATCTGCCACCCGGAGAGTAATGGGCCCCGAAGAAGGAAGAGTTCCAGTACAAGGGTGGAAATAAAACAGAGGAAAATTTCTGGGGGGAAGGCACCAGGTTCTTGATTTTAGCAAAAATGAACTAAAAAGTCTCCAAACAAGGGAAAACCATAACTGCTCCACATTTGTTAGCTCAGTTTTTATAGTCCCAAGGAAAATGGGTCAACAGAACAAGTGACCAGGTCGCTTGCAAGCCATGTCACCGGCGAGGGAACACCAGGGACACACACACAGTGCCACGTTGGGCTTGTCAAACAAGACCTCGGAGTCAAAAGTCCTGGTTGGGCATTCTGACCAGGCCTATCGCTTCCCTGCTCTGGGCCCCATCAGTAAAGTGTGTCTTGTTATGTGAGGCCCCCCTCAGGATTAGCGTGATGAAGATTATACTTAAAAACATCTATATAGTTAAAAGGCACCACATCAAATTTAAAAGGAGTTTTGTGGTATTCCATGGTAGTATTCCATGGTATAGATAAACCACATCTTCTTGATCCATTCATCTGTGGATGGACACTTAGGCTCTTTCCATGTTTTAGCTATTGTGGAGAGTGCTGCTATGAACATTGGGGTACATGTGCTCCTATGTATCAACATTTCTGTATCCCTTGGGTAAATTCCTAGCAGTGCTATTGCTGGGTCATAGGGGAGTTCTATTGTTAGTTTCCTTAGGAACCTCCACACTGTTTTCCAGAGGGGCTGTACCAGTTTACATTCCCACCAACAGTGTAGGAGGGTGCCCGTTTCTCCACATCCTCGCCAGCATCTAGAGTTCTCTGATTGGCTCATTTTAGCCACTCTGACTGGCGTGAGGCAATGAGAAACAATGAAATCTGGCCATGTGTAGCCACATGGATGGATCTTGAGGGTGTGATGCTGAGCGAAATAAGTCAGGCAGAGAAAGACAAATATCATATGTGTGCACGTATAGGATTAGGAGGAGCTTAACAGAGGACCAAGGGAGAGAAGAAGGGCGGAAATGGTGGGGGAAAGGGGGAGAGGCAAACCATGAGAGACTCTTGAATGCTGACAAAAACTGAGGACTGGTGGATGTGGGGGAGGAGGGGTGGGCATGGAGGAGGGCACTTGTGGGGATGAGCACTGGGTGTTATGTGGAAACTAATTTGACAATAAACTATGTTTAAAAAAAAAAAATAAAAGGAGTTTTGGAGTATAATTATATGCATATAAATGGGTATATATTTGGTATACAATTAAATGTCTAAACTCTGGGTGTTACTGCTCAAAAAGATGTTTCCGGAACTTGAGAAAGTTAGTAGAAAAACTACAATGAAAAATAATTAAAACATAAAGAATGAGACTGGTCAACTGCTGAAGTAGCCCAAGAGACTGCCTGTAAATTCATGGCTGAAGAGATCTGGGGGTGACCCCAATCCAACGTAACCTTCGTGTAATCTCAGGGAGTCAGGAGCCCAATGTGATCAGAAGTAAGAAGCTAAAATCAAATCAAATTATTCTCTTAACTGTCTATCCACCCACCTTTCTATATGGCCTTCTGTCTGTCTTCCTTCTGTCCATCCTGCGATCCATCGATCAATCAGTCGGTTGATCGATCCATCTCTCCATCCATCCATCATCTCCTCCATGTCTAATATGCGACACAGACTACTTGGCACCAGTGCACACAGATAAGACACAGACACTGCTCTCAGCGAGCCCAGAGTCCAGTGCCACGAAGCAGTATAATCAGAAAGTAGACTAAACTATGATACGTATAATAATAAAAGTCACTGACTTTTAAGTCAGTACTTTATAGTCACTGACTATAAAGTACTGAGGGTTCGCACAGGACCAAAGGGGCAATTCTGCCTGTGCCTCTTGTTCTTACAACTGATCTCGGTCACCAACTGACCAACTGATTATAATTTGGTTTCCTTAGGGACTGTCCTTCAGGGAACAATGTGCCAACTTGTGCACGTAAGTCATTCTGGTTGGGGTTGGTGGTTACATGGTTCTTGTAAACAGAAAGATTTGTGTTGTAATTTAGTCAGTTTCCCTGGAGTCTGATTAGAGCAATTACCTCTGAGTTTCTAGACTGGGCTGACCCAACCATTCAGCTGTCCTTCTATGAGGCTGGGGCAGTGCCACCAGCTAAGTGGCCATCTACTCGTCTACCTTCCTGTTCTCTAAATACTTCAGGAGGGAGGTTTTTCCCTGTTATAGGAGCTTCCTCTGGTCCCTCTGCTTTTAAAAATCACATGTCGCAGTCTTTTCAGTAAGCCAGTGACTGCTACCTCTTTACATCCCCTCAAGCTCTTCCACCAAAAGAAAAACGTGACATTGGCTTTCAACATTTATGAGGCCAAGAGGTCTCAGGCTAAGACCCTCCTAATGAACAAATCCAGTGGCACTTTTTGTCTCTCTTTCTGCAGGACTTGCCGACCGCCCCTCTCTTTGTCACTGGGCTGCCATGGCAATGAATATTATCTTCTTATTTCGTCAAGCGATGTTGCCTCCTTCTGCTTCTGTTCCTGTAATAGTAGGATTTTTCAAGGTCCCCCTTCAATATCTAGAAAGGAGAAAGTAGGGGGCGCTCACTGATTCCCCAACTTCTGCCATAATTTCTAAGCAGAGAGCTCCCCGATCTCCAGCTCCATATATTTCCTGATTTCCAGACCTGTATTTCCAACTCACCGGTTAGATGGTGGCATGGAGTGTCCTATGGACACTTTAGAAATCAACATTTCCAGAAATGAGGTCCTAGGCATCTCCTTGTGATGGCCAAAGGCCAGGCTGGGTCCGTGTCCCTCCCCCACCCTTGGTGCACCAAATCTTCTGGATGGATGCCTTCCTCCCTTCCACCTTCATTGTCCGGCGTTCCTGCAGGCCCCCAGCCTGTTGGGACAGTTGTACTGACTGTCTCCTCCAGCCTGGGGTTCCACTCTCTCTTTTCGCCTCTAGTAATGGCTTCAAACAGGCAAGGCCTGAGGACGGCGCTCTGTGCCACACCATTAGATGCTTCCTTCTAGGTTGACAATACTAGGGGCCAAGTTAGACACTGGCTTTCAGGTTTCACCCCTGCCCCACCAAAGCTCACAGATCTTGGACAAAGTATTTTAACCCCTTTGAATCCAGCTCCTTCCTCAATCACAGTGGCGTGATTGCTTTCTATGCCCCAGGCTGATGGGAGGGAACTGGGTATACCGGCCAAGGAGAGTCTTGACATATGTTGGTATCTTTTGCTGAAATGAAGGGAAATAGGAAAAGAAGACACTTCAATGGGTCTTGCTTGGCCTGCGGGGGCTAGCCCAGTACACTGTATATAGTAGGAAACAAATGTTTGCACTGCCTTTGAAATAAGGAATTCTGCTTTAGCAAATCCCAAGGAGAGGAAGGTATTCCTAAGGGCCACGGCCATCCTTTGAAGGGACAGTTTTCCTTTCTTTAAGCAGTTACTAGGATTGAGAAGCATTTGTTTGGACCATCAAATCTAAATCATTTTACCGGCCTGATGAATAGCCGCCCACTGCATACCCAGCTGGGGAGGAAGTAGACTCAGCAAGACTGGAAGTCATCTCTGTGTGAGCCTGATTTGTTTTGTGATTCTCTACTAAGGCCCCTTCAGGGTGGCCGCAATCACTCGGCAATCAATGGCTGCACATAAAACAAATAGGTCAAAATTTTAAAAATAGGATTGGGGTCGCAGAGGGTAGAGGAGGCACAGAAGTTAAAGGAAATGGGGTTGTTTATTCTCTTATCCTAAGGGCAACTCACTAACTGCCCTTGGAAACCTGAAAAGCTATAAAGGAAGTGCCCTGATTTATGGGGGTCACAGCCAAGCATGTAGATGATAAGCTATGTCTGCCCTGGGCTGTGACTGGACACGGGGGAGGGACCCAGGTCCGTCCGAGGTCACTGCCAGCTCTCAAGCATAGGAAACCTTGTCTGCCATGGGCTGTGTGGCCTGGAATGGTCTTCAGGGGGATGGGTCTGAAGCCTTCGCTCTGCTTTGATGGTTCGACTCGACCACGTGAATTTGCCCCAAATTCCTGTCCTCACTTGGTAATGATGGTGACGAATCTGATTCTCGGTTAGATGAGACTTTTCAGACGTCTTACTCAACACTTGCTGTTTTCTGACCCACGCACATGAGGATCTGGGCTTATACGTGGATGGAATCAATTACAATTTGATTAAGACAGAGCAGAAAGAAAGGAAATAATAACCATCATCATTTCATTTATAAGCCTTCCTTCCCCACCCAGGCTCTCGGTGTGCAGCACAAGGCAATTAAAACAGGGTTCAATTAAAAATACTGTAAAAAAGAAATCAAATAAAATATTAAAAAGCCAAGTGCCATTATTAAATAAGTGTTTGTGTGAGGAGGTCCTCAGACAGAAACAAAGAGCCCGGAGAGAGCAGGAAATCACCTGCCGGGCGGGGAGGAGGCACACCCATGGTGAATGCTGCTCTGTGTAGCACAAACATGTGACTTACTGGCAAGTAAATAAATAAATAAAAAATACATACATACGTAGGGCTCCCTCTGGCCGCTCTCCAAGCACGGGACTCCCATGCATTTTACGTTTCCAATTCTGAAGTGCCCTGAGCCCCTCCCCACTTGGCTTCAAAAAGGTACATCCCCCCTTAACCCATGTGAGGTGCGCTGTGTGTCTATTCGAATCGGCTAATTGTGTCCGCTTTTCTGTCCAGTATAATGTTGACGTGTCCTTAGTGCTCCAGGACCAAAGAAGAACCAAGTCACGATCACACAGAAAATGCTCTAATTATGGCTCTTCACCCAACGACCTCAACACTCAGAGGAGGGACAAGGAACATTCTGATTCTGATGGGAACTGCGAACTGAGAACCTGAAACCAAAAAAAACCCTCATCTGTAGGCCAGGAAGAGGTACCGAGTGGAGACGGAGGAGACGTGGGCAAGTTGCTTAAAGTTCTCTGAGCCTCAGTTCCTCATCTATGGATTGAGGGGGCGGGGCTGGCCACATAAACTCCCTTTGAGCTCTTAAACCCTCGACTCCTGTATCTATGTAAACACAGCATTCAGGTATTTTCAGTGTTTGAACTCCTCTGCACCTCTGGTGAGAGCCAGACACATGATCCTTAGAAGTATATAATCCGAATAACCAGAAGGGATGTAATTAAAATCAGGGTTCTGTTCCCACAAACACACCCAAGGATCTTCCCGTAAAAACACTACGGTAATTACCAAACCTGCAAACCACACTCCACCACCCTCCAGGCCCTGCCAGGCAGTAGATGCGAACCTGACTCAGAAGCCAGGCTCACGTCCTTCCCCCTCCGACAGCAGGCTGCACTCCAGACTGCTGTGAGGGTGCATGTCAGCCCATGGCTTTTTGGGAGAGAGAAGCATTACTAAGTCATGCAGGGGAGCGAAGACATTTCTGGAATTTTAAAAAACATTACGATAATGAAAAGGAAATAGAAGGGGCCTGCCTGCATCCGACTCGACCCACATCTGTACTAAAGCCTCCTCTTTTCTCTCTTTGCCTCCAAGAGATTGCCACAGATCTGCTGCCAAATTGGTTCCTTGGGAACCTGGCTCTGGGAGGAGCCGTCCTCTCTCCTGAGCTGCAACTCCCAACCCCCTCCCCGCCCCCTCCCCCCCGGGACGTGTGCTTCACTGCCCAAATCCTCCATGGCTGAGGCGTCCCATGGGCTGAGGCAGCCTGGCACTGTTCTGACAAGGGTGAAATCTATTTTCAGAATTCTCTTCCACTTTTAACACCCTCATGTCATGCGTTCACGAAGACTGGCCCCACAGCCCAGATATTATTATATTTGTTCCGTCAACTGGCTAACCCGGTACACGTAATAGTGCCCCATCCAGGGAACCCGAGGCCACTTGGGGACAGCCTGGGAGGCCTCCTTTAGCAGAACGTGCCTGGATGTTCTAGAGAACACCAAGGAAAGGTATTTCTCAATCGCATTGCAAATGAGGTCCAGTAGGAGATGCCTGAGATGGATTATGAGTCCTCAGATGTTTCTACAGTCAGTTCGTTGAGGGCAAGTAACCATGTTTGGTTACTTTTGTAATCTCCCTGAGTTTACCACAGAGGCCTAGCACTCTGAGGGTCCTCTGGATCTGCTGATCTGAATTCACAGCTGAACATTGATTTCAGAGTATATAATCTCTGAACGCCAAGTATCACCTAGAAACCAGGATCTCAAGCCTCACTCTGGACCTCATCTGTCATGATTTTAAATATATATATTTTTTATGTTTATTTTATTACCGACAGAGAGAGAGAGAGAGAGAGAGAGAGAGAGAGAGAGAGAGAGAGAGAGAGAGAGAGCATGCATAGGGGAGGGGCAGAGAGAAGGAGACACAGAATCCGAAGCGGGTTCCAAGCTCTGAGCTGTCAGCACAGAGCCTGATGCTGGGCTTGAACTCACAAACCGCGAGATCGTGACCTGAGCCAAAGGCAGTTGCTCAACTGACTGAACTACCCAGGTGCCTCTGTCATGTCTGCATTTTAACGAACTGCCCCCCACCCGCCCTGACTGCAACATGCACGGAAGTTAGGGAACTAGTACCCAGGGTCCTCAGGCGGCAGAGATGCGTGTGTGTAAGAGCAGCACATTCAAACCTAACTAAAGGGGAAGAAACTAAGATCGGATTTGGACTGCATTCAGGTTTACAAATCTGATCATGCTAAATACAAAAGCCCCGTTTTAAGCAGGAGCCCTAAGAGGTCATGAACAGGTGTCCTCATTTACAAAAGCAGCCATCTGTGTTAAGTCAGCAGAATTGCACTTCACATTGGAAAATCGGATTCCAGTTTTCCCAAAGTTTTGAAGAAGCCTCAGCAATGAGCTAACGAGCTCTTTCCCCACGTTCCTTTGGTGACCTACCAGCCGATGGATTCAAGACGCCAGTTCGGGCCCAGGGTAAGCCTAGTTGGGTTTTGCTACCCAGTGTTTGCTAGTAAAAGGCTAAAAGAGGAAAAGAAACATCAAGGTGATTTCTTTGGGGCCCTTGTGTCAATCTTCCGAAGGGAAGTGTGAGGCTTTCGAACCAGCCCAGTGAGGGACTTTTGCCTCGGTTTTGCTTTTTAAGGCTGAATTAAATAAATCCCAGGTTGTTTCTCAGCTCAGGTATATTTTTCATCCGCTGACGATGGTGGAAACCTCCTGCTCACATCTGTATTATAATAAATGCATTATAAATGAGTAAGTAGGAAACAGTAAGGAAATGATGTTTTACTTTTAAATGCTAATTACGAAGCCCTGGTGCAGTTAATGTGCTAGGAGTTCTGTCAATTTTTAATGTTTATGCCAAGTGTAGTCTTCAATTTAACATGAGCTTTTAATCCTTTGAGTACTAAATTGCCTTTTAATGCTTGCAGAACAACATTGTGTTTGCACAAAGTCAGGTCTGAAAAATGTATTTAGTACAAGGTGTGTTGTGGGAAGGCAGACACAAGGCGGGGGGGGAGGGGAACACCTCCCTACCCTCCCCCGCCACCGCAAGAAGATGGTGCTGGAACATGGCAAAGGCGGGTATTCCCTGCTCCATTCGAGAGCATCATTTCCTATTCTTTCTGAGGTTGCTGGGAGAGTTGCTCTCCTGCGGCTGATTTAACCCTCTGGTGAAAGCTTCTAACTCCCAGGAACACAGTCAGCCCCAGGGGGCACCTTGCACCATCAAAAAGACCTCAGGAAAACAGGAGCAGAGGAGGGGCTGGGCCCACGTGCTCTGATCGCCCTCCCGGACATGCCGACCAGGATGAGAAAAACGCTCTAGGTGTTCCTTGGGGGTGCAGGGAACTCTGCTACAGCCATACAAGTTATTAAAAACAAAGTATAATGAGATAATCGGCACATTTCTTACAAATAAAAGGACTAGAGATTTTAAGATAGGAAGAGGGGCAGAAGGCAGCAAGGAAAGGTAGATCATGGGCCACAGCCATCAGGGTCTTTGGACTTTCTCTGCTCTGGGCAACAGGCAAGGGGTCGGCCAACCCGTGGGGTTTGTAACCACACCTAAGCTCAGTCCCGCCTTCGGGAACATACTTCTCCCAAACATCAGGCTGAACAACTCCTCACTGCTTGTCAAACACGTTCAAGGCCTCTGAGCTCTGTAAACATGGCACTGCTCACCTATCATTCGGTACGGTGCTGGCCACCTTGCTAAGCACTTTACATGGGCTCATTTAATCCTGTCGATAAACTATACTACTACTATTATCACCCCCATCTTGCAGAGGAAGAAACTGGTGCAGAGAGGTTGAGAAATGGCCTGAGCTCACAGACCTAGCAAGAGGGAGGTGGATCTAGAATCCGCACCTGGTTGCAGGCTCACCGCCAGCTTGCAATCCTCCTCTTCCCCGTCTCTGCTGAAATGCCCTTCCTGGCACCTTTGGTGGGTCAGGGCATCCCTCACTTGTCAGCAGCTCCCGCGCAGAGGCCCCTTGCCCTCCGTAGAGCTCTTTTTGACAATGACCCTGTCCTCTGGCAGCCACATGCATTCTGACACACGGCTCATGCTGCCCTGTTCCCGGGTCTGTGTTCACAACATCAAGCGCTTCTGTCGCAGGACCTAATGCCACCACATCTGTGACGTGTGGTTCTGCCGATGGCAAGGAACCCCCGTGACTATGTCAGAGGTGGGAAAAACGGAGCCCTCTCGTCTCGGGGACTTTGCAAAGCCTCCTAAGAAACCCAGATTAATGTTAGTTTGAATCCACTGAAACTGCTGTTCTGAGGGACAAAAATGGATGAAGGTCAACAATTTCATGTATTTCAGTGTATCCTTGGCTGGGCCTCAGCATGGCGTTGGGTCCAGCTGGCGGCAGCATCTAGGTCACCCCCACACACCCCACTGACCGTCTCCCAGCACCCCCTCCCCCTGGCATCACACAAGGTGTGTCCCTTAATCTGGAAACCACAGTTCCTGGAAGAAAGCATTTGTTTCTAAACGTTTCCCTTTGGTGATTAGGCATTCAGAGAGAACAATGGGCGCAAATACACACTTAGTAAACTGCCTAATGATTAAATAATATATTACTAAAATTTGAATATAAAAAGGCCGCCTTTACATGTGAAAGCTAATAGGCGTGCCTGACAAACTTGAGTACAGCTGCTCAGGCTGTGAGGAAACTAACCAGGGAGAGAAATTACGGAGGCTTCATCACTTGGTAAGTTCAACAACAACCCAAAGTGCCGTGGGAAGGCCCACAGCTGTCATTTACTCCAGGGCAAGTGCAGCATCAACGGCCACCCTAAATACAGGTTTTTATGAATCTATTTATTACATGGTCAGCCACATAATAATTTGATGCAAAGCTGTGTGTTAGCTTTACAGGTACAAGTCCAGACTGACGGAAGGGACGGGGCTTGTCTGGAATAGTGATAGATACCAAGCATTAAGGGGTCCTTCTCGTCTCGTAAGCTGAGGAGTGACGTTTCAGATCTAGTCTCTTGCAAGGACCACAAATGTCAAGAGGGGCAGAATGTCGGTCTGTCCATCTTGCTTTAGCTGACTCCTGTGTGTCTACTTATCCTCAAACCCAACAATTGTTTGGTTTTTTACCTCAGTGGCATCCAAAACCAACTGAACAGAACCCCCAAACTGTGACTTGAGTATTTGGGTTCGAGTCCAGGCTCCAGAATTAACCACGTAACTTCAGCCAAGACCACATCTCTCTTGGTAAAATGGTGGAGCTCACTCCGAGATGGGGCACTGAATAATCACCTGTCCAGTATATTCCAAACTCACAACCCTTCTCCAGCAGAGTTGTCCTAGGTAAGCAGGTGCCCAGCAAAGGAATATGTCGCCTGGCCACTCCCATGCTCTCTGCAGCTAGTTACGGCTACATGACCCGGCTTTGGCAATGACCCCGGAGCAGAAAAGGTTATGTGTCAATTCTGGGTCTCCCTTCCCGGGCCAGGATGGACACAGAAGAGCAGGAGGCTTAGGGCACGTCAAAGCCACAAGCGAAAAAGACCCAGGTCTCCAAAGCACGGCATGGAGGAGAGTCACGTGCCAACCAGGGATAGCCATGGTCAAGACTGGTGGATGAGAAACAAACATCTATGACTTTGAAGCCTTTATTCATTTCGGGTTCCACTTGCAACAGATGCTGGCTTTATTCTAACGCGTATACAGAGTGTCCAGCTACTCTGAAAAGAAAAAAACAACCTTTATCATTCCATAGAATTTACCATCCTCCATCTGGAAAATGGGGACAAGTGTTTGAAAATCCCTACAGAGGTCCACATGAAAAGCCGCAGAGGACAGCAGGTAGCAACAGCCACCTCCCCGCCGCAGCTCTCCGTCTCCCATAACTAGGCTCAAGAACCAATTTTTCGGGGAAAAACCGACATCAACTTACTTTCTCCAAAATCAACTGAAAAAGTTGTGAAGCCCGATCTACGTTCTTGCCCACCGTGCCGTCTGACTGGCGAATCCCTAACCACAGTGACAAGGGACGAGGAGAGGCAGAAGGTGGAAAATGGCTTGCTCCTGCCAACCTTGTAACAAGGTACGGCCCAGAAAGACTCTTGGAAACACCTGCCTACCCTCCATCATGGAACTTTCCCCCAGGAAAAGGCTGGTGGAAAACGACATTATTATTTCCTCATTTGGGATAAATTGCTACAGGCTTAGGCGTGTAGGCAACAGCGCCGAAGGAGTGATTTATGAAGTCCCGTTTCTCCCTCCTGGCCCCGGGATGCAGTCATAACTGCACGTTCACATGGGGGATTACAGCGTCTTAATGAATCACCGCCCGCGAACTATCTGCCAGGTGAGCTGCTGGCTCTGGAAATGAGGATGGTTTCCCAGGCAGTAATTAGGGTTTCCCTTTCCTTCCTGCGAGACTTTTCTGCTCTCTAGGACCCCCAGCGTGGCCCTGGGAAAGGCCGGCCAGTGGTGCCTGACTACGATACAGTAGATCTTAGTCTACCCACTCTTTTAAGGACGTCCCGTCCGCCACCCCTGGCACCAGGCGTCCCGGGCTACACCCTCACCCCGCACGCGATCAACTGACAGCATTCTGCTGTGGGCTGGGGGTGTAATATGGTCCTTCCTGCTCAGGGCCAACTTCCCCAAAGGGACAGCTGAGTCAGCGGAGATGCTGGGTACATGGGAGGGGCTGGCCCACATATCCTGCTTTCAGATGTCTGTCTCTCCACTGTGTGCTATCACTTGCAGTCAGCTCACCATGCAAATGCTCTGTGGAACCACAGGAAAAGGTTCCCACTTTTTTTTCCCCCTCCAGGAAATGAAGGTGTTATTTGACAGACACGGATCTGGCTTTCTGGGTGGCTGTTAGCATTCAAGATTTATTTACGTCGGGTAAGTATCTGACTCTTGATTTCAGCTCAGGTCATACTCTCACGGTTCGTGAGTTCATGCTCTGTGTTGGGCTCTGTGCTGATAGCAGAGAGCCTGGTTGGGATTCTCTGTCTCCCTCTCTCTCTGCCCCTCCGTGCTTGCGTGCTCTCTCTCTCAAAAATAAAAAAAAAAAGATTTATTGGGGTGCCTGGGTGGCTCAGTCGGTTAAGCATCTGACTTCAGCTCAGGTCATGATCTCACGGTTCACGAGTTTGAGCCCCACAACCGGCTCTGTGCTGACAGCTCAGAGCCTGGAGTCTGCTTCCGATTCTGTGTCTCCCTCTCTCTCTGCCCCTCCCCAGCTCACGCTCTGTCTCTCTCTCAAGAAAACAAATAGACAGGGGCGCCTGGGTGGCTTAGTCGGTTAAGCGTCCGACTTTCGCTTAGGTCATGATCTCGCGATTCGTGGGTTCGAGCCCCGTGTCGGGCTCTGTGCTGACTGCCAGCTCAGAGCCTGGAGCCTGTTTCAGTCTGTGACTCCCTCTCTCTCTGACTCTCCCCTGTTCACGCTGTCTCTCTCTCTCCTAGAAATGAATAAAACATTAAAAAAAAATTTAAAAAGAGTTAGTGCCTGAAAGACACGGGACAGGACAGGAGAGTTCCAGTTTTGGGGGAAAAAAAAAAAAAAAAAGAAAATAGACATTAAAAAAATTATCTATGTCTTGAAAACTGTCAAAGAGCAGTATCTGAGGGTCATTGTTATGTCTCAAAACAAGTCAATGCCTCGGCCTGGAGCGAAGCCCCGCTGTGCAGCACAGCCCTGACCTGCTCCCCCAGCCTGGTTGATTGAACCAGCGTTTATCGACAACCTGAGAATATAGAGAGCAGGAGCTCATCTGAGTCTCACCAAAATGAAGACATCATCATTTCCATTTTACAGATGAAGTTAAGGAAGTTGCCCAAGGTCACAAAGCTCTAGGTGGTGGAACTACGGCTCTGACTGAGGTCTGAGCCCATCCCGCAATGTGTGCGCGCCCCACGCCTCCTCCTCCTGCGGCCCTCCTTCCATCCCAAGTGCCAGCAAAGGAAACTCTTCCCTATTCCCCCCCCGCAAAGGAAACTCTTCCCTATCCCCCCCCACCAAGTCCTCTCGGGCCTTTCGACCTTCGCTGATGTGTTCTCCAATGCGATGGCTTCTCCTTGTCCCTGCAGCCTAATTCTACTGAGGAAACCCACCCACAGGGCGGACCTCATCCGGGTACCTTATTGCAATGGGCGGCCGCAGGCCCTGTGCTAAATTACGGGGCCGCATGCCAGACTGCCAGCTGAGCTGGCTTCAAATGCCAGTGGTGACCAAGAACGGAGAGACTCCACTCTCAGTACTTACACTGCCATCGGGGAGAATGAGACATAGAAGTAAGTAAATAAATAAATAAATAAATACGCAGAGTAACTGCAGGCTGTGACAGGGGTCATGACAGCCAAACTGGGATGGGGATGGCCAAGGGGGCCCAGAAGTCTCCCTCTGAGCAGAACGATGAGAACGCTCAAGGTCTCCACACTGGGGAGGAAGCGGCACAGGGGAAGCTTTGTAGGCAGAGGAAATGCCTGTGGACAAAGCCCCAGGAATGGGGGGGGGGGGAGGGGCTGAATGGGCACCGGGGGACAGGAGGAGACCGTGGGGGGTGTCCCAAGGGGGTCCCTGCAGGAGAGACTGCAAACACAAGAGCAGGGGGCCCTGAGGGCAGAGTCTGGATTTTATTCACGGTCCCCGGGAAGCCTCTGGACCTTTCAAGCAGGGGGGTGCCATGGCCTGATTTCGCGTCTGCATTTGAGATCACGCTGGGTCCTGTGTGGAGAGAGAGAAGGTGCTGGGTAGGTGGGGAAGCAGAGCGTTACAGGGCTCGATGACGTGACGATGAGATGTCAGTCCCTGGCACACGGTAGGCCTTTGGGTACCTAAGGGAGGGAGAAAACTGCAGGCTGGGAGGAAAGCCTTCACTTCCCTACTGTGGCGCCTGGTGTGACCCAGAGCAGATTACAACACGGCAAAGCCCCGGCTCCCTCCGATGTAAGCATTGAAAACGCAATACCTACTTCACCCCGTGAGGAGATCACTAGGGGATGCACACATAGTGCACTTGGCCTGCTGCCTGCCTGTCCCCTGGGGCATGCTCCCTACTGGTGGCTGTCGACTGCAGCAGGAGAAACAGGAAGATGTGTGGGGCAGGAGGGAAGGGAAGGGGTGAGGCTTCCTCCGACTTTGCCCCGCTGTGCTTTAAGCAGTCCTTGCCATGATGCAAGGCTTTCACACACATGCCTTGTGTCGCGGATAAATCAAACACTTGATTCCCTCATCTCTCTGAATCTGTGCTCGCTGAGAAAGTACACGGAGCTAGGGGCCTGGACTCATCACACGTGGGCCACCCCTCCCCGGGCTGTGTCTGTCTTCAGGCCACTGACCATTATCTGATGCTACAGTAGATGTTGGTAAGGTTCTCTGTTTTTCCACGGTCTCCACAAAGGTAAGGACCCTGGCCTTCTTCCCCGGCTGAAACCCAGCTCTTGTGACAGCGCCTGGCCTACAGCAGCCTTCCAATGAATATAAATGGATTGAATCGAGACAGGACCGTCTGGGGGGTAGGTGCTATTAACATCATGGCTCTTCTGCTATCTTATAGATGAGGGAGCTAGTGCGCTCCATGAACGTGCCATGGTCACACAGCCAGCGAGTGACAGAGTTCTGGAACCTCAGAGGACATCTGCCTACCAACCCTGTCTGGCGGCTGAAAGTGATGAGCTGTCAACCTGAGCTGCACACAGACTCACCTAGATGGGGGTGGGAAGCTAAAAATCTTAATGCCCAGGCCACACTCGGATCCGTGGAATCTGGATATGAGCAGGACCCAGGAGTTAGAGGACTTCCAAGACTTCCCAGGTCAGCCCATTGTGCAGACCAGGGGGGGACCCACCAGTCTGGACAGTGACATCCAGCGAGCACTCAGGACTCGAAGTGGGGAATAATGGGTGCAGCTGGGATGGCCAGGGAGCCCAAAGTCTAAGAGGGCCACTGGCAAAGCTGACCATGACCCTTCCATCCTGTCCATGGCTACCTCCCACTGATAATCCCCAGTGACCCCATCCTGTCCCATAAGAGCAAAGGCAAGTGTCACCGCAGGGCTCCTGGTCTCCTCTGAAGACACAGGGCAGCAAAGCTGCTCGGAGAAGATTTAAGTATGTGTAACATGGCTCCAATAACCCCGTGGCCCACCAGGGAGTGGGCTGGAAAACCAGTTTAGATCCGCAAAGACGCTGGTATGGAAATCGCCGAGAGCTCTCTGGCTCAGGCGGCCATGCATGTTAGGGCTTGTGAATAATAAAAAGGGAGCTTGTAATTCTCCTAAAAAATGGAATTTCCCCATTTCTGCAGAATAAACAAAAACAAAATAGTACATTAGCTCTGCAATATGTCTGTGCTCCAGGGCTTCGGATCGTCATTAAAGTTGGATTTTATCCATGACAGATTTCTCCACTCCCCTTGCACCCCAAATAAGAAAACATGCGGCCTTACGATGAATTTCCTTTTCTATTTTCCATCTGCATGTGGTTTATCCATACTAAACTACAGAAGAAGTTGGCCAGACCCAGGGCCCCCTGTTTGCAGTTCTTTGCTTTTCGGCCCTGAAACATCTCCCTGGGGGCATTCTTAAGAATCCTATGGGACTGGGGCGCCTGGGTGGCTTAGTCGGTTAAGCGTCCGACTTTCCCTTGGGTCATGATCTCGCGGTTCGTGGGTTCGAGCCCCGCGTCGGGCTCTGTGCTGACAGCCAGCTCAGAGCCTGGAGCCTGTTTCGGAGTCTGTGTCTCCCTCTCTCTCTGACCCTCCCCTGCTCACGCTGTCTCTCTCTCTCTCTCTCTAGAAATAAATAAAACATTAAAAAAAAAAAAAAAGAATCCTATGGGACAATGGTGCAGGAAGCCCGCTCATAATATAGGGGAGATACTGGTCGTGGAAGGGAGCTCAGAGAGACTTCCAGAGGGGGTGGGGGCCCTGGGTTCAAAGCAATCAGTCTCACGAGGGGCTGGATTTAGCAGAGACTCGATCGAAGGCTCCTGGAGGTGACAGCTGAGCTCTGAAGCCCTTTTTCTGAAGAGACCCAGGACCTGCTTCCTCTGTGCGCATGCGCAAGGGTGCGTGCTGGGGCGGGGGGAAGGCGCTCTGGTACCACTAGCGCAGGCACCCTCCCCCCCACCCCCCCAGGGCCGCAGACAGATCTTCAGGGAGGGTCTCTACAATCAGGACAGTCATCCTCAGGTCGGAGGGTGAGGCATTCCAGTGGAGGGCCTGCCACCCAATTTTGAAAAGGAGCTCCACCATGCCACAGCGGGTGCCGACCAGGCTAGGCTTGAGGTTCAAGGGTCTCGAAACTGCTGGAGGACCCGGAGAGTGAGGCAAATGGAAGACTCTCGTTACAGCCAAACACTGCTCGGGTCTGCTTTTAGCAAAAGCTGGGGTCTAAGGAAGCATGAACTTCATGGCTCTCCCTGCCTCTCATCCCCCTGTGGGCAGGGAGAGTGCGGTACCTCACATGTATCGTGCTAACAGGGGAGGGGAAGTAACCAAGAGGACCGCGTGTGCCCTGTATTGGAAAACGAGTCACCTGCAAAATCTGGAGCTCTATAGAAGCGATCCTCCCAGGGCCTCAAGGGGATCAAGTTTTCCGATTCCTTCCCACTGTCCCCAGAAACCCGAGGTTGCTTGTTCACACGTGGTCAGGTGCCACGGGGATGACTGAGATGACCCCACACTGGCATCCCTTGCTGCGGCAGGGATGGAAAAAAGCCTGGATGGCGGCGACGGGTTGGGTTACATAGCCCAGATCCCTTAGCAGAGAAGTGGCGCTAGGGGAAATAATAGCAGCCAATTAGACACTGGTAATATTCCAGAGACGGCTCCACAAGTGGCCCAGGCTGACAGAACAACTCACATCCAGCTTTGATGTCTTGATAGGTTTTTAACAAATTCTCCTTCAGTTATCCAGCTGCTTAGCTAATCAGATATTATTACCTCCTTTGTGCTTCCTTTCCCTGCTCTCTCTGTTTATCAGGCCTGCCTTGCTGTAAAAAGAGCTCCATAATGATTCCTATCTAAATATTTCACTTCTAATACAAAGGTCTGTGTTTTGCATTCCAGAGAGACTCTACAACTCAGTCTGCTAAGAAGTAGCTCCCCTGCCTCTTTGGGAAAAATAAGCTGATTCTAGCTGCACACGATCTCAATGGAATCTTGCCGTCTCACGTTGTCCTTGCGTGCAAAGCTGGGGGGAGGGGGCGGGCAGACGGCAAGGCTGTGGGTGAACTTGAGCCCACACACGCCGAGGACGTCTGCAACGAATACTGACTGGCGACCACATCCTGCTCATCCTTGGGCTTTGTCCTGACATTAGAAAACCAGAAGGGACATTTGGGCAAACCGCAGAATGCCATCAGAAAGCCACAGAGAAACCATCAGAGGGGTTATTAGCGAAACACCTGAGGAGCCTTAGAGAAGAGTAATGGGCAGAAGTTGGCATTCGGTCGCCATGCTCCTTGTCCCTAAGAGCATTCCTGGGATCTTTCTGGGATTTTAATACAGATATGACTTAGTTCTGGCATGAATGATACACCTGCTTATAGGACGTGGTTGAAATCTTGCAACATGGGTGAGGGATGTTTGCCAACTGTCCTATGTCAGAGCACCATCTTCCTACGGTGTGGGATCAAGGTAGATTATAACTTGTGTCTGTGCAAGAACAAAGCAAGGTCACTGGCTGGAAGGCATGGTCAAATGTCCCAGAGAAGTAAGGAGCTCTGCCTAAGACGTTCACTGACCAGTCCAACACATCTGGGACACTGGGTTGCCTACTGATTGGTATATCCAAACATAACCAGGTCATGCCCCTGAGCAAAGCCATCTGACAACACCCTGTAACACTGAGAATGAATCCCAACCTCCTTACCATGGTCCATCAGGCCCTATGGGGTCTACACTTGGCGACCTCTATGACTTTGCCTTTGACCATGCTCCCTTGGCTCATGTTGCTCCAGCCACAGCATTTGCCTCTGCACAGATCCATAGGTCTTGGACACATTAAATGTATTTGCACTTTGGGGCCTTTTTGTTTGCTGTTCCCTCTGCCTAGAACGTTTCTCACTCCCGATCTTCCACTGGCTCTTTCCTCCACATCCTTCAGCGGTTCAGCTATCATCCCTGAGCGAATCCTCCCTCGACCATTCAAAGAGCAACCCCTCCTTCCTGTGCTATCACACATCTCCCCAGTTATATCCTCAGTGTCTACAACAGTGACAGATACATACTGCATATTTAATAAATACCTGCTGAATTCATGAACAGATGAATTGTAGTCTCAGATCTCTTTCACAAAGGATACTAACAACAGTCATCATAGTGTCCTAATGTCTATTCGGGTCACCTTTTTCCCTTCGTTTCCACACTTACTGCAGTCTCTCATTGTGGTCTCCAATTGTCTAGCCTCCTTTTCTTCCACAGTACTAGAATTTTATTCTGATGTTGTAGTCCAAAACAGAAACATCTCCTAGTCTTCCTTAAGCTAGGAGAGGCCCTGGAGTAGAATTCCAGTAGCTTCTAGGAATCTGACTCTTATTCCTTGCCCCTAGCCCTCTTCCTCCTTGTCTGTTCCCCCTATACCAGTTGCTGTTTGGAAGGTTAATGTCTGGCTGAAGGCCCATCTTTAGCTCTGAAAAGAGGGCCATAGAGAGCATAAAGCTGGAAGAAGACTGAGTCCCAGAGGGCTCTGAGGAACAGGAGTCTGCACTGCTTACTTCTAGTCTTTTACACATGAAAGAAACTTCTTTTTCAAGCCACTGCTATTTTGAGGTTTTGGGCACTTATAGCTGAACCTATGATACCTGCTAGGCTTGCATTTGCTATTTCTTAGTGGGAATTGCACCAAGAAAGGAAAGGAAATTTCTGAAGAAGTTTGGGCAGAGTAGCAGAGGTTGAAATGAGCAGATAGCATGGCTGGGCCATCCATGGGCATGAATGGCCTTCTTTAACCCTCCTGCACATGGCCATGGAACTTCTAGGGTAGAAAGAGGAAAGCGGCTCAGAAGTGGACTCAGAAGAAACAGCTCTAGTACCAACCATGTGAAGATGGCTGGGACTTGCCCAAGCTGCCGTAGTTCTTATGGACTTACCTGTTCATCTGTAAAATGGGGAGAACAGCTATGGAAAGTATTTAGAAAACCAGGTATGAAAGTGCTTTGCAAGCTATCAATCTCTCTGAACTATGGCATATTAAGAGTTAGTTTTAGTGGGTCTCTCACAGATGAAATCGATTCTTATAGTTCTTAAACAACTTCTTACCACCTTATATATGTGATAACAAAAAAACCAAGAGCCAGTAGTTTCAATGACAGAATTGACATTTTAAACTATGCCGTGAAATTAGAATTGGCAGAGATCCTCTTAAACTTATTTGAATTTTCAAATTTTCATCTATTACTTAAAATAGTCTGTTGAGATAATACCAAATCATGCATTTTGTGCCACAATAGGAAAAAAATGCAAACATGGTAGGAATTTTACTATGAAGAATGAAATTACTTTGTAAATTGCATCAAGGGTCCTGAAGTGGCTTATCTACACCACAGAAGGGCTAGATCAAGGTGCAGAGGACCAAAAAAGAGTCAGCTGGGCGGATAAGACATAGTATCCAAAAGATTCAGCAAGCTCAGATCCTAGTCGGCATCTGGAAGTCCTGCCAGGTAAAAAAAAGCACTGATGGGGAATCCAGATGTCTGCTAATGATCAGGAAAGACTGCTGGCAATAATTCCAGAGAACTATCCGCAGACAGTAGACTCTTGGCAAAGCTTTAATTTGTGGGTCAAAGCAAAAGGTGCTCTAGCCACCAACTAGGGGGTTAGGTCAGGTGCAGCAAACACAACTGGCAGCGTACCCAACAGCCATTCCCCTTTCTTCTCTGTCAATAGAATCCTAATTATGGTACATATCCAGCACCAGGGAGACTATGATTGGTCTAAGCCAATCATGGCCATCTCATTCTCCGGTGCTATAAGGCAAGTCATGCTGTTCTAGCTAGTAAACTCCAAAAGGAGACCACTGGACGCTTCTGGGAGCATTGCCCTGCTAAAGTGGAGAGCATAGAGAAGAGTCCCTATTTTTATCTTCCTCACCTTCCTTCCTGCAAGGCATGGTGCCACATGACAATGTGACATTCTGCTTGGAGTTTCAGCGGCCATGTTACATCTGTTAAGGAAGTCATTCCCAAAATATCAAGATGGCAGGATAGAAAGATGGAAAGTGCCCAAGTCCTCTGTGACAACACTGAGCCTCTGCAGTAGGCTTGTAATGGGAGATAAGGATCTTTTTTTTTTTTTTAAGCCACATTTAGTTGGTTTTTTTGGTAACTTGCTCCAGTAACAGGGCTCTAATCCTAGCTGGTTCAAGGGGCCAGTCGAGATGGTAGTTGCTCAACCTGTGTCATTGTGAGAGGAGATGGCTGGGACATGATGAAACTGTGGGCCACCAGACTCCTTTCTTGGGTCTCCTTGACGCGGCTTCGATTAACTAACTGCACAAAGACTTGGCATGTCACTCAGAAGAGCCTCTGGAGGACATGGGACAGGACAGAAATGTCCGCAGAGCTCAGGGATAGCACTCTTCCTGTCACAGTGAGCCCCGGAGAGGGCTTGAGCTTTAAGGGGGCGGTCACAGATCTTGGCTCTGGGAAGGTAGACAAGCCAAGAAAGTGGGCACGGGCCTGACCTTCAGGCACTGCCAAAATAATCTTACGGCGTGCAATGCCCCCAGTATGTGGGATCCTGCTGTGGTGACGGTTTTTCAGCGCAGACTGTGACAGAACCATTTTTAAGTCTGAGTCCTAAGACATACATTGAGGGTGTCCAAACTCCAGGGACTAATTATTTCAAGTTAACGTGCAGTGCACTTGAGGCTCTGTTTTAAAAGTTTATTTCACATGGTTACATTTATTGGCCTTTTGACTGTCAAGAAGAAAGGCAATTACTCCATGCAGTAATTTAAAAAGAGAAGTGATGATTTTTCAAGTAATTATCAGCAAAAAGTGCCAAACAGGAAGGTAGAGACTGAAACATCCCACTGAGAGAAACTACTAAGACAGAAAATAATGCGCCACAGATAACACCAGAAAAGCAAACTTGTTGGCAGATGAGGTACTTTATCAGGCCATTTTCACCTTTCTTTAATGAATTGGCCTCGGTGGCTGTCTTTTAACCATGAATAGAACTTAGTCTTATTTCTTATGCTGACAGAGTCTAGAGACTATGAACCCTGAAATACAGAATACTGTATATTCTTGCAATTAAGTTAACAAGCTCACCATCCCATAGTTTTTCTTGCTTTGCAGGAACTCTATAGCTATTGCCAAGGAAGGAGAATGAAGGTGATTCCTACAATTTTTAAAAAGTAATTTGTATCATTTATACTCCTCTATAGCTTTGCACAGACCTGTGGGTCAAATCTTGCCCAACATCTGTTTTTGTAAATAAAGTTTTATTGGAACACTGCAATGTCCGATAACTTATGTATTGTCTTTTTTTTTTTTAAATGTATTTTTATTTATTTCTAGGAGAGAGAGAGACAGCATGAGCAGGGGAGGGTCAGAGAGAGAGGGAGACACAGACTCTGAAATAGGCTCCATGCTCTGAGCTGACAGTCAGCATAGAGCCCGACGCGGGGCTCGAACCCGCGAACCGCGAGATCATGACCCAAGGGAAAGTCGGACGCTTAACAGACTAAGCCACCCAGGCGCCCCTGTATTGTCTTAAATACATACGGCTTAAATATGGCTGCTTTTGTGATGCATCAGCAGGGTTGGGTAGTTGCTGAAAGACTTCATCGCCCTCACGGCCCCAAATATTTACTATCTAGCCCTTTACAGAAAATGTTTGCTGACCCTGGCTTAAAATAATGGTTATTCTTTTCCTAAATTGACAGAGAATGTTCATTCTGACAATGCCCCCACATCTTGCTGAGTAGGGAAGCCGTACAGTAATTCCATAGTTCTATAGCCATTAACAATGATTTCTAGCTTATTATGGGCTGTGGCACAGAAAAGATAGGCTGTGGATTACATATAATTTCCTGGGTCCTGACTCTTATTCTGCTCTTTCTCTTCAATTCAAGAAACAAATCACGGTGCAAAAGAGAAAGTCATATTGGAGTATTAACACTGAAGGATGCCATTATTATTATCATCATTAAAGGATATCACTGAAGGGAACCATTCTAATTTATAAAATCAGTAAACAGTTTGCAAATGTCCACGCCCTACCAGTCCATTGATAGCCAATCGCTGCCACACACACAACAACGGATTGCGGTGCCCCTGTGGGGGCAGCACCACGGCTGAGAAGCACTGATCTAAACGGGTGATTTTAAAGAAACAAATACAATCCATGATCCGAGGATTGATTGATCGATTCATCCTTTCAACATGTGAATCCTTGCTGCGGGCAAGCATTCTGGAATACAAAGACAACTGAAGATACCAGATACCTCCCTGGCTCTCAAGGAGCATGCACTTCAAGAGGACAGGAAATTCTGTCAATGGATTACTGCCAGTTTGGGGGAAATGAAGAGGAAGTCATACCAAAGAGAGCTTCAGGAAGTAGCATTTGAAGCGAGCCTTGAGAGAGGGATAGGATTTGAATGGGCAGTGGTGGGAGGGCACCTGGCTGGCAGGAGAGAAGGCCAGAGGGGCCCGAGAACCATAGAGGTTACCGTATTTCACCCAAGTGCACATACTTAAGCAATGGACTCAGTGTTGAAACCAGGTATGCAGAGCGAAGCCTTTTGAAATATACTTAGTAGTTAGATTTCTGAGGAGGAAATAGCACGAGAGATAATTTCAAACTTTTAAATGTTCTGTTTAGATAAGAGGGCGAGGTTGTTACATAAACTATCCTAAGAAAGGGTGTCCACACTAGAAAAAGGAATCTGGATCTCAGGCCAGATAGAGCCAACCAACCAGCAAAATACGCTACCCCTGTCAAGAGTCAAAAAATATCTCAGTATTCAAGAGTAAGCTAGAGATCATCTTTAGGCAACCATAATACAAATACCACTGATAAGGCCATTCCTTAAATTCGGGGCTACTCTAGTTTTCTGTGACTTGGCTCATTTTCTAATTAGGGGTGTTTTGGGGATGTCTCTCTTGGTGAACTTGGCTGCTCAATCATTAGCAGAAGTGATCACCTCAGACCTTGTCTTCATTAACTCCTTGTGTTTAGATAATATCAATCCTTTTCCCTCTGATAAGTAAATTCCATTTAAATATCTTAAGTGGTGTCCATTGTTCAAGTTTAAAACCAAACCAAACCCAAACAGACCAGGGGAGGACAAAGGCAGAGTACGGTGCCGTGGCTTAATTCTGTGTAGTGCAAAACACATGCCACCGAGTAAGTGAAGACTTTCTCTTTCATCTCAAAACGTGAGTGTGCTGTCACCATTATCTTGGGCTAAATTCTACTTAGAGAAGCACCAGGAGAGATGCAGAAGGCAGTCAGCCACCACTTGGTCAATCATAAATAAATGGGCGTTGAAGGTTTCCCCATCTACGTCTGATCACAGTAATACACATGGGATCAGGGCAATGTGCAATTACGATGGCTCATGCGATGTATTATTAAATGATCATAATAACCTGGCGACGTCTTCCCTGCTTACGGATACACATAAACATCCCTTACTTCCAAAATGGAAGCACAAAAGTATGAGGGAGAAACCAGATTCATCAATACTGGTGGTGTCCTTTGTGAGTACATATGTGTTCAGCGGTGTTTTCTGGGATCTAGATGACCAGACCAAGTTCTAGGCACTTCTGGATTTGGCGAAAAATTTGCCTACTTTATCTCCTATGACGTCTTGCTACATAATCCCTCCCTTCAGCTAAATCAATATACAGAAGTGTATATATTTCCCCTCACAAAGCCCTGAACTTTCCCATTTCATGAGTTTGCTTTCATTAAGCCAGGCTGAGCCTAAGTGCAGCTTGTGAGCCCTGATCTCTGGGTCTAGCCTTACTTCTTACTGACTATGACCTTGGTAAGTTGGTTACCTCTCCATATCTCATTATCCTTATACATAAAGTTTATTGTACATCCTTGTATATATATACAATAAACTCCATCTTGAGGGGTTTTGTGAGGGTGAAATAAGCTAAAACATGTAAAGAGCTTAGAGCTTTGTCTCTTAAGTGCTCAATAAGTGTTGTGATCATTACCACCATCATTACCATCAGACCACGTAAGTTTCCTCCTCCCTCCTCTCTGTTAACTGAACTCCTCTCCCCAGTCCTCAGCCATGTACCCACCATGATCCCTTCTGCCCTTGATTTGAACACAGGTAACCTTAGCTGGCACTATAATTTATGTGTAACTGTCATGGGTACAAAAAGAGTTTTCTCAGAGAGACTGAAAACTTCTTGAGGACAGGACTTCAAGTGTATGTTTGCTCCGCAAGTAGATGTATCTGAAGCAATTGTTGTCCAATGGACACAGAATCCAGACAGAAGCGTCTAGATGTGAATGTGAACGGTTCTCACTTCTAAACAACATTCTTGGTCACAATGGGCAAGGCAGTTGTTAGTGCTGATAGCATTGACAGAAATGTGTAATTGTCACATGTTTGATGTGAAGCGTTTGAAATGGAAAGTAATGCCAGAAGGACCCAGGAGTGGGGATGGCAGTAAGAAGAAAGAGGTTCGAGCTGTAGGTCTGTTGCTAATCGTTTCACATCTTTTGAGGCTCACAGAGGTTGGACATCTTGTCAATTCCTAGTCTACCAAGTGGTCAGAATCAGTGACCCTGAAAGTTCCAGACAGACCCTGTTGGTTGCCCCAGTCAAATGATTTTGAGTTCAAGGATCCCCAACTTTGAGTTCTGTATGGCACTGTGTAGCCTCCCTCATTACAGGGGCCCAGACCAACCTTGGAGATCCTTTTAGCCCATGCCAGTGAGTGCTTCAGGAATAGGAACCAGGTCTAGTCAATGGGACCTGAGGGTAAGTTTGCTGTGGGGCTTCTGGAAAAGGATTTCTTTCTCATAAAAAGATAGAGATCTATGGGGAAAGATATCCTCCCCTTTGCTTCCTGTCTGTGAGTGTGGCTTCTTGAGGAAATGGTGTCTGGCAACTTTGGGATCATCTTGAAATCATGATGAGAGAGCTAAGAGAAAAGTAGCCAGTCTAGTGCCACAATTTATTTACCCAGCTGAATTAACCAGCCCATGTTGGGAACAGCAATTCCCCTACTGTTAAGCCATTTTAGTTTTGTTACTTGTACCTGAAAAATTCCTGGTTGTCAACATGCCAAATACCACACAGTTGAGGTATGTTGTTAAGCTATGTGACACACAGATCATCTCTGACGACACACATAAGCCCCCTGGGGACATTCTTAGACTGAACTCCACACTGGCCGGGCCCTGTGACCCCAGAAACCCCCACTTGTGTTTCTGTGCAACCAATGTTTATTCATCTCCATCTCACTTGGGCACTATCGTAAGTTCAGGCTGACATACCCATAATCAGAGATGTAGGTCAATAGGAAAAGGTACGCCCCGAATTTCAAAAACAGATCTAAACTCTCTAAATTCCTCGACAGAGGTCTCCTAATCCTTCATTCAGTGGGATTATTTTAATAAGCTCATTTTAGCACACTGTCCTATCGATTCTTTCCAAATGTTCCTTCCATTCCTTCCAACAGTTCTCTAGTTTGTGCGTCACGTGTCTCCATCGAACATTCTACCATGCTCATGCTTTATGGTCTGAGGTATATAAATTCTGCTCAGGATCATAAGACTCTCATCAGTACACACATAGACAACAAATGTGCGGACTCCTCACAGGCGCTTCAGGACTGTCAAAACAGAAAGCTCAACGCGATCCCCTCTCTCTCCTGCTGCAGGTGAAGAACCTGAGGTCAGGGTGGGGGCAGAATGCCGTGGTGAAGGTGACACAGTGAGCTGGTGGCATCACGGAGTGCAGGAAAATGAGGTCACTTGGTGAGATTAATTACAAGGACACCAACGGAAACAACAGCAACTCATATTCACCCTGGGCTCAGGACAGAGCGGGAACTACTCTACGTTCTTCATGTGTTTTATTGCATTTAAGTCTCCCCAGAGCCCTAGAGAAGGTAGGTACTACCATTATTGTCATAATATAAATGAGCAAACAGGAGACAAAGGAAAGATAAGTACCTGCCCAGGTTAACCAATGCTCAATACACATGTGATCATTGTTCAGTCAGAGTCTCCTGACACTCCATCAAAGGTGGCAGTTCTTGAATGGCCAATGGCTTGAACTACAACAAAACTAAGTACAATGATTCTCAAAATCGTGACTTCCGTGCATTCCACAGGTATGCAATAGTCCTTATATCCCACCTGATCTCCTAGTGTGCAAACAGCAGGGTATGGGGGTGGTGGGGAAGGGAGGGCAGTTGGGCAGTGGGAGAGGGGTTAAGAGATAGTTGAGAGATAGGCATCATAGAGAAAATCCGTATTCCTGGGTAGTAGTCCCCGCCTGCTTACTGAAGTGCAAGCCCCAGAAAACACGGCACGGAGTGGAAGAGACACAGCGTGACCCCAGATGCCTTGTCCTGAGTTTGCACAGAGTGAGGGAGAGGATACTACAAAGGAGCATCGTTTTCAAGGGGCCATCACTCTTTCCCACTTACAAGCAGAGCCGACCAAGCTGGGGGAACTACTTTCTTGGGTTTTTATTCTATCTTGAAGCACACGTAAGCACGGACGTAGGCACGTAGAGCTGGAATGGCCTTTTGAGGTCATCTGGTCCAAGCACAGTTAATGGCAGCAGGAAGAGGCAAGTGAAGGCCTGGAGAAGTCCAGGGGCCTTCTCCAGCTCAGAAGGCCCACGCAGCCATCTGGGGCTTTGACGGCTTCCCTGGTATGTGATGAGGATGCGGAGCATGGGCTGACATGGCAAGGAGCTTTGGGATGGGTAATCATTGGGGCTTGGGCTCCTCTCCAGAAGCTCGGGGGCCTGAACACATTCCCCAACATGGAACCCTAGTCCAATGCTTCCTTCCGATCAGCTGCTGAAGCAAACAAGCCTCTCTCCTCGGTCCTGTCTGACCTCTTCTGGGAGAACATCCAAGAACGGGCAGTGCTCGGGCCAGGCTAAAGACCTCGCAGCTCGGCCCACACACAGAGGCAGTGGGTTCTGCCCTGAGCCCCCAACTGCTCAGCCAGTCTGACAGCTTAACGTGGCCTGAGCAGACGGCATCCAAAGCAGGCAAAGGTGGGGAACTGGCTTGGCCTCGTCTGATCAGATTGCTCAACAGTCTCTGAGTGGGCTGGCCTGGCCCAGCCCCAGCCTCAGCCCTGCCATGCTGAGCCAGCGCCTTTGTGCGCCTCGCACAGCCCTACATCTCTTGGCACCACCACATCTAAGTCCATCTCGCCTACAGCTGTCGGTGTCTTGCAGCCCGTTTGATGCTGCCCGGATGGCAAGGATTCAGTCATTCTGGAGATGTTTCCAGGGCAGTGTTCTTGGGCACGGGGAAGAGAATCCCCCCGGGGGACCGGAGGCGGTGGGCCACACTGCCAGTAGCCTGGTTCCTCTTCATCTAAACACCATCAAACGCCTGCCAGGGCGTCTTTGTTGAAATCTAGCAGTGGAATGGCCCCTGACATTTGACTCAGGACCAAATCCAGGCGACCTATTTGGTGAGATGCGCTCTTGACGGCTGACCTCGCCGGATGGGACGGCAAGCTCTCATGGCTGCTGTAAATAATACAAATCCTTCCCGACGTTATTTAGGCAGAGAGGGAAATGGCCCCTTTGGTGAAACCCCGTGGCCTGTGCCTTCACCTCACTGCAGAGGGCTGCCGCCGCAAGGCTGGCATTTGCCTGCAATCTTTCCCTGGGAAGTAATTAGTTTCCATTTAGAGGGATGACAAATTGATCAGGCAGGAGTCGCGCTGAGCTCTGAATTGAAGGTAAACTGTGATGGCTGTGGGTCTACCAAGTCAGGTTTGTAGGTCTGTCGATGCATTTTACAGTTTCAAAATTCAATCACCCAACAGCAGGAGAGGAAAAGACACTGCTTGGAAAAAGAGAACCAAAGCCTGCATCTCCTTCTGCAAGTTCATTATCGCCTCGCTAAAGCATGACGGTGGTGTGAAATGGGTTCGACGCAAGGATGCCTCTGTTAACGGCCAAAGAAAAAAAAGTCGCACATCATTAGGAATGGAATAAACGATACTGAGGCACAGAGCAGAAATGATTTGATTAGTAATTTCCAGTTTTGAAAAGACCTGGAAAAGTACCAAATGACTATACAGAAGGTGTGATGGAGTTCTTAATTGCTATAACTGCTCTGGGAAACGTGATGATTTGTGACACAGAGTACAGCACAGTACGCTAACGCTAATAACCGTTAATTAAATGCAGCAATGATATACTCTCAAAATGCACATACAAGTTACCATAATTTCTAGATTAAAAGCTGCACTGTCAGAAGCCAAAGGCAAAGAAAGGTGGAGGGAGCAAGAGACATCTCTCTTGCCGTCGTGAGCGGGCCCCGCGGTCCGCCCAGAACAGAGCGGCCAGAAAACACGATGGGAAAAAAACACACATAGCTGGAAAATGTGAAACGGTTCCTGAATGAAGCTGGCCCTCTGGAGGGAGAGTTATTAATTCCGAAAGGCTGTTGCTGCACCAGACCATCTGGCGGTGTGTGGCGAGTTCAGTGGCTGCTGCGGCTTCCGGTTGGATCTGCCTTGTCCTCCCTCCCCCCCCTCCCCCCCCATGACAATTCCCCACTTGAGCTGTTGTCATGTTGGCTCCAAGTTGTTTGGAGGGAAAGCGGGAAGAGGGGAACCTGGTGAGGTTTGAGGGGCTGTCCTTTTTAGGTCTGGCCCCCAACAAATGAAGGGAGATTAGGAGGGCTGGGTTGTGGGGGGGGGTGGCTCGAGGGTGATTCACATGAAAGCCTCATTTGAATGGAAGATAAAAGAAGTCAATTAATCTCCCTCCCTTTGGGTGAGGAACGCTTGTGAGCCCGAAGGAAGATGAAGGAAATGCTACTTCCAACTCAATTATCTTGGTAATGGCACACAGAGGAAGCTGGGACAGATTAAGAAATCCAGAGAGGATCTCAATACTCCATTTGGGCCGTGGCCTCTTACTTTCTCCTTTAATGGGGCCAAAGCCACCAGTATTTTGGACACACGAGAGGCCCGCCTCTTGGGAGAAGTCAAGGGGCCAGAGAAATGGTTTTTGCCCATCATTCGGCCAATGTCTACTGTACCCTCCCTGGAATACAGAATTGAGACAGCCAAGGAATATACAAGGCAGGTGCGCCCCAAGGTCATGGAACACTTCTGGGAATAAACGTTCTTGAAACGAGGAGGGAGAGGCCACCTGTTGAGTGGAAGAACTGGGGACAGTGGCATGGAGGGGGCCCCTGAAGCCAATCTGGAGTAAGTTACTGGATCCGAACACGAGGCAAACGAGGGGCAGGGTGTTCTGGGGGTGAAGCCGCACAGTGACGACCCTGTAACCACTCATATACAGCGGGAAAGGGACAGGCCAGTGGAGGAGCCTGGGAGGGGTCAGGTCAGCGTGGTGTGAAACAGATGAAGGGAAGGGGAGGCGCACAGTTCACCGGAGGGCCCAGAGTGGTGGTCAGACGTGGCCGCTTTTCTTCGGTCAGGTGAGTGGTGCGGTCAGGACAGTGTTTTGGGATGATGGATTTTAGAAGAATCCATAGCTATCTCTGTTCGAAACTCTCTCCTTCAGAGACCTGTTGAAATGTCGCCTCCTCAGAAAGCTTCCCCCACCACCCTTCCCCCAGCCAAGTGCTAACCAGGCCCGAGATCAGATGAGATCGGGCGGGTTCCGGGTGCTATGGCCCGTAGACCCCCATCGGTGCTCTTCAATCCCTTCAACTTCCTTAGTTTTTTTCTCAGCATTTATCGCTCTAGCCATCATGTTACACCCATTAACTTGTTTGCTGCCTGCTCCCACCTCCTTTCCCAGGAGTGACTCTGGTTTGTTCGCTACTGAATTCTGGCACCGGGATGGGTGCCCAGCCCCGGTGCTCAGTAACTACTTGCTGAATGAGCCAGTGGATGGATGGCAGAGGAATTCGTGGTTCTCCAAGTGCTGCCCCGACCGGCAGCCCCAGCATCACCGGGGAACATGTAAGGAAGGCAAATTCTCGGGCTCTACTCAAGATTTACTGAATCAGAAGCTCAGGGGGGTGGGGCACACTCTGTGACCAATCAACTCTGCAGGCATGTCTGCTGCATGCTTAGGTTTGAGAAGCATCAAGTTAGAGGACAGTGGAGGCAGAGAGGCCGGTAAGGAAGTTACAGCCAAGGCTGCTTTGAGGGAGAGGAAGGGACAGACTGGGCCAATCTTCCAAGAGGTAAGATACGTAGTACTTGGCAAAGAAGAGTCTGGAACATTTGTTGATTTCTGGCTGTGCTGACTGACTGAATGGTGAGTACAGGGATACGGGAGTGGGAAAATGTCTGGTGAAAAGAGAGAAAGTGGAGGCAGTAAATTCAATTGCTACATGATCATCAAGTTGACTCCTTGGATTTCAAAGGCCATCTAGAAAAATTCCCAGCAGTCTATCTGAGGACACTGGTGGTGTTATTTATTAATCAGGGGCGCCTGGGTGGCTCAGTCGGTTAAGTGTCTGACGACTTCAGCTCAGGTCATGACCTCACAGTTTGTGGATTCAAGCCCTACATCGGGTTCTGTGCTGGCAGCTCAGAGCCTGGAGCCTGTTTCTGATTCTGTGTCTCCCTCTCTCTGCCCCTTCACCACTCATCTCTGTCTCTCTCTCTCTCTCAAAAATAAATAAACTATAAAACAAAACAAAACAACAAAAACAAAGGCCAATGAATCAGCAGAGGACAGATTGGGAAGAAGGTAAGGTAGTTTGGCATATTTTGAATTTTCGGTGCTTGGGAGGTATCAGTGGTGGTGGTGGGTGAACGCCATGTTGCTGTAGGAAATACAGATCCAGCGCTCTGGGATGAAGGCATAGCCAAGCACCAACATCACCCCAAAGTGGCTGTGAAAACCACAGGTTTCGGTAGTCCCTCAGGGCAAGTGAGAATAAAAGCTTGGATTAGGTGGAGGATAAGGAGACCTGGGAGTTGAGAGATAAGAAGGAGACAAGGAGAGAAGAATGTCATAAAGCATTAAAAAAAAAATCAGAAGGGCAGTTGTCACGTTCCAGTGAGGATTGCTGAGGCGTCTGGGAGGGCTGAGGCTCCGTGCAAGGGTGACCCATGTGAGGGGCCAGGAGATGAGGGGCCTGAGGATCAAGTTCCAGGAGTGGAAGTGGAGCAACTTCATGACCTGGTGGTGGGAGACACGTAAGCACGTTTATGTGCTGAGAGGGAGAAAGAGCTTACGAGAGAGGGGAGCTCACTGGGGAGGAAGGACAGGACGGGGCATGGAACTCGGCGTGCAGAGGCCTGAGTCTGCACCGGGTGACGCCTCTCCCACTGAGAAGGGAGGGAAGGGCTGGCGTCCATGGGGACACTGGTACGCAGGTAAGTGGGCCACCCAGGTGGGGGCAGGCAGAGCTGAGGCTCTGATGGTGAATGTGACATAGTTTTGCTTCCAAGATTTGCTTCCAATTCTGATTGAGGACACAGATGGAGAGAAAACTCAAGACAAGTTCTGGTAAATGGTATAGGGTTGAATGGGATGGATTAAAGACCTGAAACATGAAGATAAAAACCATGAAGGTTTTCATAAAAGAAAACATAGAATGATATCTGTGAACTGGGCCAGACAAAGACTTCTTAAACCAGATTTCCCAAACACGGGACCACAAATGTGTATGTATTTCACTACAGAACAATGAAGAAAATCTCAATAAAGGTCACTATACACAGTTAAGGGATATAGGATCCCTTATAAGTGGGAAGATACTTGGGTGTCTAAGAATAACAAGTGATTCATAGTTAGGATACACAAAAAAACTGCCAATCAACAAGTCAGAAACTCAGAAGAATGTTCCATTAGCGATAGTACTTTATACGGTCAAATGGTAAAAACTAGAAAGGCAGATAACAGTAAGTGCTGGCAAGGACACCCGGGGAGGAAAACTCTCAGCTGCTCCAGGCGGGTGGTCACATTCACAGCAATTCTGAAAACAATCTGCAATATTAACTGAAATTAATTTATGTCCTATGACTCCATGAAGCCTCCTGGGACATACCTCAGAGAACTTATTGGAGAGTTCCATAATAGGAGACATTTTGAGGGGGACTATGAGTGGTTGTCCCGGGGGGAGGCGAAGGCAATCTCGGCTGTCCTTTGCTAGCAGAACGCATAGTATGGGATTCTCAGCAGCACTGACAAGTGACAAATGACATGTGAGCCCAGTAGCATGGGCGGATTGTAAGAACTCAAGGTGAAGCACAAGAAAAGAGCTGACGGTTACAGCACATTACCACTTACGTGAGCTGAACACACTCACAGAGTAACACTAGCTAGTAACACCACATCAGGCTGGGGTCTGGGGTGGGATGAGCAGACTGAGAAAATGGCAGAAAATTAAGAGGGGCCTGATGCATGGGGCACCTGGGTGGCTTAGTCGGTTAAGCGTCGACTTTCGCTTAGGTCATGATCTCGCGGTTCGTGGGTTCGAGCCCCGCGTCGGGCTCTGTGCTGACTGCCAGCTCAGAGCCTGGAGCCTGTTTCAGAGTCTGTGACTCCCTCTCTCTCTGACCTCCCCTGCTCAAGCTGTCTCTTTCTCTCTCCTAGAAATAAATAAAAAACATTAAAAAAAAATTTAAGAGGGGCCTGATGCAGGCCCAGGATGACAGCACACTCTAAGGAGTACGATTAATTCAATTATCTGGTCTTCAAGCTCGTATGTAGATTTGTTTATAAAATTTTAAAAAATGCATGGGAGAGATGCATCTCAAGAAGGGGTCTGATAAGTCTTTGTGAAGTGGTGCGGTTTGTGTTGTGTTTTTTTTTGAAATGTTTATTTATGTTGAGAGAGAGAGAGGGAGCAAGGGCATGAGCAGGGGGGGAGGGGCAGAGAGAGAGAGGGAGAAAGAGAAGCCCAAGCAGGGTCTATGGTATTAGCGTGGAGCCCTACGTGGGACTTGATCCCATGAACCATGAGGTCATGACCTGAGCTGAAATCAAAGAGTCGGATGCTCAATGAGCCACCAGGCGCCCCTCGTGTTGTGTCTTGGAGGATGGGGCCGGCCTTTGGTTTATGCAGGTGAGAGTATTCTGAGATGGAGAAGTGGCCTGAATGGAGACGGGAAAGTACCGGGTGTGACAGGGAGCACCTGACACACCAGCGTGGCTGCAGCAAGGAGCAGGCAACGGAAGGTTCAGGAACCACATGAGCAAGGGGGACAAAAAATCATTTGTGAATGACTTTGGATGGCAAGCCTGGGAGCTGCGGAAAGACGCGGCCACACTGGCTGTGGAGTGGAAGAGGGGAGAGAGGAAACCCAGGAGGCTGGGGGCCCAGACAGGAAGCTCCGGGGGGGCGGGGGCAGGGGCCGGAAGTGACGACAGTTTGGGCTCCAGCGGTGGGAGCTGAGCTCGTGGGGCCTGCCAGGTGGCCTCTAGAAAATTCCGAGGTAGCAGTGCTGCGTGCAGCCCACATCGGAGTTTAATGATGACTTTCTCCCAAAACAAATTGTCATTGTGTCTGCGGAAAAGTGTTTTACTGTTCCAGGCCCACATTCCAATCCAAGCGAATCAAGCCTTCTTTCAGTACCCACCCACAGCCACCCCTGGTGCCAGTGAGAGCCTCTCTGTCTCCATTAGTTGGTCTTACACACACACACACACACACACACACACACACACACACACACACACACACACACACGGAATTAGTTCTGTCTTAATCAGAGAAGTAAACAGTTTCACTGCCATCTCCTGATTTCTGTTAGGTAGGCACGCCAGGTTCCCAACCTTAACCTTATGCAGGGTTTTTGCTTTTCTGCTTTTTTTTTTCTTTTGTAAGTTTATTTTCCAGGGGTTGGTTCGGCTTATTCTAAACGATTCAAGTGCTGGGGCTCTAACTTTTTCCCTCGAGAGAATTATGACCGCTAGGAAAAATGTCCTGTTTCATCCTACCATCCGGGCCACCATCAACCATTTATTTTTCTTATGGGCACCAAGAAAAATGTTTTAAAGTATATTTTCTAAAGAGATGAATGTCATGAGACATTACGTCCATGTCCTATTTACATCACGGCCTTCTCCGGGGAAGAGACTGCAGTGTTCCCTCAACCACCAAAATGCACCCCATGGGATTAAATCTGCTCCAAGTCAGGGTATAAATATCCTTTTTTCTTCTTCTTTTGCCTGACAGCCTTAATCCCTTTAAAAAGGCTCAGCCGTCTTGACAGAAGAGGCCATACTGTAATGTTTTCAAGTTTTGCTCTGAAACACAAGACAACCTCCCAAGACGGCACATCTGGCAGATGTGATCCCGCAGACGCTCTCGAGCTCAGTCCTGCAGACTCACCAGAGACCAAAGCTCATGGCTTCTTGCCTTCCTGTTTCCAACAGGGAAACTGAGGCAGGTAAATCGAAGGCCATCATTAAGGCCGCGAAGACTGGCCTGCCAGCCTGTGTGCAAGGTCCAAATGCGGATGATTGGTTCCACATTTCTCTTTGAGCTGGTCTGAGAGGGAGGGGCAAAGAGAAGGGTTTAAATCCTCCTGGGGTCAGCTCATTTGCTCCCAACTCAACAGCAATTATGTAGTCCCTCATCGACGCCGAGAAGATGATATTTCATTTGGTTTGATAAAAAAACAGATTTTTTATTTTCTTTCCTCCAGTGAAGGGGCTATCAAAGAACCAAGCGTTTTGGTGTGGCTGTGGCAGCGGCGACGGCGGGGAGCAGGGATCGGGGCGGTGGGGGCGGGGGGGCGGGCGGCGGGACGCATGAAAAATTATACTTTGACATATATTATGCGCTTAATCTTTTGTGGCAACTTTTTTACATTTGTAAGAGTTATGGATTTTAAAAGTCAGGGCTAAGATGGCTTAATGAGCATTCACCCCCCCTAGAAGAAGAAGTGGGGCTGATGTGTGTTAGTCAGCTGTTAGCTTTATGGCCTCTCTTCTGTACTAAAAGTGACAAGTTGAACACATTATAGAGAGCTCAGATGTGTTATGCAGATGAAGCCTGCAGCCCTATCTGCCTGCTCTCTATTATTTATGATGTCTATATAATACAATGGACTGAGATTTAAGCCATTGTGATGCAGTTTGTTTTCCAGGGTGCTAAAGTACAGCACATTTTACAGAGAATTGCATCTCTGTTACATATTAATCAAATCTATCTTACATGCAGCTCTTACACTGTAAACTAAAGGGAAAAAAAGATTAAAGCGCTTGGCTTTTCCTCAGCTGTCAAGGACTGGCAATAAAATAATAATAAGGGCTTCTAAATAATGTGTGTGTGACAGGCCTGTGCTCGCTCGCACGGTCCTTTATGGAGGTTAACTACAAAATAAGTTCCAGTGAGTGATCGGGAAGAGGCCTGCGTGTAATACTGTAATGCCAACGACGGCATAATTCTTGGAAAGTTCATTTGCGGAAAATTCTCTGACTTGATGAGGCAAAGTTTGGCCTCCTGAATCATTCTGCCGCGGAGTGCGGCATGGGCGTCGTCGTTCTGGAGTTGACGGTCCTCGCGCTTTTGAACTTGCTTCAGCTGCAGTCCATTAGAACCCGGGGGCCCCACTCGTTGGTGCCCAAGCGGGGGGTTTACTTCCCCGGGAAGTCATGGGAAGTGATTTATGGCAGGACACACGCAAAGGTTGCTGAGCTCTGTGATTTGGGGTGGGGGTGTTTTGGTGGGTTTTGTGCGTGTGTGTGTTTCACAGGAAGGTGATCGGGCTCTCTACTCCTCTGGATTTTGGGAGGAAGAGGGAGGATCTTGGTAACGAACAGATGTGTCTCTGGAACTTCTTAAGGGGGTTCCTCCAAACCCTTCATCCAGGAAAGCACTTCATGGCAACGCACAGGACCTTTTGGGCCTTTACTCTTCACTCTACATATGCTCGAAAAGAGAACGTGGGCCAAAGTGTCAGAGCGGCGTCTTATGCTTCCTCCTAGGAATGGAAAATGCTTGCGTGCCAACTTGGGCCCGGCTCACTTTTCAGCTCGAGGTAATTTCTGAAGAGAGGAGGGAAGGGAAATTGCGCTTGGAAGTACACACTCAGTCTGCCAGGGTGTTAACAAAGAGCCTGAATTTGCTCCTTTGCGATCAGCAGATACAACACAATGGTTTCAGAATCTATCTTTCTATCCAAAAGCTCAAAGTACAAAATTTTACATTATTATGCCCCTGCCCAGCATCTACATACACCTACTCCCCAAATATTGCCGCGTAGGGAAACTGCTTAGCCTCTACTCTTCTCCCGCTAATGAGGGAAGAACGACACATGCCTCTTCCTACTTCCTCGGGCCTCACAAGTAGAGTTCTGGAATTCCACCAGTGTCCCAGAGTCTTCAACTTGTCTAAAATGAACACCTGCTATCCGAATGACTAAACCTGTAGTGAATGCGACTTTCCAAATCATTCAAATCCTTAATTCACAACCCTAGTTTATCGAGTGCTCGTGGTGTGCCAAAGCTCTGTGTCCCTTATTTGCATCTTATTTATCCTGGAATTTGCAGCGATTCATTTGAGACCTAAGGGTGGTGACATAAGCACAATGCACGGTGGTTCTCAAGCTTATGTGTGTATCCTGCACGTCCAGGGCGTATTCAAAGGAACATTAATGGCCAAGCTCCACCTCAAAAGCAGTGGACTCAGACGCTCAGTGTTTTTTGAAAGCTCTGCAGTTGACAGTACAGCCAAGACTGAGAAGCAGCACAAGGCGTGACCGTTAAGAAAACAGACTCCCAGTGAAACTTCCAAGCCACTATGGAACCAAGCTGCACGGGGTTACATGTCATGCTCTGGCAAGTTACGTAAACTGAGCCCCAGCTTTCTCTTGAGTAAAATTGGTATAAGAAGAGAAGCTACCTGACATAATCCACAGCGATCTCTTACTACGGTCTGAAAACTGGCAGGTGCTTGGTAAATAGAAGCTATTAATGTTGTCCCCTGAACTTTCTACAGGTTGAAAATGATCCCATCTTATATACAAAACGCTGTAGGCTAACAAAGCACATCTGTGAGCATCGATTTAACTTCAACCTCACAAAAACCGGGGAGAGTACACACGATTCCCATCTGAGAGATGAGGAAACCAACCCAACAGAGTTCAGTGCCTTCCCAAGCTCCCACAAGAGGCAAATGGAAGAGGAGGGCTCGAACCCACACGTCCTGATGCCTACAGCGGCCACAACACAGGGGATGCCGGGATGAACTACCCCATCGTGGATGTGAACTGAAGCAACCACGGTCAACATGAACGTCCCACTTAGAGCAGTGGTTCTCAAAGCACAGCAGCGTCACCCGGGGCACCTAGAAACAGACCGCTGGGCCCCACCCCCGGAATGTGGGACTCAGCAGGTCCACTGAAGGGCCTGAGAATGTGGATTTTTAACAAGTTCCTGGGTGACGTGCAGCTGCTGGTGGAGGATCACACTTTGAAGACAGTCTGCTTTGAGTTTGTGAGAGAAGGTCAAGCTGCCACCTTGCACCTGGCCTGGGCCACCGCCTGTGACAGGGCCTCCTCCACTCCTCTCCATGATGGCGCTGCCTACTGGCTGAGGCCATGTGTCATCACCTCAAGAGTCTGAGTCTGAGGACCTGCGGGGGCATAAAAGACTTAAACCAGCTCCTTCCTCCCTCAAGCTGCTGGTCCCTGGCCATGGTACCATGGCCCCTGCAGACACACAGACGGAGGCAGTATGGCCTGCCCCTCTCAGCGTCCTGGGTAGCACTGCCAGATGAGGCTGGGAAGTGGCCAGATACTTTACGTCATAGCTTCTGTCCACCTGGCGCATCGTCAACCACGCCTCGCAAGTCTCTCCCAGGGTCCCTCCTTGGCCCAAAGTCACCTGAGAGCATGGACAGGCCCTTCTGTCCTTAATCATGCCAGGCAGGGGAATTCATACCTGCCAATACCGGAAACGCAAGTCCCTGTTTCCAGCACTAGTCCTCGGAGAGAACCTAAAAGTTGAACAACGCTCTCTGCATCTCCCTCTTTCTTAGCCACCAATCACCTCCTCCCTTCCTCCTCCCCCACGCGCAATGGGATGAGCACACACACAGGACTCCTTCCACTCTTTTCCTGCACTCAACGCCCAGCTCAGGACCCTCTGGGGAGGAGAATGACTCAGCCAAGAGCTCGGAAGCCCAATTTTGTGTCCCTCTCTGTCACATACATTTAGTATCTTCCTCAGCCGTCCTTCAGCTCCTGGGAAGAAACACTGGTGAAGTCCTGAGTCACAGGTGAGGGGAAAGGGACGGTCTCTCACTGGGGCCCTGAGGGTACGCGGGAGCTACCTAACCTCCCCCCTCTGAAACGCAGCACACTCTCCTCAGAAGCTCAATCTCCATGGAACCCTCTGCCTTTACCATGTTCAGAAGGTCTCACCAGCAAACAGATTTCTATGGCGTGAAATTCACAGTCGGCCTTTGCACAGGTTTATTTCATGATCCTCATAACTGCTCTGGGATGAAATTGCACGCACTCCTGTTTCACAGAGGAGGAAGACTGAGCCTCAGAAAGGCCAAGTGGTTAGCTAAGGTCACCGAGGCCACCAGGCTGGGTGAGACGGAATGGTGGCCAACCTGGGCCCAGACCCACATGGCCTGATTCCTAGCCCGGTGCTTCTTCCCCTCGGTGTGGTTACCCCCTTTGAGGCTGAGGCAGAAACAACCATGCGTGTGGGCACGATGACACTCTGGGTGGCAATGGCTGTGGGGCCAGCTCTGGCACGCTCACACGCTACGGATCACGGGACTGCCACCACAGGTCCTTGCTGTGCAGCTGAAACCCAAGGGTTCCCTCAAGCATGTGAGGTCATTACCAAGACCAGGCTCACCCCACAGCAAGTGAGGGAGGGGAGGTGGATGTGTGCAGAGCAGAATTCACGGGACACTCTGCACCGCATCCAAGCATCCACTCGGCGGCCGGGCAGGCAAGGCAATCTCCTCGGGTGCGGTGTGTGTGCGGGCCGTCCTCTGCCTAGAGCGCTCTGCCCCCAGCCTCGACCTACATGTCCGTCCCTTCTTAGTGGGACAGTGGGGCATACCCCTGACCTCCTGTTTAAAGGAGCACCCCTCCCATTCCAGGCACCACCAATTCCCCATTCCAGCCCCTCCTTACATAGTATGGCTTGCTCACTGATGGTGCTCAGTGTCTGTCTCCCACCATCCACGGAGGTGAGCTCTAGGAGGGCAGGGAACCCTGGCTTTTTTTTTTTTTGTGAGACAGAGAAACAACATGAGCAGGAGAGGGGGAGAGAGAGAGGGAGACACAGAATTGAAGCAGGCTCTAGGCTCTGAGCTGTCAGCACAGAGCCTGACGTGGAACTTGAACTCATGAGCCTTCGAACCACGAGATCATGACTTGAGCCAAAGTTGGCTGCTTAACTGACTGAGCCACCCAGGTGCCACCCCACCTTTGCCTTTTTAATTTTAAGTTTTATTTTGAGGGCAAACGTGAGCCAAGAAGGGGCAGAGAGAGAGAATCCACTGAGTGCAAAGCATGGTGGGGGAGCTCGAATCGAAACAAGAGCTCATGACCTGAGCTGAAACCAAGAGCTGGACACTCACCTGACTCTGCCACCCTGGCACCCCACCTCTTTTTTTTTTTTTCCTAATGCTTATTTTTGAGAGAGAGAGTGTGTATGCGAGCAGGGGAGGGGTAGAGAGAGGGAGTCACAGAATCTGAAGCAGGCTCCAGGCTCTGAGCCATCAGCACAGAGCCCGATGCAGGGCTCTATCTCATGAACCATGAGGTCATGACCTGAGCCGAAGTCGGACACTTAACTGACTGAGCCACTCAGGCGCCGCCCCCCCCCCCGCCAACTCTTCTGATCACTGATGACATGCCTAGTATCCAGAATGATCCTGGCACATGGCAGACTTCCATAAGTACTTTTTGCCATATATTTTACGTTGAAAAATGTTCAAATCTATAGAAAAATAGAAAGAATATACTGAATAGCCATCACCCTTGACCTAGATTCAATGGTTATTAACATTTTGCCACATCTGCTTTATTTGTGTGTATGTATTTGTGTGTGTGTAAATATCTAACATGTATTCCTATTAGGTACATATTTAAATTAAGGAAAGAGAGTATTTCCTAAGAATAAGAACATCACTCAGAAATTTCAATTGGTGGGGCGCCTAGGTGGCTCGGTCAGTTGAATGTCTGACTCTTGATATCTGCTCAGGTTGTGATCTCATAATTCGTGGGATCGAGCCCTGCGTCGGGCTCTATGCTGACAGCATGGAGCCTGCTTAGGATTCTCTCTCTCCCTCTCTCTGCCTCTCCCCTATTCATGCTCACTCTGTCTCTTAAAACAAATAAACAAACATTTTTAAAAGAATAAAAGAAATTTCAGTGACACATCATCTAATATACAGTCCACAATCAAATTTCCCCAGTTGTCCCTCAGATATCCTTTAAAATAAGTTTTTAAAAATTTTATATCCACGGCCCAATCAGGGATCGGGTGTTGCATCTGTACTAATCGAGAGCAGGGCAATTGACATCTGATGAATGAATGAATGAATGAATGAGTGGGTGAGCCATGCTGAGATGGTGTCCTCCAGAGATGTGCAAGCAGAGAAAGCTCAGGAGCTGGTGGGACCCCACCCTGGCCGTGCTCCGCACTTCTCTTCCACAGTAGGTCGCCCAGCACACTCACACAGGATAGGTTCCACCGCCCGCCCCCCATGGAGGTCCCTGGACTGCATTGTCTTGTCAAGTGCCCCATGGGGGAGGGGCGCTGCTCCCGAAGCCCTCACCCACGCTAGCTTCCATTATCCTCCATATCCAGACTTTCCTTTCTTTACTGCTCTTGGCTCGTAGATTTTATGCACACACAGAGGGCTGAATGTGTGGCCTGGTTGGTGGAAACCTCAAAGGACCAGCTTGAAAGGGCTTACGGGGCAGGGGGCCACTGGCTGCTTGAAGGAGGTGTGTTTTGGGTCACCGGAGGGGCTGTGTGTCCTTGGGAGGCCCACAGAAGGCCGTTTGCTCCGTAAAAGCCAACCGTGGCTATTATGATGCTATTACTGGCGTGAGCTGTGGGATGCTCAAAACACAGGAAAAGTGTGCTCCGGGAGAGGGCAGGAGGAAGAGCCCAAGAGAGACATAAAAAGGCAATAGGATTTAGAGAGCACTTTAGGAGCGAGGAGGGGTGATGGATGGAACGGAGGGGGTGAGGGCGGGGGAGACATGTGAGTGGAGAGAACAAGCGAGTCATGGGGATGGGGCAGGAGGGAGTCGGGACCTGAGAGTGACTCAGAAGGCCGCCTCGACGGGGAGGCAGACAGGCCAGAGGACGGGAGCCCCAGGACGAGACGGGGGAAGACAGAAGGCTCGGGAAGCCAGGAAGTGCACCCTCACTGGGTCCCAGGACACACGGGCAAAGGCAAAGGGGTTTAATTAGAAACCGGCAGGGCCGGTTCCTCTTTTGTTAAGTCTTGGCCTGTGGTGGCCTGTGGTCATGGACCGAGAGGAAACCAAATCCCCTGGCTGCCCGTCGCCGGGGCCTCTTCCTGCCTTCTGTTCCCCTGTTAGTGCTCTGCACTAATGACGGCCTCACCACTGTGCTGACAATGGACGCTCTTGACTGCTTCCAAGGATGGCCATGCATCTGGCTTAGTTCACCCGGCAGCTCCTGCAGCCCCCCGCTGCCCCTTTCCAGTGTCACAGGAGCAGGAGTTGGTTACGACCTCCACTGTGGATACTGACCATCTAATTTCCCAGTCTCCTAGGGGCTCTAAATCCAGCCCCCTCTGACCTGCCAGCGGGAGAGATGACCTCACATTTGTCCTGCTTATCACTGGTAATAACCATTAGGGACAATGGCAGGCGCTCACACCTGCTGCCCACTAGGCCGGCAGATCGGGTCTCCGCAGGAGGCCAGAGATGCAAATCTCCTCGTCCTTTTCATCACAGGCTGACTCCCAGGCTGTCCCACATGGACAGGACAGCACTGAGCACAGGTTGGGGGTGGGGGTGGGGATTTGGGAGAGATTAAGCCGGAGACACAGAGCGTGCCTGCCCCCCAGCACATCAGCAAACACCGGGGCAGGGGCTTACAAGATGCTGCCAGGCGGCAGTACTGATAAAAGGGCATTTGGCCGCTGACCCCCTTGCCATGGCCCAGCCGGAGGCTCAGACGAGGGACAAAGTGGTGCCGACTGTATGCTCTGCGCAGCTGTGTCTTGGTGAGGAATGAGTTTTGGCGGCTTGGGCACTCTCATGGCTGCCGCCACCATCCTGGAACCAGTGCCGTGAACGTCTGGGACCGAACACGTGGCACCAGGGTCACAACCGCCACGGTCGTTTCCATGCCACACTCTGGGATTGCGACCGCCCTCCCCGCCCACCCTGCTCCCATGGATGAGAGGCCACGGGAGGCCCCTGTGTGCCCCAGTAGTCTCCTCCTGCAGAGGAAGGCCCTCCCCACGGCGCCCAGCATGCCCACGGGTCCCAGGCAGGCGACGGGCGACAGGCGCGGTGGCCAGGCCCCGCCCTTGCATTCTTTTTTGCGCTCGCCAGCAGCCAGCAGCCAGCAGCAAGCCGGGCCCCAGCCCTGCTGTAAAGTATTAACTCATACTGAACACAGTTTGTCTCTGAGGACCCTCTTGGCCCCTTCGTCATCCTGTGCTGACATTTTAATCGTGCTTTTGTGGGAGCTGGCTGGCAGTTTGTCATCAGGAATGGCGCGGCGAGGGGCCAGAGCGGGTTGCTGGCTGTGGCTGCAGCTGAGGGAAGCGGCCCATTCTGACAGACTGAGCAATAATCTGAACTTACTGCGCCGAGCCTGTGGGACACCAGCCGGGCCGCTTTATCTTCTTCATTAAAGTGCGCTCAAAAAAAAAATCCATTTTCCTTTAAAGTCTCAGGAACAGATGGAGTAAAATTAATTGCGCCATTAAGTCCCGATAGACAATACCAGAGTGGTTTTCTTTCAACTGTGCATGTGTGTTACAAAGTGCTCTTCGTAAAAGGCAATTACTGCAACATTTGCCATAAAATAAAGGTTGCTTTAATGGGCAATAAACACAGGCTTCAAATTTTGTATGAAATGGGTCTCCAAAGGGCGCTGTTAGAGGCAGCTCAAAGGCACGACTGACTTTAGTATTTCTGCTCGGGCTTCAGCTCAGCTAGTTCCGAGAACAATGATTCCCCACCCTTGGATATATTCTGATAGAATTATGTATGTGATGTTCACTCGCTGCATGGGCCTCTCCAGCCAGATTTTTCTGGTCAGCAAACCGGCAGGCAGAAGCGGGGTGGGGGGAGGGAGGGAGGGCCAAGTTCACTAGGGTGTCCTCTGGGCTGGCGGGCGTGCGGGCGGTACCCATTGCCGGAGGAAGGAGCCAGTTAAAGTGACAGGCCTGGTTCAGGGGGCTGGAGAACACAATTTACTAGTTTTCGGTCTCATAGGTCTGGTGAGGGTTTCCAGCTGATTCCTGGAAGTAGGGCTCAGTGAGAAATCTATATTTATGTATATTTAGAGCCCTTTAGGACAGAGATTTGGCAAAGGGGGGAAATAGGCTGTGCTTTACAACCGAGACGAAAATGATGATGAAGGTCTGTCAGCAAATGGACGATCAGGCGTTCCTGCTGGAGCCGGGCTTCCTGTTCCCTGGAGGATAATCGTACACCACCGTACACTGTGGAACCCAGAGAACAGGGTGGAATACAGGTCTCCCGCAGCCCTGGCGGGGGGAGGCGTCTTTTCAAAGCCCCTGCCCCTTTCCTTTGAAAACTCCACATATAAATTTTCCCCTTTCACGGACCCAGGCTGCTCAGACATGGATGGGGGCAGGAACGCAAAGACCAGAAACTCATTTCAATCTACTATATTTCTACATTTCAGTAATTACAAAGTTAGCATGACATATAAATGATCCATTAATTGAAATATGGACTACACCAACTCCAATATTTATGGTATAAATCCATATTTCATTAAACAAATCCAATAAGCAAATATATCAAGGAGAACATGAGAGCCGTTTTATTTAAGTAGGAGCTCAGGAGCTAAAAGGACCATTTTCTGTCCAAAATATAGACCTACACCTTAAAAAAAAAAGCCCCAACCAACCAAACAAACAAAAGAAGCCTTAGTGGATTTGGAATTCAGTGGGGCTAGTGAGACAGAGAAGCTCCTGGTGATGAAAATTAACTTCAGACGAATCCAGGGGCAGCTCGTGTGGTCGGGGGGCCCTAGGAGCCCTTGCAGCCACTGTCATGATGTGGGTGGCACTGGTCTCCACTCAGATTGCTGAGGGGACGGGGAGCAGTCACACATGTGTTTATGCTGCTTGGACCAGAGCAGCGCTGTGTGTGTGTGTGTGTGTGTGTGTGTGTGTGTG
This sequence comes from Proteles cristata cristata, assembly GCA_017311185.1. Lineage (NCBI taxonomy): Eukaryota > Metazoa > Chordata > Mammalia > Carnivora > Hyaenidae > Proteles > Proteles cristata. Next base: position 1,362,942 of record JAESUZ010003410.1, read on the forward strand.
TGTGTGTTTAAATTTTTTAATGTTTTACTTTATTTTTTTAAGAGACAGAGACAGACAGAGCACAAATGGGAGCAAGGGAGAGGGAGACACAGAATCCAGAGCAGGCTCCAGGCTCCGAGCTGTCAGCACAGAGCTCAATGTGGGGCTCAAACCCAGGAATGCAAGATCATGACCTGAGCTGAAGTTGGATGCTTAACCAAGTGAGCCACCCAGGTGCCCCCAGGGCTGTGTTCTTTTATTTATTTATAAATGTTTTATTTATTTTTGAGAGAGAGAGAGAGAGACAGCGTGAGCAGGGGAGGGTCAGAGAGAGAGGAAGACACAGAATAAGAAGCAGGCTCCAGGCTCTGAGCCCAACGCGGGGCTCGAACCCACGAACCGCGAGATCATGACCTGAGCCGAAGTCAGATGCTTAACTGACTGAGCCACCCAGGCGTCCCATCTAGGGCTTCGTTTTAAAATAGGGTTTGGTTTGCATCCATCCAGCCACCCAACCTCGTCTTTGCATCACGGAGTTTCCATGTCAGATTGGTGTCTGCAGAGGGGTGATCCTGAAGCATAGCCAACCTGACTGCCTCATGCCAGATGTGAACCTGCCATCGGGACCTGGGTACTTGGCTAAACTCATCCTTGTTGCCTCTCTCACAGGCACTTCCTTGCATCCGGATGGAAACTCCACCTGCCCCCCAACACCCGTTCTCTGGGGCAAGTGAAGACACCAGCGTCCACCCCGACTCCCCCGGCTCCTTCATCCCTGCTCCCATCCTGAAGCCCCACCTCCCATTCTCCACCTTCTCTGCTAGGTCTCAGCCCAGATCCTGCTCGTCTCATCTGCATGTCCTCCCTGCTCTGGCCTCGACTTCCCATCATGGGGGTTTTCGGCGATCTGGGCTGGGACCCATCTCTGCAGTGGCCTGGCTAGAGGTGCCTAGAAGGTTAACATCACTGGTAAATGTGGAACCTGTTATGTGCCTCCCTCAGGAAAACGGTGACGACACGGAAACGACCCAGCACACCAAGTACACTCTTTCCTTCTGTGGCAAAGTCGAGATGAAAAGATGTGCTGTGGGCGTCTGGCAGTGTGGTTCCCGCACAAAACTGGGAGCTGGTGGTGCCTGGACCCACAGCACCACTTCTGGGGTCAAAGTAACATCTGCCATCAGAAGACGGAAGGGATGGAAAGACCAGTAGAAGAAGCCCCACCATTTGAAACATCGCTAGTCTATCAAATAAATGGGTTAATTTGTGTAACACAAAACATTCCTTGTGCCCAGAAAAGTTCTAGTTACTGAATTCTGTGGGAGGCGGTGGGGGTGGGGATGGGGGTGGGTGACTATTACATAATATGCTCCTTCCCTCTCCGAGTGTCCCTGTTTGGACAATATGTTATAATCCTAGTTAAAACTCCTGGCAAAGAGTTCAAGAAGTTCATCAAGAACTGCTAATTTTGGGGAAACTCAGGCCGTTAAGTTTCAATCCAGGTTTTGTGGGGCTCCAAGCTTACAGAATCGGGGGGTGGTATATAATACAAAATAGAAATTTTAAAAAAAATTTTTTAAGTGTTTTATTTATTTCTGAGAGAGGGAGAGACACAGCGTGAGCAGGGGAGGGTCAGAGAGAGACACACACAGAATCCGAAACAGGCTCCAGGCTCTGAGCTAGCCATCAGCACAGAGCCTGACATGGGGCTCGAACCCACGAACTGTGAGATCATGACCTGAGCCGAAGTTGGATGCTTAACTGACCGAGCCACCCAGGCATCCCACAAAGTAGAAATTTTTTTTATAAAATTTACCTTAAATTTAAATTTGCTATTTCAATAAAAGGAACACCACCCAACAAAACCCACCATGTGGCTCCATGTTGACGCTGCTAGAGCCCCGGCGGGGGCCCAGGGGGCACCTGGGGCAGTGAGGGGTCCTGCAGTTTAAGCTTGAACAACCTCGTGGTAAGTCCACACCCACCTGGAACGCAAGCACATTGTCTGTGATTTGGCCCCGTCCTAAGTCCCCAGGCTCCCTCCTGACAAGGTCCCACCCAATCCCCAGTGCACTTCCCCACACCTTCGCCTTGTGCTTCAGCCACAACAACCACGTCTAATGAGATCCGTGTGCTCCCTTCTCTCAACCCCCACCTCTGCGCACATGCTCTCCCACCAGCCAGGCAAAGGACGGGGAAACGTGTATCGGGCAAACATCTAGGCAACCATTAGAACTCATCTCTCTTACTCTCCTCCAGGAAGGCTCTCCAGTGACTTCAGGTGGGAGTCAGTACCCTTCCTTCGAAGCTCCCATGACATCCTGATCACTTTTATCCCAGCCTTGACCGCACAACAGAGAAATGAATGATCTCTTCTTCCGCTGAGTACAAGGTAGATACTAAATACATATCTGATGAAGGAGTTAGCAAATGTGCGATCAAAGCATCCCTGATCCAGTGCCATGTGGGATCTCTGCTAAGGCTAGACACCGAGGCTGGACACTGGAATGGAGTGGGGAGGGGATAGGAAATGGAGCTGATCCCGCACCATAGAATTCCAACTCTGCTCTCTCTCAACCAGGGAAGTTACCAAATGAGAGCAAATTGTGGGTGAACGTTGGCAGGGATGGGATAATGAGCTGGTATGGATTCATATCCACAGACTAGGTCAATAGTCCTCAACCTTGTTTGCACATTAAAAATATCTAAAGCATTACTGGGGCACCTGGGTGGCTCCACTGGTTAAGTGTCCGGCTTCAGCTCAGGTCATGATCTCATACCTTGTGAGTTCGAGCCCCGCATGGGGCTCTGTGCTGACAGCTCAGAGCCTGGAGTCCACTTCGCATTCTGTGTCTCCCTCTCTCTCCCCTCCCCCACTCACATTCTGTCTTTTTCAACAATAAATAAACAATTAAAAACTTAAAAAAATATATCTAAAGCATCATAGAAACATGTTTCATCGCTTGGTGCCTAGACTCAAAGATGACTTTTTATGTGGTGGGCTCCAGTCGTCAGTACTTTTAAAAAGCTCTCTGGATGACTCTAGGGTTGAAAAAACAAGGACCTACCCAGTCTCAGGTTAATGCAAAACTGCCATTTAAAATATTTTTTACTCACACGTGGATATGGTCACAGTCACCCACCCAGCTACAGTCACGATGGCGCATGGTCTGTTTCTATCATTTCCTCATGATGAAGGAGCACCCGTTGTTAAATGCCTATGTGGAGGGAGCGGATGACTCACCCTTCCCAAACACTCATCAAAATGAGTGTTTGATACCAATCATTCACTGGAAATACACAAAGTAAGACCTGGCCCTTATTCCCAAGGAGCTTACAATGTTTTAGGTCCGATCACAATTAAAGCTCATAAAGAACATTCGTAAGGCTCCAGCTCATCGAGTGCCATAGCAGTGCCAGCGATAACTGCTTGTGTAATGGCATCGCCCCCATGGCAGAGCTGTAACTCAAGCACTCTACGAACCCCACATGTTGGATTCAGGGAGGAAATAGTAACTCCAACAGCTGCAAGTCAGGAGATACCTCTAAAGTCAAACTGGATATCCATTCACTCATTTCTTCTATTTCTAGTAATAATTCTGTATCATACCTTTATGATACACAACACATGATGGTGGGCTCCAGATACACGGGGCCATGGAAGATAGAGACATACTGTAAAAGAGACTCTAACTCATATGTCTTGAGGTTCTCAACTGCCACTGTGGTTAGTGCTGTAAAGTAAAAGTCCAGGGTCCTAGGATGTGAAGATGCTTGTATATCAAGGACCATGGAGACCTGTGACCCAAGACCACGGAGTTAATATGCTCAACTCCAACGGTAAACCCAGTCGCCATCTTTGAGGCAGAATGTCAGGAACAGTCTTGAAAGAGGCTGGTGGGCAGGAGATCTCAGGCTTATCCTCCTTGTGGGACAAAATTCTCTCTCTCTGGGACAGAAATAACCGGTAGGGGCCTACACTGTGCCAGGTGCAGATGCGGCTTAATGAAGGTGGTGCTGATAATGATGATAATTATTCAAACTCTTTCCTATCTCTATACCCCGGGGAGGCCAGTGCTGCCTTTTGTCATCTGAATAAATTTGAGAGGTGACCCTTCTTCCTAAGTTTATTCTGTAATGTCTCCCCATGCATGGTGTGGTTTCTCTGCCCTCACATCACTCAAATCAGCATATGCTCAGCAGTGTGCTAGATACTCGGGAGGGTACAGAAGAAAAATGAGATGGTCAGGAGGTCCCTGGGCCCTCCTGACATTGATGTGAGGAGCAGAGGCTGGGGCTGACACAGGGAATCCTTTAAAACAGGAAATATCAAGTGGAAAGAGGATACAATGAATAGTTTGTATTCATTTGTTATATTTGGCTTCTTTCAGAAAAGAATTTAAGGAGAGTTAAAGTAACATCAACAGATACACACAATAAAGTTATTAAAGTTGAAATAGAAAATCAAACATCTGATTAAGGAAGCAAAAGCAAGAAATATAACCATGGGGGCTAATAAATTCAATATGACTGAGCACTGAATTGAACTCTGGCGCTTCCAGAAGATGGGGCAAAAGAGAAGAATGGGTCACGTGATTTGCATTCCCCAATGGAAGAAAGCTTCACAGTTCTTGTGAGAGACACATAACATGCCAAGGACTACGCAGTGCTCTGCACCAATGGTCCACATCTCCAGTAACGAATGGTTTCCACAGTCCGTGCAGGTCATCTTCATGTTAGTCTTTTCAATTAATAAACACAAGCTGTAAACATTAAAGTACGAGCTATCAAAGATAACACAACTGAGGAAGATAAGCTAATGTCCTTCGAGTCTGTGGTGATCCATCTTGAGGTAAGGAGACAGCAGGTATTACCCAGGGGTAGGGAGCATGTCCCTTTGTTGATCTTCAGTGAACAGTCACCCCTCTCCTCTGATTCCTGGGAAGAGCTGAGAGCAGTGCTACCAGAAGCTACTATGAGCCCCTGACACCCTTAAAGGTCCCCGAAGGCTGACCCTCAGTTTGGACGCCCAGGATGGGTGACTTTCTGATCAGAGACAGAGTTGAGAGACCTTGCAGGGTTGAAGGCCATCCTTCTCCATATGGTGATGAGTCACTGGACAACCATCAGGAAAGCCAAAATGTCCCTCAAGGAGTGGCTGGACCCACTGACCCCCTGCACAAGCGATGTGTTGGGACTCTAGAGCACTACTGTCCTAAAGAATTCTCTGTTGAGGACAGTCTTCTCTGTGTTGTCCAGTACGTTAGCCATGTGTGGTTACCAAGGTCTTAAAACATGTGTCACTGAGTAACTGACGTTCAGATTTTATTTACTGTTAGCAATTTAAATGTGAGTTTAAAAAGCCCACACATTGCTAGTGGCTACTGTACTGGACAGAGCCGCCGTAAAGAGCCGCATCTTGGAACCGAACGAAGGCGTCCCTACTTAACAGAATTTCATAACAGGCGGTACTCGGAACCTACCCAGGGTGCAGATAAACCCCAGCGATGCTCTTGAGAGCCTCCCAGGGTAAGTCCGAATCCAAAGACTGCTCCCAGGCACTTGAATAAACTGATCTGTTAAATGGAGCTATTTAGTATCGACCAAACAAATTTTGGAGAATGTCTGCCAAATACAACATTTGACAAATCTGGGGCTGGGCCATCCTGGTGCTCGGTAACTATGAGGCCCAAATGCTTCCCCAACCCATTCCTAATTCCCATATAATCCATGGCCATAAAACACCATTGAGCACACAAGTGGCCACTCTCTTCCTAATTGCCATGGCAGGAGGGTATGCGGGGAGTTCATCTGAAAGTGGTAATTAACTCCCACCTTAATGGTCTAGAATAAAACACACTTCTGTTTTCAACACTTGCGATTAAGATCGGGCATGTCTGGATATCATTTTGCCCTACCCCTAACTTGCAGCGATAATAAAACACAGCCTTCACCAGAGTATCAATGGCCAGTGATTCTGGTTACGTTTGGCCCTAAGCTGACTTCAATCCACAAAGAAAAAGGCCAAGGAAAGATCCATGAAAGCCGCCAAGAGTTCTGGATCCGTTTTTTCATAAGTCGAAAAGAGCACAACCGTTACAGAAAATGTTTAGAAACATGAGTTAGGTTTTGTCACAACGTATTAAGGCTGATTCCACACAAAAAAATTACAAACCCTCTTCTAGTCTTATATATAATAGCAAATATAGCTTTGGATTACTGGAGAGCATTCTTGGCAAGAGCGGGTAAGAGATTATGGAGTAGAAACCTGGTGATTTCACTGGAGGGGTTTCTGATTCCAGGGAAGTCTGGGAGGCAGCGGGAGGGGCTGGGCGGTAACTGGTGGTGGGGCAGGGGGGGTGCCAAGCACTGGAAGCTGGCCGAGCACCACGTTCTGCTACCTGAAAAACCGAAGGACCAGCCCATTCAAATGCCAGGTTCAGTCGGCGGCACGGGATGAGATTTTAGGAACAGAGGAAAATGGCAGATTGGAGGCATGAGGGGGCACAGGTCAAAGTTTCAAAAGAATTTGGGGGCAAGAGGGTTTTGTGAGAGACTACAGAAAGGCAGTTGTCTGGACATCTTGGCTCCAAGGTTAGCCTGAGGAACTTGGTCTACACTATTTATGTTTATTTATCAATCAAGTGTAACATTCGATGTTGTATCAGTTTCAGGTGTACAATACAGTGATTCAACAATTTGTCTTTAAAAAGTTTATAATGTTTGGGGGGGGGGTGGCGGTGGCGCCTGGGTGGCTCAGTCGGTTGAGCGTCCGACTTTGGCTCAGGTCATAATCTCACGGTTCGTGGGTTCGAGCCGCCCATCAGTGGCTGTGCTGTCAGTGCGGAGCCTGTTTGGGATTCTCTGTCCTCTCTCTCTGACTCTCTTCTGCTTGCAGTTTCTTTCTCTCTCTCTCTCAAAATAAATAAATGAACTTAAGAAAAAGAAAAGTCTACATCAGGGGCCCCTGGATGGCTCAGTTGGTTGAACGTCCAAATCTTGATTTTGGCTTAGGTCGTGATTCCAGGGTCATGGGCTTATGCCCCGCATCAGCCTCCACGGTAAGCATGGAGCCAGCTGGGGACTCTCTCCCTCATTTATACTCTCTGTCTCTCTCTCAAAAAAAAAAAAAAAAATAGAAGCTCTACGCCAAAGGGAGCCTCACTATCCATAGCATTATGTAGCACTTAGGAAATCTCCGAATTGGCCCACTGTGCAGTCACAGTCTGTGCTAGGTCTTCCTCCTTCATCTTTCCTCTTGCTCTGACCCGATGCTGACATAAACACCTGTCTAAAAGGAATCGGAGCTAAAAGGTTTCACAGGTCTGGGTTTCTCAATCCAATATCCTACACAAGGAGCAGTCCCGTACCCCCCGCTTCTGAAAAACAAATCTGGCAGAAGATGAAAAACAGAGTCAGAACTACAGACGGGTCTGTGATTTGGAGGAAGGAGAAAACTGTACTCTGGCTTATGCTTTGGGTTAATCCAGAGCAGCCCACCATCGAGGAGAAAATTGCTGGGAACGGTCTGGAAAGAATCGGGCACAGCATTCAGAGAGGATCTGGAAAGGGTGCAGGTGGCCAGAGGGGTTCCCTCCACGGGACGTTCATCCTTCAAGGCCCACTGGACCAGCTGCCTTGGACACAGGAGAAAGGGAAAACTACCAGCACATAGCGTCTGAGTCAGCAGCCCCGGAACTGAGCAGTCAGGAGGAGGAGGCTGGCTTGGCATGGTGGGGGGGTGCCCATCTCTGTGCTCTGGGGCAATGACACTCAAGCCTTCCACATGCCCCTCTGGGTTTCCAGGAAGGGGAGACGTGTATGAGCGGGAGCTGTCCTCTGCTTTTTCCAGATTCCAGAAGCTGCTGCAAGGTGCAGCACCACCGTACCTCCTGGTGACCCACCCTCACCGTACCTTCTCTCGCCGCCGTGAGAGCATTCTGCTCAGTTGCTGGGCTGGCCTTCCAGCCATGCCTCCTTCCTGCAACCTCACTTCTGACAACCCTTCTCTACAGCTCCCCTGTCTCCCTCCCTGCCCCTTTGTCTACGACCAGGAGGGACGAGTAGCAGTGAAACCCCAAATCGCAACAAAGAGACTGCGAAGCAGTGCCAGCACGCAGCGAGTGGGGCGGAATGGAGCCCAGAGGAGCTTTTTTCCCCAAAGGAAAATTAAAGACAGATGCACTATCAACTAGCTCGCTCCAAGTTCTGCTGGAGCCTAAATGAAAGAAGTGAAAAGGGTGGAAAAGATCCCAATGAAATCACCCGTCTAGACAGCACAGTGACCTGAGGGCTTGGATGGTCAAGGTTCAGGACAACTGAGCAGGAAGCAGTCGGGGTGTGGCCACACCCCACTGAGCACAGGGCCTGGATCAGCTGGTCACTTGCGGGTCCCCTACTGCATGTGCGTTCACAAAGGTGTGCCCTCTGGCAGGGGCCTCTTTGAACAGGTAAGTCAGGGCTGGACACGGGCTATGTTAAAGGACTTCTTACTTTACAAAGGGAGCCGTGAGCTGAGCTGTCTACACCAGTAAGTAAATAGGATATTATGAGGTTTCTCAGCTTCATCTTGACTGGCTCTCAACAGTGTAAATCTGTGCCGTACAGGAGTCCACACACCCCAAATTCCATCCACGTGCGACGTCTCAGGCGTGTGTCTCTCCCATAAACTGAGGCACACCAACACTGTGCTCGGAAGAAGGGAGAAAGAAGGCACAAAGAAAGCAGGCCTTGGGGCACCTGGGTGGCTCAGCTGGTTGAGTGCCTGACTTTAGCTCAGGTCGTGATCTTGAGAGTTCGAGCCCCACATAGGGCTCACTGCTGTCAGCACAGAGCATGCTTTGGATCCTCTGTTCCCCTCCTTCTGCCCCTCCCCTGCTTTTGTGCACTCTCTCTCTCTCCAAAATAAATAAACATTCAAAAAATATTAGAAGAACAAAAAGAGAAAGCTGGCCTTCCTGCCCTTGGCCCCATGGCGCTTCCAGTCTAAGGGAGAGGGGAGGAGGAGGTGCACATGCGGGATGGGACCCCGCACCCCTGCAGGAAGGCAGCCGGGATACCAAGCACCTCTCGGAGGCAGTGCTGTGACAGGGCTCCTGTCACTGGCTTCAGCTGGGATGCACCTACCCCAGGGGGTTACGGGGCCCCAGGAGTGAGCCCACTGTCTGAGGAGGCACTCGGGGGCTCCTCGCTTAGCAACTGGCTCTGAGAAAAGTGAAAGGGAGAAGATGATAAATCAGGAGAATCTGTCATGTGGACACATGCGATTCCCTCTCGTACTCGGCTCGGGGAAATCCTGCGGCAGGCCGTTCCCCTCACTTGGCCCTGCGGCCACAGCTAAAACGCTAGTTAATCCATAAAGGTCAAATGGCAGGCGGGACAATAACCTCTTAAAAAACTAAATGCCAGGGTTACACGATATATTTTTTTCCCCTCTTGGCTGTTTTTTTTTTTTTTTTTCTAACCTTGACCAATACTTCTAATTATTTTAGAGGGAAGATAGGAAATCAAAAGCTCTGGCTCAAAACACAGCTCTCTCTTCCTCCTCCCGGGGCGAGCTTGTCTCCTGTGAGATAATAAGCATGAAGTGGATGGCAGGCGGCAAGCACTCCCCAGACAATGGCCGGGGACAAAAAGGAAACCGCTAGAACACGGGAGGCTGGCAACCCGCTGTCAGCAAAGGGTTAAAGCCGGCAGCCTCCTCTAGTGCCCTGTCTGCCTTTCCATAAAGAATACAAAGCTCAGTGGGGCAGGGAGAACTCCCACCGGGTCCCTATTAAAACAGATCAAGTCACACATGTCGATATCCCCATTTCATAGATGCTATAATTTGTTTGACAGGAGTGATTCCCGCTGATCCAAGTCAGGGCAAGGAGGAAAAAAAAAGGTCTGCTAGAAAGGGGGCCCCAGAGAGAGCCCAGTGCTTTTCTGTATCTGGTCTTATTTATAAGAAAGCCTCAGGTCACCCGATCTACAAGTGCTTTGAAAACAGGGTGTGTACCAAGTAGAATACCATCCTTAGGCACAAACACACGATGTGTATGTACACATACACACATGCGCGCGCGAGCACATACACACAGTGTATTGTTCTGATCTAACTGTGCGATGTTAAGAAAGGTACAATAAAGCTTTTTCCTTTCCCAGTGGAGAACAGGATCAAACCCAGCTCGCCCTCTGGTAATCCTGATAAATGCAGTGCCAATGTTCTAACACAACGCGGGGCCGCTGGTAGCGTGCTTTTCTCTCACTCGTGTTCTTCTTTTGTGTTTTTCTTTTTTCCTTGTTCTCTCTCCCTGCCTGTCCCTCTCTCTCCCTGTCTCTGTCCCTTGCCAAAGGCATTAAAAACAGAGGAGAACCACTCCACCTCACGTGGGGAGATGCTAATCCACCGGCCCCGCTCTGCTGGGAAAGCGGGGCGGGAACAGGGCCCCTGGCACACACCAGATGAGTTCAGTGATTGCAGTGTAATTCTTAACGGGGCGCCGCGTGCTCTGCGGATGTGGAATCTACAGTATGGGCCACGGAGTCCTTGCTGGAATTGGTTTTTCCTCTTGGTTAATGAGGGTCAGGGGAGAATGAAGGCACAAGCTGAGATGCTAAGTAGGACCCGGGAGGCTGACCCCTCCGGGGAGACACTGCTTGGGGAGGGGTTGGGGCCACCGTGGCCATCCCTCGGGGCAGCTGGAATCATGGGAGGTTGAGAGGATCTTATGGGCTGGCACCGTCCTCTGAGATCTGCCCAGTTTCCTTTCACAGCCCCAGCAGAGGTAAAGTGACCTCCCAAAGAGGCAGCAGGAGCCCAGGGGAACCACCTGCCTCCTCTCGAGGGTCTCCCGGCCCCAGTCACCACTAGACTGGTTGACGCCCATCTCTAGACCAGCAGGATGCAACTGTAACTGGTAAATGGGCACGCTGGTAGGTGTTAAAAGGCTGGTATAAGAGGAAGGAGGGGCTTCACACTTGATTCTATCAGAGCTTCCTTGGGAGGCTCTGCACAAGCGTTAAGTGGGGTTCTTTTTTTGCTCGTTTGTTTCCCCATTTTCCAAGTTAAGATGTTACGGGCAAGAAATTTTCTGGCGATCTGAAGCTGAAAGATAATCATTTTATGTGGAGATACTGGACAAAAAGTAGCTGCTGATACTGAGGAAAATCCTTTCTGTTACATGTAATGGTTCAATTTCTCTTGGGGATGGGGCATGGAGACAGAAAGTGGAGAAGAGGACATTAGTATCAGCAAAAGTAGATTTCACAAAACTGTGACGTCCCTAGCTTCGCCAAGTTCTAGTAACTCATGGGTGAGGAAGAGAACCCTTCCTACCCTCCCCTTCGCGCAGGTTCTCAGGAATCCTACAAACGTGGTTTATCCTTCCTAGGAGAACTAAGGTCAGCAGAGACACAGACCTTATGTGGCGGCTGTATTGTGGCCATGGTCACGGAGCCCCCAACCCCTGCCCCAGTCAGCTGGCAGGCAGCTCACAGAGCCAGTGTCCCACCCTCTCGGCACCCTCACCCACTGCCCGGTGGAAGCTACAGGCTCACTGTCCCATCTTTTGTGTGACTCCGGCTAGCAACAGAGACCCCACAAAATCCAGAGGAGATGTTCCTATATCTGAGCTAACATAGGACAAGAAGGACACTTCTTTCCCTTGAACGCAGATGTGATGCCAGGAACGCAATAAACAGAGCGCAGGGGGGTCAGGCTGAGATAGTCTCAAAGGTCCTTACAGCTGAGCCACTGAACCAATGACATGGGCTGTGGTGCCTTTCTTACAACCACCTGTGAAAAATACATCCGTAATTATTTCCCACTCTGCTGGGCAAGCTATTACTTGCCTTTAAAAGCACTCCTCGGCGATACCAAGCCCAAGACTATAGACTGGATCCTGTTTCCCACCCCCTCTCTTCACCTCTGGTCTCTAAGGAGGAAGTGCCCTCTTTCTGCTAATGAAAATTCTTCTCTGCTCTTGACCTTGTCCCTTAAGATCTCCTCTGGGACCTTGTTCTATCAATAATCCCATATTCCCTCTGCAATAATTCCTACAGCTCGAGTTTCTCCAATCTTAAACATTTCATTTTATAGTCTATTTTGAGGAAAATATCGCGGATTCCGAATGCACGTTTACTTTGAAGACATGGTGTGTGAAGCCCTGACCACCATTCATGCACTTTTTCCTGTGGCCACTAAGTACTGCACATACATGGAGTGCAGGGCACCCTGTCAGATCTGGAGACTCGGCCGCAGATAAAAATAGACATGACCTTGCCCTTGCGGCGCTTAAAGTCATCAGATCATCCTTCTATAAATGCAAAATTAGAGCTGCTATCTACAGCAGGGTGTGTGGTCAGCTGTTAGAGCCAAAAGGCCTTGACCAGTCATGGTTGACAGCGTCCTCTTCAGGCCACCACGTGGGTTCAGATCCTGGGCCCTCCCCATGGCAGCTACGTGATGCTGAGAAGGCTCTGGGCCCCGTGTCCCCACCTGCCATACAGGGCTAAAGCCCGTCCCTCCCTGCACTGCCTCCAGTATGGTATGACATCCCGTCAAGAGTCCAGCGCAGTGCCCAGCACAGAGAATGCATCCTCCAAAGCTCAGCAATTATTACTATTGTTGTTTGCGTCACTGTTCTGTGGACTCAGATGGGACAGGCAAAGTTTGAAGAAGAGGTACAAAAGCCACTTCATTCAGATGTTTTACCTTCTTCTTTCTGGAGAAATTACCTTCTGGTAACGTAAAACTTTGTAGCACTGCCCTTTGGCCTTGTCCCCGGATTTTTATCAGGACAACCTGATGTATGTCTGGAAGAGATGGCCCAGCTGACCTCTACCTATGTCAATGGGGAGCCACACACAACGTGGAGTCTGGGTGGCACCAAAGAAGAAATGCTTTCCACTTGTTCTTCCTAGAAAAGCCACATACCTTGCAGGACATATCCCTAGAGGCTGGACAGCAAGATCCTAAGCCTGAGAATCCCTAAAAATTCTGAGAAAACTATAGACTGTCTGTGGTATTTACAAAGCCAGGGCAGTGACTGGAAGGAACTTTCCCTGAGGGGCCTCTCGGGACCCTGGTCCCTTGCTACAAGATCCGGTTCAAGTGATGGAATGGTTTCTTTTTCTTCCCATCTATCTCCCACCCACCTCCCCTCTGGCAGCTTGAATCTATTTGTGTGTTTGTTTTTTGGATTCCACACATGGAAATGAAATCATATGGTATTTGTCGTTTTCTATCTGACTTATTTCACTTAACATAATACTCTCCAGGTCCAGCTGTGTTGTCACAAACAGCAAAATCTCATTCTTTTTTAATGGCTGAGTAATAAGTAATAGTTCATCGTATACATATCCACATCTTCCTTATCCATTCATTTATCCATGGACACTTGGGTTGCTCCCATATCTTGGGATGGAATCTTGAATTTGTTTCTTTATTTTCTTTGGGTAAATACCCAGTAGCCAAATTATTGGATCAGATGGAATTTCTATTTTCAAATTTTTGAGAAACCTCCATACTGTTTTCCACAGTGGCTGCAACAGTTTACATTCCTACCAACAGTGCATGAGGGTTCCCTTTTCTCCAAATCTTCATCAACACACTTGTCTTTTTGATACTAGTCATTCTGAGTGGTGTAAGGTGATATCTCATTGCGTTTCCCTGATGATGAGTGATATTGAGCATCTTTTCATGTGTCTGTTGGCCACTTGTATGTCTTCTTTGGAAAAATGTCTATTCAGGTCCTCTGCCCATTTTTTAAACAGACTCTTTCTTTGGCCTTATATTGTATAATTTCTCTATACATTTTGGATATTAACCCCTTTTCAGATATATCATTTGCAAATATCTTCTCCCATTCAATAGGGTGCCTTTTCATATCATTGACAGTTTCCTTTGTGGTGCAAAAGCTTTTTATTTTGGTGTAGTCCCAATAGTTTATTTTTGCTTTTGATTCCCTTGCCTGAAGAGATATATCCATAAAGATCCTGCTAAGAGCATTATCTAAGAGATTAATGCCTATATTTTCTCTTAGGAGTTTTATAATTTCAGGTGTCATATTTAGGTCCTTAATCCATTTTGAGTTTATTTTTGTGTATGGTGTAATAAAGCAGTCTAGTTCATTCTTTTGTATGTTGCTGTCCAGTTTTCCCAGCACCATTTATTGAGAAGACAATCCTTTTCGCATTGTATATTCTTGCCACCTCTGTCATAGATTAATTGACCACTGATGTACATGTTTGTCTTTGTGCCAGTACCATACTGTTTTGATTAGTATAGCTTTGTAGTGTATCTTGAATCTAGGATTATGACACCTCCAGCTTTATTCTTCTTCCTCAAGACTGCTTTGCCTATGCAAGTTCTTTTGTGGTTCCATTTAAGTTTTAAAATTATTGGTCCTAGTTTGGTGAAAAGTGTTATTGGTATTTTGATAAGGATTGCATTTAACCTGCAGATTTCTTTGGGTAGTATGGACATTTTAGTAATGTTAATTCTTCCAATCCATGAGCATGGTATATCTTCCCATTTGTTTGTATCATCTTCGTTTTCTTTCATCAATGTCTTCTAGTTTTGAGAATAAGTTTATTACTAGGTATTTTATTCTTTTTGGTGCCATTGTAAATGGGATTGCTTTCTTAATTTTTCTTTCTGCTACTTCATTATTAGTGTATGGAAACACAAGAGATATCTGTATTTTAATTTTGCAACACGCAACTTTATAGAATTGATTTGTTAGTTCTAATAGATTTCTGGTAGAGTCTTTTGGGCTTTTTATATATGGTATCATGCTATCTGCAAATAGTGAGGGTTTTACCTCTTCTGTACCAATTTGGATGCATTTTATTTCTTTTTCTTATCTGACTGCTGCAGCTAGGACTTTCAGTGCCATGTTGAATAAAACTAGTGAGTGGGCATTCTTGTCTTGTTGTTGATCTTAGAGGAAAATCTCTCGGCTTCTAATACTGAGTAGGACATCAGCTGCGGGTTTTAAATATGTGGTATTATGTTACGGTATTTTCCCTCTAAACCCACTGTGTTGAGAGTTTTTATCATGAATGGATGTTGTACTTTGTCAAATGTTTTCTTGGTACCTATTAAAATGGTCATATGGTTTTTATCCTTTCTCCTGTTAATGTGATGTAGTGCAATGATTGATTTGCAAATATTGAACCACTTTGCATCTCTGGGATAAGTCACACTTGATTGTGGTGAATGATCATTTCAATGTACTGTTCAATTTTGTTTGCTGACATTTTGTTGAGGATTTTTGTACCTATGTTCATCAGAGATACTGGCTATAGTTTTCTTTTTTCGTAGTGTATTTATCTGGTTTTGGTATCAAGGTAAAGCTTCCTTCCTATTTCATTTTTTGAAATGGTTTGAGGAAAATAGGTATTAGCTCTTCTTTAAATGTTTGGTAGAATTCTCCTATGAAGACATCTGGTCCCGGACTTCTGTTTGTTGGGAGTTTTTGCATTACAATTCAGTGTCGTTACAAGTAATCTGTCTGTTCAAGTGGGAATTGTTACTTCAGCAATGAGTGTACTGGGGAAAGTAGACTTGGGCAGGAAACCCATTAAGTTTGGGATCCAAAGGGGTTTTAGCCCGTTAATTTTCTCCCTCCAGGGATTTTCTAACATGTATATAAACATCCAAGACCCTCAGTGTCTCTCTTACCCCACCCTTATCTCCTCCCTGCCACCCACTTCCCACCTCATCACCCAAGGCAGATGCACAAACTGCTTTCCAGCTATAGGAAAAGGAACTCACAAGAATTTTTCATTGTGTCGCTGACCTAGAGCCTGGGAAATTGGAAAGACGAGGAGGGGGAATGGTCCCGTATTAACCCCCAATGTAGCTGGCCAGCCCGTTGCTCTTCATCCAGCACTCCTGTTTTTTATTTCCAGGGAGCCACGGTGGCTGCCTGGAAAGGCCCAGGCAGATGGGATGCAATGTCTCAGCCGGTGTCCAGTCTGGAAGGCAGTGTACCACACTCGTGATCGAGAGCTGGGTGGCCTGGGGCGCTGGGGCAGGCTGGCCCCACAGCCGGCCGGCCTCTGGGCTCCTGCCAGGCTGCTGGCCTGCCAGGGGAAGTGAATGTGCTCAGCAGGAGAGTGCCAGCTGGCTGGGCTTTCTCCCCAGGGGGGAGGCTGTAAGCACAGATTACCAGTGACTTTGTTCAGTTCTGCTGGCGTGCTCCCCGAGGAGAGGAACATCACAGCCCAGCATCAGTACTAATAGGTCCTGATGCGCCAGACCCAGGCTGAGAAGGAAGCAGGGGAGTGCAGCAGAGAGCAGGACAAAGGCCACACCTTCGAAGCCAACAGCTGGCTCAGAACCCGAGAAGGAAGTGCTCTCTGCAGAATATTCCATCCCTGCCTAGTGGCTTGAGGAATGATTTTATCACTTCCCGTCCTCTGCTGTCCACACCAAAAAGAACCCCCCACACCTCCACGCTATCATGGGAGCCCCTAGGATGCACTGAATGACGGAAGAGAAACAAAAACTTTCCTTTGCTTCATTTCAGGGGCCTGTGACTGTGAAGTCACATGAGCCGCCACAGCCAAGGAGTTGTCATGGAGACGGTGATGGCGGCATAACTGAGGTGGTCTCTGCATACACACACACACACACACACACACACACACACACACACACACAAACACAAACACACACACGCAATTTGAATTTTTATGTATAAGACCAGTTCATTAGACAGAGAAATTAAATTGATAATTTCTTTTTTTTTCTCCCAAAGGAATTTTTTTAAAATTTTTAATGTTTTTATTTATTTCTAGGAGAGAGAGAGAGAGAGTGCGCATGAGCAGGGGAAGGTCAGAGAGAGAGGCAGACACAGACCCTGAAATAGGCTCCAGGCTCTGAGCTGGCAGTCAGCACAGAGCCTGACGTGGGGCTCAAACCCACGAACTGTGAGATCATGACCTAAGCGAAAGTCGGACGCTCAACCGACTAAGCCACCCAGGCGCCCCTCTCCCAAAGGAATTTTGGAAGAGACGAAGACTAACTGCTACAGAAGTTGGGTAGGATTTCCTCAGGCGAACACCAACTGCCGGGGAGGGGGTGCAGGCCTCTCCAGCCAGCTGCGTCTCTGACCTGAAACTGCTTTACTTCAAGAGTCAAAGGTGGCTGCTTCCCCAGCATCGAGTCCCCATTCCCATGTTCGGCCTGTCACCCGCCATCCCAGCCACCACATCAGGTGTGGTGAAGCTCATTTCGAGCCTGGGTGAAAAGACTTTGAAGAATTTTTGTCACTTGGAAGGGCCATCTATTTGTATACGAACCTAAAACGGGTGTGTACGAGGATGTGAATGTTTGTGGAACCCCCGGCAGACACCCACCGAAGCCCAGTTGGACTACAAGGGTGGACGCAGGCTCCCATTCATCCCTCTTCTTGCATATATGGACCTTCCCTTTCCAGTCCCCTCCTATGTGGGGGCTTGACTGTGCCTGCCTCTCTCTGATTGACATCTCGGTATCTCCTCTGGGCTCAGCAAAGGAGCCCCTCCCTGCTCTCCTTCTTCTCTCCATCCCTGGGGTCGCCACGGTCACAGTGGGCCTTACTGAGGCCAGCCACTCTCGGCACCCCTCCCCTCGGCTCTCCTGTGGCCGGCTCTGAAGTCCCTGGGAGGAGGGAGGCTTAATGAGTTCTCACCAGGGTCAAACCGTAACAAAACACACCTAACACAATACCTTCCTCATCTCCTTTCATATTAGGTAGGCAAGCTGTTATCAGAATCTACTGTGACACTCCCGAAAATATAATATTACTTGCAAACTAGCATTCTATATTCTCGGTGGAAATGTCTCTGCAGCCTTGATTTCAGTGGCTTGATCTGGAAAGGGACAATGCGTTTTTAAGGTCCTCCCTCCCCCAAAACACACACACACACACACACACACACACACACACACGTATACGTACATATATATGTATATATATATGCCTCTCCAACCTCTTTTCCTCTTGCTATTCTGGGGCTTGCCTTTAATGAGCAGCTCCAAATGACAGCTTTAATCACTGCCTCTGGCCACTGAAAGAGGCCGCTAATGATAGGAAAGAACATAGGGCCATTTGCATCAATCAGCTCCAGTCTAAATCACTTTTTATGATAATGCACCCAAGCGAAGAAGAAAGTCTCTGATGTCGCCTGCATGATGATGTACCACCGTGCTGGCTCCCCAGCTCAGACCTCCACATAAATCTCTTAAAGCGGCAAGCACCCCAGCCCGGCCTGCCCAGCACTGCCCTCATTTTCTACACCATTAATGACCCACCACCAGGGCAGATGCACGAGGGACCAAGCAATCTGTTCCTTTAGCTCTTGGTCTTGGGGCTACACCCTCTGTTAAGAAAATAAATAAGTAAAAGGTACAGGGGAAGAAATAAATCCTGGCTCGCTTATAGGAGACTTACTTAGGACACCATTTCATTTTCGTGTTTTTTTAAATCTCTCAAACGAAAATGGAGGTGGATATGTTGCCAAACGCGGCATCTGCTGGTCCTGGAAATGGAAGGCCATGCCATATGATGACGAGAATACCAGATAGAGAACTCTGAGGTCTGGGTTCCTGCCTGTGCTGCCCCAGGTCCCCGTGACCTTGGGAAGGTCTTATTAGAGTCCATAGGCCTCAGTTTCCCCAACTCAAAGGGCAATACTAGAGCACCTGCAAGATTCATATCTTCAAGAACCTCTCTGTTTCAAGGCTGTGAGATGGTTTCTACAACTAGAATCCCATTCTGCTCGGGAAAAGGCTGACTGTTCCTCTTCCTGGACCAGGGGACTGACCAATCACAGCTCGAATGTCAAGTGCAGCAAGCAGTTCTCTTTACAGGGGCTCCTGAGAGTACAGAAGCCTGGAGATGCCTTCTGGTACTCTGCATCAGCTAAAGGAATAATTTGTAAGCAACCACATAGTCAGTCCTGGTGCTGACATGGCTCCAACACGTATTTCTATTTCTAGTTACCTACTCTACATATAATCTAGAAGCCCATGGGATTTTTCCCATTTTCCCCAAACTACAAAGGTCTATTAGAAGCTAATAACCTGGGGTCATCTGTCCCTTTGTGACAGTCAGGAACAGACATTTTCTGCTACTTTAAGTGTAACAATCAACACATATGCACATACACACACATACAAACACATACCCTGGAGGGTCCCCAACTTATTATTATTTGGAGAAATACTGAAAATCCATTTGTAAGGCTCCCACTTGTAGATAATATTACCGCGCCTGTGAACGTGACTTTTGGTTCATCACAGAAGTTGCTCCACAAGTATGATCTGGATGCCCGCGTGGCAGACTAATTAGTAATTATTTCATTTTATTCTGCACAAGGCCCTGAGTGGCATCTTGGTAAATGCTAGTGGGAGCACATTCTAGAGAGTGAGTGGGAGATTTTTATTCCTCTGTGCTCCTAGTACCTTTCTGCACTCCACAGTTGCGTGTGGATAGTGATCGATTGTGACTGTGTGATTGTAACAAAAGGGCGTGATAGAAGAAATGACTTCCAAATGTTAGGAAGTTAGGAAGATGAATGACAGATCCTTTTGGAACCGTTTCCCTGCTGGGTCAGTTAGGATTCAGTCTGGTTGAATGTGACAGACAACCTGACATAACACTGGCTTAAGCAAGAGTTCTCCCGCTCTGAGGTGAAGTCCTGAGGCAGGCACTCTAGGGCTGGTATGGCACCCCATGATGTCGGGGACACAGGGGCTTTCCAGATACACTGGTGTCTGCCTTCATTGCCTTCCACTCCCAGAGTCACATCATGGCCCAGGACAATGGCCTGTGTCCATGCTCCGGACCGGCATGCCTCTGGCCCTTTAAGGATATGCTCTACAAGCAGCTCCACCCTTTCATTAATACCCAGCAACCACAGCGTAGTCACATGACAGCACCTTGCTGCAAGGGAGGGTATAAAATGTAGTCTTTATTCTGTTTAGTTGGGTCATTCAGGCGGACCATTTACCCAGATAAAAATCTGTGTTTCCATTAACAAGGAAGAAGGGGAGAGTAGATATTAGAAGTCATCTAGCATTCTGGGCCATGCCCACTTTGCCACTAGGCAATATACCAGGGATCTGTCTAACTATCACCAGAACCCAGGCCAGAGTTCCCCAAACCCCTACACACCCCCTGATGTGGGGTAGGGGAGCTCTAAGCCATCTGTTCCTTCCATCAGGGTATCCCAAATTGGGGACACTTCTTGATGACCTTTAATTTCCTCAAGGGGGTCCGTTTGAAAAAGTTATCCCAATAAGAAACTAGAAAATGGAACACATTCTTCTAGAAAAGGCACAGCAGAGAATCATTTGCACACTGTGGGAAGCAGCATTTTAACCTCCACCCCCCAGATGCAACACCTAGTTTTTTCCTGTCACACTGTCAAAGAATAACCAACCGAGGACAAAGCACTCAGAGTTGGCAAGGGCTCAGGGAGGTGGGCGCCCTGGTATGCTCACTGGGGGCACGAGCATTCTTTCTCAAGTCTTCTTGGAAAGCGACATTATGTAACTATTTGTAAAAATAAAGGTTTTTAATTTCTTAGCATAACACATTGACCACCAACATTTCAATGTGGAATTCCTTCCTGGAAGTGATTAGCCTTTAAGTGAACACAGATAGCAGCAGACCTCCTACCAACTTACTTCTACAATGCCGAGGCAGCTTTCCTTCAGAGACTTCCATTTTCCCCGCTAAACATGAAGATCTGGTGAAGGAGTGAATAGATCTCTTAAAAGAACCACCATGTACGTCTTCACTTAAATGCAATCCTTTGGGCAATACCACGTGTCGAATTCATCCCCGTCTCGCGGGTGTGGGAGGTGTATTCCACGCATGCCTGCTGCACCACCAGACTGCGGGAGAGGCCTTCATGAGATAGCACGGGGGCTGCACACCACCCCAGCAAGTCTGGGAATCATGCCTAAGGGCAGAAATTATGAAGCAGAAGCCGCTCATGGCTTCATCTCCCAAAGTTTCCTGGACTCTTTCATTCACATCAGCTCCATCTCAGGTGGTTTTCTCCCTTGGCTTTTCAACACCTGGCACCTCAGGGCTCTGTATTCTCCATATATCATCCGCCTTTGTCGGGTTCAATTTCTCCATAGGCTTCCCATCAATGGGTTTTGCCCAAAGACTTCAACTGATCATATATCCCAATGCAGGGACAGACACATTTTGTAAATAGAATATTCTCGTCAGCACTGAAGATTCAATGGTCTTCTTACATGTGGCGAGCTCCATGCAGCTACTAGGGTAACTCTGATCCTGGTAACCCCTTTCTGCCTTCCAGCAGATGATTGCTGAGGGAACCACTCCCCTGCTTGACCGACTGCAGGGCTGACTGCAGATGGGCCCCTGGACCTGACCAAGAATGACTAGTTGACACAGTTAAGTTTACACAAATGGTGAACTGCCCAGTCTAGTAAGTCACTGAAGACTCTGAAAAGATGATTTACAGAACGTGAACTTTGTGAGGGTAGAAGTTGTACCTACTTTTTCACTACTATACCCTCATCCTAATATACTGTCTGCACGTACATCGTATTCAGTAAAGGGTTGTTGACTGAATATATGAGCAAAGCTTCAAAACCAAGAACCAAAAATGTCACAAATGTAATTGTTCACAGGCCAAAATAATTCTTCTCTGTAAGAATCATGGATGGCTGGAGTGGCAGGGACTCTCTTAAATCCTAAATCTAGTTATTCCCACCAGCTTCAAGGAGAGCCTCTTCACAGCTATCAGATCTAGATGAAACTCTTTTTTTAAAGATCTGGAGGTGGTATAATGATCTCTTCTGATAATCTTATCTGGTGCCCAATAAGCTTTTATGAGACAGCTGACCTGAGGCAAACTCTCATTTTCCACTCTTTACTAGAGTGCTCCAGAGATGGCCTGTGAAGTAGCTGTCAGTGGGAGTTTTTAGGTTTACATAGAGAAAAGAGAAAAGAGAGAAAAAAGGGAAAAAGAAAGAAAGGAAGGAAGGAAGGAAGGAAGGAAGGAAGAAGAGAGAGAATGAACTGTGACTCACAAGGCTGGGCTGTTTGACATCTTTTCCTTGTAAGGCATCTACTCGAGAACCCGCTGGCTTCCTCAGCCTGTGAATGTCACTGCCGCACCATTCCAGCTCCCTGGGCCATTATTTCAACTCATCTCATTTAGCAATAGGTGCTTAGCCAATGTCGAAAAGCAAGAATGGCCAACGACTTCCCGTATTTTCAAGGGATGTGCAAGTGATCACAGGGCAAGGGCAAATGCTGTTTTCTAAAGGATGTGTCACTATGTGTACATTTAGCTATAGTGAAAAATGGAAACCGTTACACGAAATTCTTCACATGCTTTGACAATGAAGAATCACAGAGCAGGAGGGGCCCTTAAAAGACATCATTGGGATCATGTGTCCGCTCAAGAGAGCTGCCCTAAGGCATCACCAAAAGCTAAGATTACAGGTGCGCTCAGCATCCCAGTCGGGAGGACACACCTGGTGGCGCTGGCACTTTGCTCTGGTCTCATCCCCGCCCCTCGCCGGCTGAGGGTAGAGAGGGAAACTGGACCGAGCAATAGTCATCAGCAAGTTTGTATTCTGCACTAGTATAAAAAGGGGGAGTGACAGAAGTCATGCTGTGGAGAGGACTATGGCACCTCAGATGACCATCAAAAGGAACCACACTGCCCCAAGAGGTTCAGTCACCGTTCATTTATTTGGCCAGTCATTACCGAGGGCCCCGGCGAGTGCTACAGAACAGAGCTTGCATCGAACGGTATGTCGCTGGTGTGTGCCAGGCACACCTGGACCACTGTGCCACATGGCCTCATCAAGCTGTCCCGTGGGGTCAGCGGTCCCTCAGGCTCCCGGGGGTCAGCACAGCAAGGCGCTGAGACTGCGAGTCCTCAGCGAATCTTAGCTCCTATCATCTGTGTTTCAGCAGCACCGAGGGAGGCTGCGTATCATTAAATGCGTCCTTCCTCATTAGGAGAAGAAAGCAGCCATTTAAACTATTGGCAAAATCATCTCCCTAACAATAAAATGTTTTCTCTTTTGCTCTTTCTCTTTCATTGGCAGGAGAACTACCCTTTGCAGGCTCCTCCTGTAAGCAGCCAGCTCTCCGGCAGGTGCTGGAGGAAGGTGCTGAGTGGTCTTCTGGGTGACCACAGCGTCCCCTCTCTGACACCTGCTCCCACCCCAATGACTTGGCATTTCAAAGTCCCAGGTGAAGGGGAGCAGAGCACAGGGTGCAGGAGGGCACCACAGAGACCAAGCACCAAACCCCAGAGCTGCTGCAGGAGCCTCCACAGGGCCACCTTCTAGACCCCTGCTGCGTTAATGTGGCTGAGCCGTTGCCTTCCAAGGCCTGGCTCAGCTAGGATCCGCAAGCACAGGTGAGTGAGTGTCCGGCTTACAGACACTGGGAAGAGGGCAGGTGAAGAAATGTTCATTGTAAAACTCTTATCCCAAAGAATATTGAGAAACTTGAAGGCCTCATCTCTGTTGGCTGCTTGGCATTTAAAAAAAAAGAAAGCAAGCACACAAATGGGAAAATGGTATAAAAGTGCCCCTTTTGGCCATTCTTCACCTCCAATCTGTGTCTGTGATTCCGAAGGGCTTTTACATGTCTTGTTCTTCAAAACAGAACAGAGAAGGCTGTAGACAGAACTAGCTTTAAGGAAATAAGCATGTCCAATTTCTGACTGACAGAAGAAATGAATGGGTAGAGGTAGAATAATTTGTCTCAACACAAAGTTCTTTGTTTTAACAGAGGATTCACTTTCTCTGAGGGTGCAGCCCTGGGGAAATTTAAACTGGGCCTCAAATGACTCAAAGCTGACCAACGCACGACTTTTTAAGACACATCCTTATCGAAGACAAGGCACGTCTGGAGAGCTCAGCTGGGGACGGATGAAAGATAGCCACGATCACATGTGTGGGCTGGTCACTACATAGCACTCTGAGTTCTCCAGTGCCGGGGTTTTGTGTCGTGTCCAAGGAGCAGTGACTCAAATACTCTAATTATTACCCAGCCAACTGAAGGGTGGCTGGAAAAAACTGAGAACCGAAGTCCATTCAGGAAATATCTTTACACTTCGACCTCTCTGCAGTGCTTTGGAAACACTGTCTTTCAATGGGACCAAGGGTGACCTCACGGCGTTCGGAATATATCACTGCAAGGGAACACACACAACGCCAACACCAAACAAACACGATGCCTGCTATCATGAGACCCTGAACCTCCTGGGAGAGCCTCCACTTACAGACCGACAACCAAAACACCCCATCGTTAGCCCTTAGCAACCTGGAAAGTGAAGCTCCCAGGTAAGGACATCAGGCTGGGTGTGGACGGACCAGGGGTCAAGTCCTGGGCATGCCACTATCTAATCTGCAACAATGAACCGAGTTCCGTCTTGGGGCTGGGGTTTCCTCCCCTGTAAGCGGAGACGGCACCGTTAAGGGGAGACGGTGCGGCACAAGTGTATGGCAGCTGGCGGTGTCGTCATCGCAGGTGCGGAGGCTCTTGCTGGATGACAGCGGGACAAAGGGCTTGCTTTAAGCACCTCAGCTCTGAAATTCTGTTGTGCCAGTGCTCCATACCAAGACTGTGCTGCAGCTGTAAAGAGAAGCTGCCTGGAGGCCCTCAGGGCTCACCTTAGCGTCTCAGGTTCACTGAGAGAGGAAGCCAGCCGTGGGGCTCGGGGGAGCCCCGGCACAGCCGCTGACAAGGGATCAGAGACTCTTTGGGGACACCTGCAAACTTCTTTCTCACTGGAGTAGAGAGTGACTCGCACCCCTCACGCACTCACAGAGTGTGGTAACGAACCTTTATAGCCTCTGATAAATAAGGAGGCCAATAGTCTTTGTCCAGATGAGGAAACAGAGGACTCATTTCATTTTCTGAGGCTGGTAGGGGACATAACCCATAAGCCTAACACCTGCTCTATCCCAGCAACCCACACCAGGTCTTTCTGTAACCTGAGTTGTAACAGAAAGTGAATCCCTTTGCTCGAGCCTTTGGCAATGGATTCTCTTGTCTTCTTTCACTGTGCTGCATTGAATTAGAACTTTCTTGTGTTGAAGGCCGCTCTCTAGGCTTTCTTTTATAAATCCTATAGCACCTGTGCGGGACCAGACACAGAGCAGGCAGCCTGAGTGACTGTGTAAGGACTCACATCTGCCCCACAAAGGACCTGAATAGACACTTCTCCAAAGCAGACATAAGGATGGCCAATGAGCACATGAGAAGATGTTCAGCTTCACCAGTCATTAGAGAAATCCAAATGAAATCCACAGTGAGCTACTGCTTCAGACCCACTAATAAAAAGACAGATAGCAGCAAGTGTTGGCGAGGCTATGGAGTACCTGGAGTGCTAAGGCACTGCAGGTTCTAGTGCAAAATGGTGTAGCCACTGGAAAAGTGCAAATTCCTAAAAAGCTAAGCACAGAGCTACCATAACAACCCAGCAATTCTACCTCTAAGTCTTTACCAAAGAAAATTGAAAAAATAAGCCGACACAAAGGATTGTATGTGAATGTTCATACTAGCATTTTTCACAAGAGCCAAAAAGTGGGAACAACATACACGTTCATCAACTGACAAAATGTGGTGTGTCCATACAATGCAACATTACTTAATCTCTTCACAAAAGATGAAGGGGGTGCCTGGTTGGTTCGTTGGTCTGTGGAGGGGGTGGCTCTTGATCTTGGGGTTGTGGGTTTGAGCCTCACGTTGAGGGGAGAGACTATATAAAAATAAAATCTTACAGGGGCACCTGGGTGGCTTAGTCAGTTAAGCATCCGACTGGCTCAGGTCGTGATTTCATGGTTTGGGGCTCTGTGCTGGTGGTGCAGAGCCAATTTGGAATTCTCTTTCTCTCCCTGCCCCTCTCTTACTTGTGCTTTTTTCCCCTCCTTCTCTCTCTCTAAATAAAATAAAACTTTAAAAAATCTTAGGAGAAAAAAGATGAAGTACTGATACATGCTACAGTATGGGTAGACCTCGGAAGCATCATGCTCCATGAAAGAAAACAGATACAAAAAGCCTCAGATTGTGTGACTCCATTTCTATAAAATGTGCACAGCAGGCAAATTAGCAGAGACAAAACGTAGATTAGGGGTTACCAGACTCAGGAGAGGGGTATAGAGAGAAACTGCTAATAGACAGAGGCTTCTTTTCGGGGCAACGGGAATGTTCTAGAATCAGCAGTGATGGCAGGACAACCTCATGAGGACATTAAAAATTACTGACACTTAAAAATGGTGAATTTGACTATTGAGATAGCATGTGAATCAGGGGCGTCTGGCTGGGTCAGTTGGTAGAGCATGTGACTCGATCTCAGGGTCATGAGTTCGTGCTCTGCAAAGGGTGTGGGGATTAACATAAACTCTTAAAAAAAAAAAAAGAATGTGAATCATAGCTCAATAAAGCTGTTGTTAAAAAAACCAAATTCACCACAAAAAGGCTGCCTTAGAGCAGTGGTTCTCAAACTTGAGTGTGTAGTTGCCACCTGGACGGCTTGTTTAAACACAGGCCACTGGGCGCCGCCCAGGCAGCTCCTGATGCAGTGGGTCCAGGGTGGGGCTCAGGAATTTGCTTCACCAGCAAGTCCCAGTGCTGAAGGTCCTGCTGATCTGGGACCACATTTTGACCCCGTGTGTGCGATCGGCACTGTCCAATGAAGGACACACAGCCCCGCAAGGGACAATTCTGGAGGCCCGTCTAGCTCTAGGGCTCCCCATGGGGCCTGTCCCGGGGCCTGGATTACCGCACTGCCTCCTCCCTCTGCCCTCCCGTGCATTCTTGTCTGTTCTTCCCTCTACCTACTCCTTCCTGCCCCCCACCCCCCGCCTCCTACTCCCACAGGTGCTGATCCAAAAAACACTCCTGAACAAATATTCTGCCTGCTAGACTCCAGCTCAGAGCCCGCACCATGGGGGAAGTCACTATGCACAGATCACCTGGGAATCTCGTTAATGGCAGACTCTGGTTTGAAGCATCAGGGGGATAGATCTGAGGCTCAAGATTCCTAACGAGCTCCTAGGTGATGCTGAGGCCTTGAAGCAGGTCTTCTGATTCCATGGTGGGAAGACCCTTGGGGTCATCGGGTCAGATGTAAATGGAGAAAGAGATCTCATTTTATAGGCCCCAAAAGGCAGACATTACCCTGTCCTTGAGATCCAGGCCAAGGAACTGGGTTACAGGTGAGTGTGCTTCAACAAGGCCTTTAGGTACTTCTAGTGGCTAATCCCCTTGGACAGGGTCCAAGACCAGCTTGAGTGTCACTTCTTCACGCTATTGTTATAGCACAGCTTCAGGGCGGTACCTGCCCAGAGTGAGTAATCTGCATTACGAAACCCCAGACAAGTGGGGACTGATACCCCCTACCCCACCCATTTCCCTATTTAGGGAACCTAAGACTGATTGGGAAGGAAGCTAGGGAAGTGTAGACGCCGGGGTCATGACTTTCATGGTTTCCAATGCTTTCGTCCTCCAACTAAGTGTGGGGAGCCTACAGGCCAGTTTGTGTCTTGTTTCCAAGATCATTTCATTAGGAGCCGGGACTCTGGCTTTGACCGGAATCTAGTGGTAACTTGCAGGGAAGCTCCATGACTCGTCTTTGGGTTTGTTCTACCTGTTCAGGCTGATTTGAGATGCACAGGTGACACACTCCTCGCGGGTTACAAAAAAGAAGAAAGGAGATTGGGAACCAAATCTTAAAGATGGTATCTCAGAAGGCAATGTTCTTGGCATCACACCAAACACCCACGGGTCAGAAAGGGCGTCCTGGGATGAGGAGAATGTGGGCAGAACTTCTCGGAGAATGGCCGTCCTCGACCCTCTTTCTGACATCATGTGGGGGAGTGTTTGAGCAGACCATGTGAGGTGGTGACCTTTAATAAGGAACTCTTAAGGGAAAGTGCGGAAACCTGGCAGTCTGTAAGCCTTGAATGGTACAAGTCCTGTGTTTTCACTCCTGCTGTGTTTTCAAGAATCTGCCAATTGTATGATGTCACAAAAGAGAAAAGGAGTCCGCTGTGCCTTGGGCAGAACACATAAAGGGAGCAGGAAGCCAAGAAGGCGGTTCTGGGAGGTCACAGGGGAGGTGTTTTCAGCTGCTTTGTTGCATTTTAATGGCCATACTGACAAAACAGGGCTAGGAGACCATGGGAAAACTAGAGTACAGGTAAGTCCTTAAAATTCCAGGAACCTAGAGGGGCTAAGAGGTGGGGAGGCACCCATTCAGCAAATGACTTGCATCTCTCATTAACAGCAGGGAATTATGAGTAAGTTCTCAAAGTGCTTTGGAAACTTTGGAACCCATGAAGGAGTCAAGATGCCTTGCTCTCTGTCCCTGCTCGTTGCCGTCTCTTCTGGGGTGAAATGCAACTTTAATGGCACTCCCTGAGCCCACTTTGCAATATGGGAACTCTTACGAGCAGCCAGTCTCTGCTCATCCTGTTGAAAAATCCAGACTGGGTGTCAGCAAGAAAAAGAAGTCAAGGCACAAATATTGTTATTTGAAGCAGTGGTTATTTACCAGTCTATGCAAAACCTAGTGATTTCCAAATCTGTTGGGGTTTCTTACAGAAATAAACACAGGCATCCCAAGGCAGGGTTAAAAGGATTCCCAGAAACCTACACCAAAAAAAATACCGGAAAATTATCCTAGGAGAAGAGATTTCTCTCCAGTTTCACTGCTTCCCACAAGGGGAACAATTTCATGAGAACATTATAGTAAAGGAAACAATCCACCACCAAAGAGGAAAATAACATCTTTATAATTACAGATTCTCAAACAAATTCCACACCTACACGCTCACTCCACTCTGGGCTGCGTCTGTGAAGCTCAACCCGGCCCTTTCAGGTATCAACATCTACAACAGCGAAGCAGCTCAATCATGAGATTTTTGATACACACACCCCAGATGGCAAAACACTCTCAGATGACCCACTCGTTTCATTCTTAGGGGATGTGGAAATACAGTCCCAGAAAACACGAATCCGGGCTAACCCCACCGCAGGCGAGCACTTGGCTTTGATGTCTTTGGAGCAGTCTGTGTGCCAGTGTCAGAGATTGCCTAATAATTTCTAAGCTGTTCTGATCTGCACCAGAAGGGAATGAGCAGTCCTGCTTGGCCCCAACTGGCACATCCCTTTATCAGAAATTCATCTCAGGTCACATTACTTGAGCGAGGCACCCACCCTTCTTGTAACTCACTAGTTATTTATCTATTACATGGGGTTTCTTACGCATCACACTAGTTATTTAATTCCTACCCCATGGCTCCCCCAAGAAATAAAAAGTGCACCATAATTATATAAACTCTTAATTAAACTGAAGAATTCAGTGTTGTCATTACCTGTCAGTAATTCCACTCAATTAGGACAATAGACTTCCATTTATAACTGAACTCCTAATTGCTACTCATTTTCCTGCTTAGTAATTGCCAATCCTATCAGACAATGTGCTTAAAGAAAATTCTGCCATGAAATTGTATTTCTTCCCAGCAGAGGAAAGGTGGAATCCGAGAGCCCTTACGTGGTCAGGAGTTGGGTCCTCTTCTCCAGCCCCAGGCGACTCCAGGCTGGGGATGTTAAAGGCTGCTGTCCCCCGGGGTCGGTTACCGGCGCTGCGATCCACGGGAGACCTACCCACAAAGGAAAGGCGTATCCAGGTAGCCAGAGAATCCCAAAGCTAAAGCGGAGCTGAAGACGACGCAAAAACAAACCCACGGGTCCCGGTCTCCGGATCGCCAAAGTTCACAGTGTCCGGAAGAGGCGCCTCTGGGGTCCGCCGCAGGCAGGCGGCAGCGTCGGCATCTGCTGCATGGCCGCCGCGGGGGGGACCGAGCCGCGGGTCCGAGGGCGACAGGCGTGCGGCGTCCCCCCGACCCCCTCCGCCGGGCCGGTGCGCCCCGGCCTGTCCCGGGTCCCGGCTTCCGAGGCGGGGCCGGGGCGCCGAGCGGCCCGAGGGGACGGCGCCCGGGAAGCGGTGCGGGCAGGCGGCTCCGGAGGCCGGCAGTCCAGCCACGGTGCGCGGGCCCCCGCCCGGCCCCGGCCCGCGCACCGCCCGCGCGACCTCGGCGCTGCTCCGGACTGGCTCTCCTAATTAGCCCGGAAGAGTGAAAGCGGCGGTGGGGAAACTTGACAATTTATTCCCGGCCCGGGGGAGGTCACCCGCAGTGCACGCGCCGATTGGCTGCGGCGCGAGCCCGGGCGTGCCGGCGCGGGGTCGGGCGGCCGCCGAGGCGGAGCGCGCGCCGATTCGGACGACTTGGCAATCCCCTCCCGGGAGGGGACAGGCGGCGACGGGATCTGGGGCGTCAGGGCGGCCCCGAAGCAACCTGAGGCTTGGGACCCCGCGACAGGGCGGTCATCGGTGGTGCCTGGAACCACAAGACTGCCCCCACCCATCCAGGCTGGTGGTTTGCAAGAAACGCTCCTTGCTGTTTGGGGTTTAGACGTCACAGTCTCTATTTGAGTCTTCCGGTTGACAATGGGCTCAAGCCATTTACAGCCAGAGGAAATCCTGAATGAAGTGCTTTCTCCAACCTCACGGTACAGAGGAGGAACCAGAGAGGTAGGGACCCAATGACTTGGGAAGGTGAGTGGGTGGAAAGCTGGCCATACGCCGCCTCCGAAGCGTTTCTCGAGACCTCCTGGGCTGCCCTTGCGGTAGCCTTCCTCGCACAGAGCCCCAGCCTTGGGGACATGCCCAGGAATGCACAGCACTGAATGCACGCAGCGAGGAGAGGCGGTGAAGTCATAGCGCGTTCTCTCCATCTTACACGCTGAGAAATGAGGCGGGGTTGGGAGACCTCCTTGGCCCTGGGCTTGGAAGTGACAGCACTGGGCATGCAAACCCAGCCCCTCCACCTACTGAGTTTCAGCCACAGCATCCCAGTGCCCCTTCACCAAGGAGGTGTACTGGGGGGCGCTTGCCAATATCACCAGGCCCCTAAGAGAGGTTGCTGCAATGCTAGCTTGCCCATCTCTCTGACCTCCACCCTGCAACAGCTAGCAGTCATTCTTACCACCCACCCCACCTTGGTGGCTCTGGACATGTCTACCCCTCGGTGAAATTAATGCACTCCCCAACTTCTACCACTCATTCTTCTCACTGCCTCTAGTCTGGCTCTGCAACCTTCCTCCAGAGAAATGGAAGGAAAGTTATCAAACCGGAGTAGAGAGAAGCAGCAAGCTGTGGACAGCCTTCCTTGGACCTAGGACCAAAGCCTCTCTCTGTGGTCCCTGAAGGCACAAAATGGAGAAGGGCCTCCAGCCTGCTTGCCTCCTGTCTGGAAATGAACTTGCAGGGCTCAGCATGTGAACGATCCCATGAAGTTCCTGAGCAGCCATCAAGGCCTGCCACCCACACCTGCTATCAATGCACGGGCTTCTCCGAGGGTGGTCTCTCTGGACCAGCAGCATCCGAGAACTTGCTAGGAATGCAAATCCTTGGACTCCTCCCCAGACCTGGCTAGTCTGGAACTCTAGGGAGGTGGGGGAAGGCCCACAGTCCGAAGTCTTACAGGCCCTTTCAGTGACTGTGGTGTGCGCCCAAGTTTCAGATCCCCGGGTCTCAGCCACGGTCAAAGCTCTGCTAGGGAGTGTTGTGAAGGGCACGAGTAGGGCTGGCCACGCCTCTCTGCTTCTTCCTCACTGCAGGATCACTGGCCTGACCCCCGTCTTCCGTCCACACTTGAGGCCACAGGATGGAGGGCTGCTGGGCCAGTTCCTGACGCTGAGGGGAGCAAGCCTCCCCTCCCCACTGAGGGACCTGCTGTCCTCTTGCACCCAAGGGACTCCACTTTCCCATCCACTCAATGGGAAGAGCAATGCCTCACTTGCTGTCCTAGGGTTGCGGGGGGCGGGGGGGCACTAAGCAGTACTTTGTATTTTGGGAGAAAAATGAAGCATTGCTGTAAATATATAGGGCTCGTTGTGCCCCACACCACGACCTCCACTAATTAAGGGATGTGCTACCAAATGGTATTGGACATGGGTCTCGGAGTCCATAATCACCAGACCAGGGTCTGGCCTTGATGTGAATGGTAAGGCAGGTTGCTTGGCTTTGAACATTATTCAAATAGCTAGTGTCTCCTCGCTCTCCCAGGTGAATGAGGATGGAATGCGGGGGTGGGGGGTGGGGGGTGGGGGAGTAATGTCAGGTAACACTTCCATTTCAGTCCCTGCCTTTACGGAATCATAGGTCCTGTGTTCTTATTTAATAAAACATGTTTTAAGAAGAAAGGGTATTGCCGACTTGGCTCATTCAGTGCTGAGTGCATGTGAGGAGGGACGATTCTTAGTGCTTCATTTGTGTCGATGCCTCAGGTACCCCTGTGAAGTAGGTATTATGCGCCCCATTTTAGAGGTGAGAAGATGGGATTATAAACACGTCCAAAAACCTGTCCAAGGTCACAGAGCTATCGGGTGCCAGAGCTGGATTCAAACCCCAGTCGTTTGTCTCCAAAACTTCCGCCCCTGAACTTACTGCCATGCCCACGGCAAATAGCTAAGAGAACAACTGAGGACTCGGCCCTTCCTTTGGTGGGTCACACTGGACACACGCCCAAGAATGCAAACTACATCGATGGCGTATGTGAATATTTTTAAATACACGTTGAATCTTCTAGAGTTTCATCAATGAGCTATGTTTTACATTTGAAATCCACATCATGCTTAATTGTTATTTTTACAGACTAGAGTCTCTCTGGAGGGCTCAGCCATGAGGCGACCCTGGAACCTCCCGGCAGCCCTCAGGGTTTGTCTCTACATGTAGCAGGGGAAGGGGGGGGGGGCGGAGGTGGCACAGCTTTGAGAGCTGTACCAGCTGCGCTGAGGGATCAGCAGAGGGGCTGGAAGCACGCGTGGCCTCCCCAGTGACCCGCAGGCTGGGGGGCAGGAGCAGAGGCACCGGGCACTCTAAGGACACGTGGGCAATCCTGTTGTCAGGAGCCAAGGCTTCCTGCCAAAGAGTGGGCTGGTGTGGGTCTCTGAACTCTTTCTCTCCCTGTCAGCAAAGGCGGACAATGTGTCCTGGGATGTGAAACCTTCTAACTTAAAAAAAAAATTTTTAATGTTTATTTTTGAGAGAGAGAGCGAGAGAGCGCATGCACACATACCAGCAAGCAGGGGAGGGGCAGCGACAGAGGGAGACAGAGAATCCAAAGCAGGCTCTGTGCTGTCAGCACCGAGCCCGATGCAGGGCTCGAACCCACCAACTGTGAGATCATGATCTGAGCTGAAGTTGTCCGCTCAACTGCCTGAGCCACCCAGGTGTCCCACAGGAAGCAAAGGCTTCTAAATGGGCAAATACAGATCAGGCCTGTGCTCCTGCCTCTGGTGAACCCCGGTACCAGGTCACATCCAGGGGCACCCCCCCACTCTTTCTCATTTGCCCTAGGACCTTGCCGCTCCCCCAGCCCAACAGGGTGAGCACAGCAGGTGTTAGCACTGTCTTCTTCTGAGCCTTTCAGAAGCAGACACCTGCTCGGGTCCTGATGGGAAGCAGCCCAGGGTGAGAACCGGCATCTTCTGAGTGTTAGTCCAGTGAGCGTTCACCGTGCAAGGTGCCAATCTACGTAAATCTGCGATTCCCTTCAACTTGGAAGTAAGTTAAGTAAAAGCAATGGAGCGGGGACTCTACTCATTACAAGTGTCACAAATATCTGCACAACGAAAATAAACGCATGGAGCCGGCACAGAAGGGCCGCAGCAAATGAGAACTGCGACGCACAGAACTAGCGCGCTTTACGAGGCGAGATACGTGGGCACAGTTACCGTGTGTATTTGTTACAACTGGGAAACCTGTTACGTTGGGTTGACTCCTCAGAAACGATTTCTGTACTCCTGCTGCAGCCCTGGGAGAGTTCCACGTGCAAGAGTATTAGTTTCTTTTCGGTCGTTAAAAGTAGAAAGTTACGATGACCGGCTCAAAGGTCTGGACAGGCTAGCTTAGGGACGAGGAAATTACCTTGTTACTCCAACAATGCTACCTTTCTCCTGGAGATAGATCCTGAAGGCAGCAACACTATCCTGAGTCCCGAAAATAAAGGAACAGTGTCCCCGCAATAACTGGCAACGGGAGGTAGGCAGGAGGTGGTACGAATGAGGAATTCAGGCTCGCAAAGACCTAAGTTCTGAGGCTCACTCAATCACCAGGCCCATGAACTTGGAAAATCACTTCGACCTCCCCAGGCCCTGGTGTCCCCCCGTCACTGCCCCCTGCAGGCCCCTGTGAGGGGGAGTGCAGGCCGCCAGAGACGCTCTCGAAAGCCACGAAGAATTGTCCTAGAGCTAGAAGGGCTTGTCGGTGCTTCTGTGCGCCCAGGGTTCCCCTGTGTTGGGGACTCTTTCGATGCTGAAACAATGCGGCAATAAGCCCATGGCCACTGATCTGTGAGGTCACTATTAACCTGAGTGCAGCTGCTTAGACCAAGTTCAATGCACAGTTTGAACACGTAAATCATAGTGGCCCCATGGGCCTTACCTCTGCGGACTGCTCTCACTCTTTTTGAAGAGGGAAAGCGATGTTTCTAGGCTCTGTGGGAGGGAATGGGGGAATGTTCTGGTGGGGAGCAGTGGAAGAAGAAGCTGGAGGGGATGGGGAGGGTACTTCCCTAAGAGGCTTTGTCACGCAGGCCTGAGAACCACTCAGGGACCTCCCAGGGTCCCCCTAGAGCTTGTGGGGGGATGAGCTAAGTAACTGAAGCTGGATACAAACTATCAGTCATACCTCCACGACTTTCTAGGCCATTCTTTGTTTTCTAATGGGGTTCTGGAAACAAATGGGCTTGCTTTGGATTCCTCTTCCTGGCCAGCCCAGGTGACCTCTTGGTCCCCAACATGCTCTGTCCACACGCAGCCCCACTTCTCTCGCTGGGGAAGCTCAGGTCTGCTAGTGCTCACTTCGGGGGAGGGGTAGAAGGAAATCCACCCCAGACCCTTTCTCCTTGCTGCCTGGCAGTGTGTGCTTAAAAGGCTGTGCCCCACCACCACCCGAGGCCAGCGCCGGGGACAGGGCCCCTGCTGCGGGAGGGCCCACCTTTCCTCCAGTGCCACCTCTGTACGAAATGCTCTAGAGGGATTCTGGCGGACACAGGGTATCTGACAAATCTTTCAAAGTAGATGTTTCACTTTCAGTGAACATATAAGCTTTGTAACCCCCGCTACACAGACCGGAGTTGGGATCTGCTTAGATCTCAGAATGGAAGGGTTTCTAAAGGAAAACTCCAGAAATACCTGAATTCAGATGTAAAAACCTGTGCGAGAATCAAGAACAAAGCCAGGGAAAGCAGAGGGAGTGAATAACCTTTCATTTCAAGCCGCTCTCCCCGCTAGAGATAGTCATGATCTGCGCAGCACTATTTGATGCAAATGCCTCTCCGAAAAGAGCCAGTGGATAATAGATAAAAAGATTATCTGTGACATTATGAAAAATGAAAGTTTAAAAACGGCTACAAGTCCCTTAAAAAAAAAAAAAAAAAGCCCTAAACTTTATTCAGCCTTGTTGAAAGGCAATAGCAGCTCTGTGCTTTATTCAGCCCCTGGGGTCTCTCCTGCCATTGTTCCGATGCCCCCACCAGCTCATCAGTTTTCAAGAATCTTTCCCGCTGGGTTCTCTTTGCTGGAAACATAAGGTCCAAGAAGCTATCACAGCCCCGTTTCTTTTTCCTAACTTGACTCCGATGCTGGAAATTCAAGTGCCACAGCTTCTGCCCCTCTCTCTTCCCTTCCCTGCCATCCCCCTCTGTGCTAAACCACCGGCTGCACACTTGATTTAACAGATGAATTACAGATTCAAGGCATGGGTTTCCAGGGCAGGAAAGAGTCTGATTTTTTGTCCAGGTCTCTCTTGATTGGCTCAGCATGGAAGTCTTTCATTTAATGGGCCAGGGCCTGCTGAGAACACCTCTGCTGGTACCACACCGATTTCTTTCGTTGCTGGGGAGAGGAGCAGAGATCGTAAAGAGAGATTTTCCCATCTTCCAGATTTCTGGTGTGCTCACCACACATCATTCTTTTTAAACAGAGCATCAGGAGTGTAACCCAAGGCTCCAGAAAACAGAGGATTCATTTGACCAGCCATCTTTGATCTTGAAGTTGGCCGAGGCGTGGAAGGGCTGATTTGATCACCCAGACCATGAAAACAGGCCTTTGTCTTCCGCCCAAGGAGGCGGCATGGTGCGGCAGGGCGGTGCCAAGGTCCGAGGCTGCGCTACCTGGTGCAGATCACGGCCCCGCCACCTGCCAGCTGGGCTGGTTTGAGCCAGTTTCCACGTCTGAGTTTCTGCACCAGCAAAACAAATACCAGAGTATTGCATTGAGGCATACGAAGCTGCTGATGTGTGACTGTTTTTGAGCATGAGACTCAACTGAATCACGTCAAACTGCCAATATTTGACTGTTTTTGACATACACCAAGTGGCAATTTCATACGGCTGATCCAAATACCTGCTCCAACAGGTGACAGAGAAATAAGAGCAAAAAACCACAACAGGGGTTTACCAGGGGGCTGGGGTGCACAGTGTGCTCAGTCAAGGCTCGCTGTTGCTAGGCTCCTGTCAATCACTGGCTGGATACAGATCACTGTACCGGGCGCCCACAGGCACAGCGTCCGGACCAAAAGGTCACCAGCTTGCCGAGGACCACCTGCCCGTGTGAAAGAGTGCTCGCAAACATCGCCACGGGTGGGGTAAGATGTGCGCTCCGTCTAAACCCTACGTTCTCATGCCCCTCTGTTCTCAGGCCTCCTTTCCTCCAGAAAAACCCATTCCCACGTGGGGTGTCCTTTCTCATTCTGGAGCCATCTTACTCAATCCTGGCCGCTTTTGTAAGCTAGTTGGTATGACTGGCATTAC
Organism: Proteles cristata cristata; assembly: GCA_017311185.1. Lineage (NCBI taxonomy): Eukaryota > Metazoa > Chordata > Mammalia > Carnivora > Hyaenidae > Proteles > Proteles cristata. Next base: position 1,399,801 of record JAESUZ010003410.1, read on the forward strand.
ACCCACACCTACTTGGACAGAGATTCCAGAAGCTTGAAAACACACATCAGCTGTAAAGATCAAAAATAATGAGGAGAAGGGTGAGCTGGTCCTTTCGTTGCCTAGAAGCACAGTCCTGAGATCAGGGCTGTAGTGTTTACAGGGAAGGTTCAAGCCAGAACATGCAGTCTCCTGGGCGGAAGGAAGGCTTCCTCAGGATTATTCCAGGAGGATTCCCTCAGATTTCGACATGATTCTTTGCATTGGCACAAGGTTCTCCAACAGATGCTGGGGCATCACCCGTGGCCCCCGGCCCCCACTGGAGGGCTTCCCCTAAGACTGTACATTTCTCTTTGTGACTCTCCATTTTCTGCAAACGCTGGAGAGAAAGGATCTGAGCTATTGTGAGTGCTGGGGTGAGAAGGAAATAGAGGAATTATCAACATCTACAGGCAAGTGCTGACCTCAAGGATACAACAGTGAATGTCAACCTGCAAACTGAATGTGACTGAGTGGCAGGGTCTGTGGAAGCAAACCCGCCCGAAATGCAGCTAGCTTTCTCATGTCGCACTGCAGGGTGCGAGCCTCAGTTTGAGGGTGCTGGTTACGGGGGTGCCTGTGCTGGTTATACCATGCCTCTTCCTGGAGCCACTGGGCATCAGTGTTCTCCCCAAGGTCAAATGCAGAGCCCAATTCCTGCTCCTGGTAACCTCATGTAGGCAACAATAATTCATGAGATGCTTGACCCTAAATATCTCCCCTTTGCTACGCACTCATAACACACATATACTCACTCTCTTCTACTTTAATGCAATCATCCCCTATGGGCCGAATCATAATTATCTTGAAAACCTTAAGTTATTAAGTATTCCTGGCTACCAAAAAATAAAGGACAAAATAAGAATATACAGAAGAAAACTCAGCCTCCATCCAGGTTAAACATATATTTTGAGTACCTCTTCACAGAGAGATGCTATCATTAATTTGATATTTGTTAAGCATAGTGCAGTATTTGTATTTTTGCTGCGTATGTGTGCAAGTACAAAAATTGTGAGGTAAAAAATGTTAATTTTGAGAAAGAGTGCCAGCTAGGGGCAGGGAGAGAGGGAGACAAGATCCAAAGTGGGATCTATGTTGACAGCAGAGAGCTCAATGTGAAGCTCGAACTCACGAACCACAAGATGATGATTTGAGCCAAAGATAGACAGACAGTTAACCCACTGAGACACCCAGGCACCCGAGTTCTGCACTTTTTAAAGTTTATTTATTTTGAGATAGAGAAAGAGAGAGAGGGAGAGAGTGAAAGAGAGAGGAGAGAGAGAAAGAGAACAGACACGCAAGTGGGGCAGGGGCAGAGAGAGAGGGAGAGAGAAAATCCCAAGCAGGCTCTGCACTGTCAGCGCAGAGCCTGACACGGGGCTTAACTCCTGAATCATGAGATCATGACCTGAGCCAAAATCAAGAGTCAGATGTTCAACTGTATGAGCCACCCAGGTGCCCCTGTTCCATAGTTTTTAGAACTTGATTTCATTGGTTCTGTTCAGTATGTACCTACATACTTCAGAAAGTCCTACAGCTTTCAAACAAGATTCTGATTCACGGGGCTATAAATGGCTTGTAAATGGCCTTGAATGAATTGGCTAGGTTGTGGGCGATGGCTAGGGTGACTACATCATGTCACAATTAAACTTGGACATTTTTCAAAATTTTAATTTAGTTTTCTTGTTTTTTAAATTTTATTTTAGAGCGTGAGAGAATAAGCAGTGGAGAGGGTCAGAGAGACAGACAGAGAGACGGAGAGAATCTTAAGCAGGCTCTACACTGTCAGCCTGGAGCCTGGCTCAGGGCTCCATCCCACGACCCTGGGATTATGACCTGAGCTGAAATCAAGAGTGAGACGCTCAACAGATGGAGCCACCCAGTTGTCCCCAAACTGGGGTGTTTCTAAGAGTGGAAGGGGGTGCCATTAACAGCTATACCACATAAAATCGGGACTACTGTCCCAGGCAAGCGTGGACATATAGTCATCTCCGTGTTGGCAGGTCAGTTCCTGCTTTAATATATGTGACCAGTTAGAAGCCTTTGCCACAAGTTTCCAATGGACGTCTCAGAACAAGTCAGTGACTTTGTGCTTTTTTTTTTCTTTTTTTTAAAGCAGCAAGCCATTACTGGGACTCCCAGTTTCCTTGTTAATAAAATGTAGAGTCTGGAAGTAGAGGGGGCCTCTGAACAGCCTCCTTGTTGCTGCTCTGGTCCCGGCTTGTGGGAAGTGCTCAGAGCACAGTGAAATACCAGCAGCCCCATGGGAAGGCATAGAGCCCTGCACAGGACCCTGGCGTCCTTCCTGTGTGTCGGTCCAGCTATTTCCCCATCAGGGCAGGGACCGGCTGCCCCCACGCAGGACCCCCAAAGCTGACTGGTCAGGACTCCCCAAGTACGTTTTCATACGGTATCTTAATGATCCTGTTTCTATGGAAATGAAGTTTTTTCTTTTTGCTCATCAGGTTTTCTCTCTGCTCTCAACTGGTTACTGACGCACCCCTCCAATTTGAAATTATGCTGAATTTGATATTTGTTAAGTAAGTATATAAGGCCAAAAAGAATATCGAAGGAGTCAGTGAATTGGGCTTTCCTTTGAAGAGGAAAAAAAAAATCAGACCCTGAGCTTGTTGGACACTTTGAGAAGCGGAGCGTGGAGGTTCAGTGAGAACCCGCACGCTCCTTGGGCTGGGCCAGCATCGCATGTCCCAAGTGGGGCAACAGAGCCGAGGACACACTGCAGCCCGCCCTCACCCCATGGCACTTGCCTTCACCTTTGGCTTTGCCTGGCAGGACGCGGGGCTCCTCCCCATCACCCTCTCCTTTCCTCAGAGGCAAGGCCGTGCTCAGGTACGCAGAGCAAGGCGCAGGTCACCTGTAGGGGTGCTATGGGCCCACCATGAACTTGGCTTTGCCCGGCGGGCCTCTGCACCGCCCCCAAGTGGGCCCTGGGGTGCTGCCCGCTTCAGCTGAGGGCTCGGCCTGCCCCCCGAGAAGCCTTCTTCATTCCGGCTCTGGGTCTAGGCATTAATGATGCACAGCCATTTTATCAAGGGTCTGGTCCCTCCCAAATTGCATTGGACTGGTTTCATTTCTGCCTGAAATTAAAACACGGGATTTACCAATCCCAACTGTCACAGCGTGAACGAAACCCTAGAAATAAATCCGGACTAATGACAGAACGATCCTGAGACCTCAGTGGGAAACAAGATACTTTGTTTAATAATTATCAGTCTCTTCCAGGGCCTGGCTGCCGGAGCCGCGGTGTCAGAAGCGGCAGAGAGAAGAATTTTTTTCCTCCAGATTTCACCCTGAGAAAGACCGAAGCCATTTCGAACCAGGCTGGACGCTTTTGATTTACATTTCTGATATTAAAAGCAGAGCGGCTGTCTGCATTTATGCTACAAGGCATTGCTTCAGAGCAAAGAAATGGTGGTGGCAGGGATCCAGTTCACTAATGAACAAGCTTATCTGGAGGAAAACAGCTTTTCACACCGCAACAAACAATGAACACCTCTTAGATAACAAATTCAATGGCAAAAATATTGCATTGTACATGTCACCGTCCCATAATTTAATGGAGCCACTTGCAGCATTAGTGGTTTACATTAATTTTTAAAATTAATTTTGTTTGGCCCGCAGGGAAAATATTTTCTTTTCTGTGCCTGATACCCTGCAGCTCATTAACACTGCTTACCACTGCTCTACAGCGCTATCCATAATCGGCCACTTGGTAGCCAGGGGCCATTTTTTAAAGACAGAAAGCTGGAAGCAGGCCGTTCTGTTTCCTTCTGCAAAGAAAGGCTCTCCCGGCCTGACAAAGCTGCCCGCCGGCCAGCGACGCAGGGGCCTCTGGAGGCCTTTGAGCCACGTGGGTACAAGTGTCAATGGTCACCAGGGCTGGAGGGCAGTGTCGGCGAGGCCAGCAAGGCTCCTTCTGCTTCCTCTCACCCTGACTGCAGGGCAGTGGCTCCCAGACCCCAGGATACTCAGGACCATCTGGTTTTTGTAACGACAGAGCTTCCCAGATGTCCCCTCCCCCCACCCAGCCCCCCCATCCCTGTGAGTCCCTTCCCCTGCCCGTCCCCTCGCCCACAAAGGGGTTAACTCCTGGCTACCGAGAAAACAGGCCCCCTCTGCCTCTGCCTGGGGCATGGAGATCAGGGGATTCACTGCTAATCACTGCGGTTGTGATTTCTGATTTCAACTGGCAGCAAAGAGAATTGAACCGGAGTCCCCTGAGAGCGGCGAGCTCCATAAGGCAGACCTTGAGCTTGTTAAGCCGTGGGGCTGCCATGCGATTATCAATTTTAAATTAATCTCCCCAGTCTCTTTAAAGTGGTTGCTAAAAATATAATCTCTGGGATATCTTACCGTAAGACTTAACTAAAGGGAAAAATTTGGAGAATAATTAAGTGCTTCCCTCCATCTGAGCTTCCTGGGAAACACTGCTGGAGACGTGGCTAATCTGCTGGCAGCAGGCCGACTGGCCAGGGACAGTCCCGAGGTCTGAGCGAGCTGGTTTATACGTTACACACTCTCTCTAAATAAAACTTAAACAGGCAGGATGCATTTGGACAAAAGGTTAAAGATACAGTGCCGCACTGTATTCAAACAAATCCTTCCCTATTTTTAACCCAAAGAGGTTTGGGAGGGAAAGCCAGAAAAAATTGTCTAGACATACTTTTGCTAAGCTCGCGAGGGAGTCGTTGCAAATTCACTTTATAGGGACATAATCTAGGTTATATATACAACACCTTTCTTTTTCTTTTTCTTTTTTTAAGGCAGCAAGCAACATGGTGTGTCAATCTGAGCAGAGGTACAAGGAGTTCTGGTCGTTAGAAAGGGGCTCTCTGTGGAAATGCCTCCGGCCCTGTGGAGGGTCGAGTCAAAACAGACGTGGTTTCTGTGAGCCACTAGGAACCAAGGAGAAGAAGGAAACCAACAGCGACCCCGTAACAAAACCCGCCATTCTACCCACACTTCAGCTTTCCGCCAGATGAACAGACGCGTCCACACCTGGAATCCTGGGAAGTGGGGAGTTCCAACTCGCCCCTGAGTTGGGGGGAAATACCCATGGTATTTTTCCGTTCCCCTTTCTCTGACCTTCCTGTCTCTTTGGGCAGCATGGTAGGAGGACAGGGTCATTTAAAGCAAGAACACACGAGCAAACCTATGTGCTTTTGATGTGTGCACACACAGTCAGGTACAGAGGGAGCCCTCTGCAGGCTCTCGGGGTGCTCTGTACACTCGGCTTGATAAGGGGGATGCGGGTGGGGGGTTGGGGGGCACAGGGCAGCAAAGGCAAGAGGTAGAGGGAGAGACAATCTCCAAAAGGCCATGAAGATGGACTTCCGTGACATTTCCACACAACTGCACTGTGCCTTCTCTTCATGCTGAGCATTAAGGAAAACCCCCCAGCTTTGTAAAAATTCCATTAATTCGGTATCTTCCTTTCTTTGAGCAAAACAGAGGATAACATAATTCATTGCCTCTACTAACAGCTAGATGTGTGCCTTCGAGAAAACTACCTCACACTGTGGGCCTCTGTGGGAAAAGCAGTGGGCTGGGTCTGACGAGCTCCCAGTTCTGATCCCGTTATTCTGGGTAAAAGCAAAGGTTGTCGCACATGGGCCAAAGCTCAATTTTGGCCCCGCCTTTGAGCAAGGGATGAAAAACAGAATGGAGAGCTTTCAGGTAGGTACGTTTAACTGTGTGACCAATATAAAATATAAGGGCTTTAAAAAAAATGGGGCACCTGGGTGGCTCAGTCGGTTGAGCGTCCGACTTCAGCTCAGGTCATGATCTCAAAGTTCGTGGATTCAAGCCCCGCATCGGGCTCTGTGCTGACAGCTCAGAGCCTGGAGCCTGCTTCTGATTCTGTGTGTCCGTCTCTCTCTCTGCCTCTCCCCTGCTCATGATCTGTCTCTCTCTGTCTCTCAAAAATAAATAGATGTTAAAAAAACAAAAAACAAACAAACAAAAAAAAACAAGTCCACCATACCGTAGCCAAAGATTGCCTGCGCAGAGATGCAGTAGAAGTGATCGGGATGTGGAAGGTTCCTCAAACCTTTGCTGAATGAAAATGTAGCTCCCTGGGACTTGGAGTCCATGCTGGTTATGGCTCTGGTTCAGCTGGGGTGAAGGGGCTCGGGATGACAAATACAAAGGGGGTGTGACATCATGAGGACCTGTGCACTACTGGTGGCCCAGGGAATCTGGACTTTCGCTGCTGCTGTTACAGAGCCACTTGCAAATCTGATGACAGCGAGGGACCCTCCTCTGGGGCCATGGTACAAGTGTGCAAATAAAACTTTAAATGCGCTTTCATGGGGATCCTGGGCTCTGTGGAGCCCGTCCACAGACTCTGTGGCGGGCTATTAATCACAGATAGACCCCGTTTTAGGCCGAGACACTGGAACACCTATTTGCTCTCCCTTTGCCTTAAAGGTTTTAGGGATCCCATTTGCCCAAGAAGAGATTTATTTTTCAATTACAACATAACCCGGTTCTCCGCACGACCCAAGCAATTCTACAGGGAGCCTGGTGTGTTGGCCAGAGAGCGAAAGGTTGACAGACAGAAGACCTGCAGATAGAGCCCTAATGGCCCGAGCACCTTCGGAGGTAAGGCTTGTATCCTAAGCCTGCGTTTGGAACCCTTTTTCCATAGGAGAGATTTCCTCCCAGCAAGTAAATAGGCATCCCCCGCTCCATTAGAGAATGCCCTCTTTCTGACCTACTTCATCTACCTTTTTGACCTGCCTCCCTTCCCGAAGAACTAATAGGAAATGCGGCACCTGGTGAGGGGGGAGACGGGCGGAGAGCAGCCTCCTAGAATGTCAATGATGCTGGGGCGCGCACACCTACCCCATTCCCATTCAGCAGGCGGCCGAGCAGCCGCACAGGGCACATCTGCAGAGCCTGAGGTCAGTACGAAACCAGCCTGGCTTCCAGCACCGAAATTCCTCTGTTCCAGGGGCTGCGAGAACCGAACTATCAAGTATGTTCGCCGTAATTGGCACCGGACTGCTGGCAGCTGAGAGATGGAAGTTCTCTTTGAGGCCCAGTGCATAAAAATGGCTCCACGGGGCCGGTGGAGAAGGATGGCTCCACGGGGCCGGTGCTGGTTATTTCTGAAAGTGCTGTGTCGTGGATACCCGCCCAAGTCACCAAAATGGTTGTTTCCTTGGGGGCCTGGACGCTGGCAAAGGAACAGCTCAGAGTCAGCCTTGCTGACACCACCCACTTCCCAGCAGCATGCTTGTAATCTTGTGCTTGTCTCTCCCAGGCTGACTATCAATCATGTCTGAAGAGAGGACAGCATGGTGGCTCGGAGCAGATTCTCCCCGCTTCTCACTCCAGCCAGTCTCCCACCGAATCGGCTCCAAAAACCTCTCAACAAAGTGACCAACGAGGCATTCAGTCAGTGGAGCTGTGAATTCAGTCACTTAAGCCTGAATGGAGAAAAGGCTTCCAAGAAGGATTCCATCACCCTGAGCAGCTTGACTCATGTCAGGAGAAAGTAGGCTACAGACCATTGGAAGCAATGCTTGGAAAAAGGATGTATTAGTCGCACTATTCTGTCCCATCTCTGGACACTTGAAACTCTTGTCCCCAACACTTAGGAAGATGTGATGGAACGTTCCATGGGTAAACATGTGAACAGCACTGATAACTTGATTGCTGAGGCGATAGGGCAAAGGGGAAGAAATAAGATAACACTAATCTTTTATTAGCAAATTGCTTAGGGAAAAGAATTCCATTGTTTCAAGAAAAAAAAAATCCTTAAGAGCCAAACTCAATTATATCGGAATTATTATTTGGAAGGATTAAGATTTGTTAATGTGACACTTATCAGCCTTGCATAGCCTTGAGATAGCAGAGTTGCTGAATCTGGTTTTTCTAAAATGTCTCTCCCCTATTTTTCTTTTTTTCCTACAAGAAGAGAATATACCTTCGGAGTCTTAAATTTGTTACTTTGGTTTTGGCCAACAGCATCCTTGACTGAGTAAGCACCTAGGGGAAAATCACTAACTGGAGGGTATGCTTCACGACAACAGATGGGCTTTATTTCAAAAAAGAACGAGGATGAAGATAAAATGGCTGACTGTGGACAAGAACAGCATGGTGAAGTCTGACTATGGAACGGGCTCATTTCTTAACTCTTATCAGAACTTGGACAAAAGAGTAAAGAAGAAGGCTCTGTGCTTTATAATTAATTCCATGACAAATATATCAGTAGCTTAATTTTTCAGGGATCCAGTTTACCATCTGTAGAGTTTGGAGAAAAAGAATGATTTCAGCAAGATGGGGTAAAAAGGAGTCCTGGACTCAGAGTGAGGACGCTTGATTTCTAATGCCATCTCCATCTAAGGTAACTTCATCTGTCAAACGAGAGACACTGGGGACAGAAAATGCATCGTGCTCTTCTACTTCATGCCCCATTCATGGCAGATGTCACCAATCAATCCAGTCGTCTGTCCCTTCTTGGCCCAGAGCTCTCCGCACAGCTCTCCAGGCAGCCATGGAATAGACTAGAAATAGCCCAAGAGAAACCCATCAGCCGGCCCAGGCCTTGATGGGTTTTAAGGCCCTTTCTAGCTTGAAATTTCTAGGGAATCTTCTGTAAATTATTTTCCTAGCCCACTAAGAGTCTACTGAGGATAAAAACACATATGGACAAGAAGGTTTTATGAGCTTGCCAGAGAGGGGAAAAAATGGAAAACATGGTTTAGGAATTGTTTTCATGGTTCCAATGACCGGAGAAACACAAAAGCAAGGACTGCCATGCTTGAGTCTCCAGAGTCCAAAACACTGTCTGCCCTTGATCTAAGCAACTGACTCTCACAACACCTGTGGCACTACGTCAACTGCGTAGCGACCTTGTTGAAAAGCCCAAAGCGCCAAGTCTCAGACAAGTGAGTTTAGATCAGTGAGGTAGAGTGGCAACAGCTAATGTGGTGTATCGTTTCTGTGCCCTGGACCAGAAGGGATTTAAGGTAGCTTTAAAAGATAATGAAAAGAAAAATCCTTTAGATGCTATCGGTAGAGGAGATGGACAAAGAAACAAGGTAGGGACAGCGGCGATAAGAAGGAGGTTTGTCTGCCACCGACTCACCACTTACAAGAGGGCCACAAAGCCGGCTCTAGGCTGCTAGCAACCACTGGGAAGAGGGGCATCTACTTGGTTGTGCAGTCCCTAGGGCCCATAGGACACAGAGAAAGCAACTGTTCAGAAGTTCAACTCTTCCTGACTCTACAACCAGAGGGTTATTTCTCCCGAGGGTCTACATAAAGAAAGCAACCCACGGTGTGCAATGTAATATTTTGCTGCATTCATTTCGAAGGCCAGGCAATGGATTTCATGTGGCTGTTATGGTCTGTGCAGAGTTCCTGGGGCCACCTGCCATTGCAAAGCAGTGCAGTCAACTCCCTGGTTCTCTGGTGGCCTTATTACAGAGGGCGTCAAGTAGTGTTTCCCAAACTGTAAAGACCAAGGGACCTATGGAGTGTTAACAGGTGATTCTAAGGTCATACCTGTTTGGTGAACACAGCACACTATTACCATATCCACCCCCACCCTTCCAAATGAGTTTGTTTCATTTGATTTAACTCAATAATTCTTAAGATTTTATTTGTATTTTTTATTTTTAAGTGTTTATTTTTGAGAGAGAGAGAGAGTGCGAGCATGGGAGGGACAGAGAGAGAGGGAGACACAGGATCTGAAGCCGACTTCAGGCTCTGAGCTGTCAGCACAGATCCTGATGCGGGGCTTGAATTCACAAGACTGCGAGATCACAACCTGACCTGAAGTCAGATGCTTAGCCGACTGAACCACCCAGGCTCCTCGTCTTAAGATTTTAAGTCATCTCCACACTCAACATGGGGCTCGAACTTATAACCCTGAGGTCAAGGGTTGCACGCTCCATGGACAGAGCCAGTCTTCTTCAACAATTCTAAACAAAACCCTTTATCCCAGGGACATCTATTAATATCTTACAGGGAAATTATTCCAGGAAACATTTCAGAGAAATGCCAATCTAGAGGAAAAGCACTGCATATCTTTATAGAATCTTCCCGAAACGTTTTTCTCGGTGAAGTTTTGAGAGCTTCTGGGTGGCAGTGAGTCTGAAAGGCATTTCCTGGTAATGACCTGGAAGGCTTCAATTCTCAATTGCCAGTTGGAAGTAGAAGCGTGTGCCTTAGCAGACAGCCCCGTCGAATATATGGATAAACCAAGACTCTAAAAGCTGTAAATCCAAACTTCTACCTGGTAGGTGCCGTAACATCACTTCTTCGCTCCCCAAACGGAAAGGCTGCTATGGGCCAAAGACAAGATGGCGTCTTCCAGGCCAGACAGAAGAGTCCCTGTGGTAGAGACTGACGCAGGGCAGGACCTCCTCTGGATAGCTCTTGCATCCCTCTCTTTGGACCCACTTCATTTTTTTAATCTCGGAGGACCCAGAGGAAAGCAGGCTACTCTTTTTGGGTAGTCCAGGCCTTGCAGTTTGGGGCAAGAGGGGCCGCTGAGGCTTTCTCATGGTCCAGTAGGGGGTTAGACTTGAATTTGGGACCAAAGACTCAGCTGGTGATAAAAATAACATGCGTCTGTCCACAGTCCCCTTTGGAAATCTAGGAAGCCAGTTAGGGATCTGGATCCCAAGCCCCAGCTTCTGTTGATAATCCAACTAATGGGAGCCTTCTAAATCCACGAAGCACTGACCATATACGTGAAGAACGATCTACCCACTAGCTGGGGATGGCGATACCGTCTTTCTCCGAGAGCAATTCCTACCCCTAATCTGAAATTTTAAAATACAGTCTCTAGCAGACATCAACAAACCAAACCCTTAACGAGAGGCAAGGCAGGAGCGTTGGCAAGCGTGCTGGGTGGTATGTTGCCAGGCGTGAAACAACCCAACAGTATATTACGGCAGGTTATTTCTGAAGTTCCCATGATGCGCTCCTAATGGGTATAAGGATGTGCTGACTTCCAAAGTGGGACTGACAGGCCCGCAGTTAACTGTCATTTCCATCACAGACTTAATAGCTTTGCCAGGCATCCTCCCAGCGAACGCAGAGAAGAAAGGTCTTGCTATATGACAGCATTCAAAAAGAATGCATGTGAATGCCATTATGGTATTGAAAGTGTCAGGTGCCAGCAGAAGGGCCCTGATCAGACAGACAAGCATCGGGCTGCATGCTTTAAGGTTATTTGAAGCCTGTCATTTCCATTAGCTAGCTAACCACAAGTGGAATCATTCATTAGCTGGCTTTCTTTAGTACCAAGGTGGGGCTGAGGGTGGGGGTGCGGGCGGGAGAAGGTGGAGAGGCCTGGGCTTGGCACTTTTGGTTCCTACCCTATTAGCAACTCATGATGGCTGGCAAAGGGAGGGGGTGCATGCAGGCGGCGATGCCCCATGTGCCTGCTCATTAGTGTCTGGCAGTAAAGCACAGAAACGAGTGGACATTGGCACAGGCTGGCTTTCTGTTCTTGGAGAAGGCCAAAAATAATCTCAGTAGATTTAATTAAAACTGCAGCGAACAGATGGGGAAGATGGAAAGAACTCCAACTCGAGACCACTCATCTGTCCAGGTCTCCGCGAGCGTTTTAATGAAGCCTTCGCTGTCTGCAGGTCCCAATACTGACACATCCCTTTCTGGTTATGCAACCGAGCGGAACGATTACCCAGCAACTCCACTTAAAGTGGCAGGGGTCTGTTTCCCAAAGAAAAGTCTGGCCTCACCCAATCCAACTACTACTGCGGGCAAAGCAACAAGCAAACAGACAGCCCCTCCCTTCTGTCTCCGGCTAATCCCCAAGTGAGAACGGGCCATCAGGTGCTGGGGGAATTTCTCCTCCTACAGAGGTGGTGGGAGGGGGGTGGGGGGCGGTGGAGAGGGCCTCCGACATCAGACGTAAGATTTAAACCCCTGGGTCCAGCTGAAACAAAGACGCTCTGTCCAAATCGGGTCAGCGGTCTGCCCTAGTTAGTGGCTCGTTTTATAGTTTTCTGCAGTGCAGCAAGCCAACGGAGAATGGCGGGAGGTCCTAATTCACCAGGAAAGTTAAACCCTGCCTGCGTTAAAGCGAAAACCCAGCACGCGTGCGCACTTAACTGATGGACTGACTGATTGCTTTTAATGGAAAAGTCCAAATTTCTGGTGCTAACAGCAAAACGGGGGTTCACCAACTGCCTGCACTAAGCGCGTCCGAGTAGAAAGAGGGCAAAATCTGCCTGTAAATAAACGGCACCGTGGAGACAGAGCCCAGAGCTAGAGAGAAGTCAGCAATCATGGAGGGCAAGCAGATCTTTGGGAAAAGACTTTGGGGCCGGAATCCAAGGGATTCTATTAAAAGATTATTGGCATGTGGAGCCCAGAGCTCTCCCCGAAGGGCCATTTCAGGTGTCCTCTAAACACTGAATGCCTTTAAAAAAATCTTTATTCAGATGTTGGCAGAGATTGGTATTGCTAGTCTCTTTCTTTCTCTCTCTTTTTTAAATACATACCCTTGGGAAAGTAAGGGTATGATGCCTCCTTACATAAGCCCTTAGGAATGTCAGATGTTGAAGAGTTTGTTGGTAACTCCCAAGCGGCCTTGGCGTTTGGGGGACAGGACTGTTTTTTGGCTGCACGTTGCATCACTAAAGCACATTCTAAAGAAAATGGAAAACGCCAGTAAAGCCACGACCTCCCCGCACCCCCCCCCAACCCCCCGGCCTCGCCAGTCCACAACCAAGCTCATGCTCCTACACTTCCTGGAGAAAGGGGCTGCTTCAGTGCATCAAAAGAAACTCATCTTCTCTTAAACAATCCTATCCCCCAAAGTTCAGGGAGATTTTGATGATGGAAGAGAGTATTATTATTATTTTTTTAAACCAAGAAAGACCAGGAGGGTATGGAACCACAAAACATAATGAACTCTTGGGAGAAAACCAGTGACATTTTTCAACTAAGTTTCCCTTGAAACTAGTTATGCAACGGTGTTAAAAAAAAAAAAAAACAAACCTTTTGCTCAGCTAAGTTTCCTACTATATTAATCTCATTATCCTTTGAACCATTTAACTGGCAATGCCAAATGCAATTTGTATTCTGCAGCAAAGCGAATGCTCTAAAATGATTATCCCAATATGAACCGTGGCAATCCTTGATATTGTTGGGTCTGAAAGGCCGTCGAACCACTGAATACTGTTCCCATATGCCTTCTGAGTTTCATGACATAACGTTGCGTCTGCTTTGCAAGGGCTAAATTAAGCGTGTGAAAGTCTTAGCAAAGCCCTCATTTTCCAGTTAATCAAATCTCCCCTAATCAAATTAGCACACATAATTCCTCTGGATGCATGGCACAAAAAGTGCATTATCCCCTTCTTTGGAGTTGAAAGGGAGAAAACAGCATGGTGCCTTTCTCCTTTGCTTGAGTGGGCCTAAATAGAGGGGTTCTTCAGAAAGACAGGTCGAGGAAAACTTTGGCAGCATTGACGTTCCCAGCTCATTAAATCTACTGCGTCTGTGGCCACCTCCAGGGACCAGTGGAGCATTCTGTAATGAGATACTTGTTTAATTTTCCTTCAAAGGCCGGACATCTGTGACAAACCTCCCCATTCCAACCCCACACAGGCAAATCTATCAATAGGCCTAAGGCCTCTATCTAGTTTGATGGAGTGTTTTCCATTGAATAAACTAGATAATAAATTTTGAGGAGAAAGGAACAATTGCCATTAGCTCCGTTCTCTCCGAAGAGTCGAAGTCCATCATGAAAATTCAATAGTGGCTGAGCTAAATGGATAAATGTTCACAGTCAACCTTTTTTAATTGATTTCCCTTCATGAAATGATCTAGTCTCTGAAGCTCGCCGTCCCAGAGCCCCTCTTTAACCTTTCTTTTCATTCCAAATACATTTAGAAGCACTGAACAAAAAGGAATAGCTAAAATATTAATCTCCCTTGAGAGCAAAGGCCTGCAACAGACCAGATTTTCAGATCAATCCCCAACAGTGCCCGTGGCCTACAAAAGAATGAAACACACTTTTAGCTCTATTCAGTGTGGCACCGATTCTGACCTTTATTGAAAACCAACCACCACATCCCGACACTGGCAGGGACTAGAAAGCCTTTCTTACATAATAGGAATTCAGTGCAGATATTGTCAGGCCCCGGCTGCACATTCACTTCTGCTTATGCCATAATGAGGCCTGGAACATGCATAATGAAAGCTGTCTCAACAATATTTTCACTGTAATGCTTTATTATGTCTAGGAATATGTTTTAAGTAGTAATATTTCACTTGTTCCTCCCCCCTTTGCCCTGCCCTCCCCCCACACCCTGCCTCTCTTAGACTCAATTTGCTGGAACCCTTCAAAGGCACATGAAATAAGCTATTATGATCGCTGCCATTTCGACAGCATGTAAGGAATTCATTAGAAGCACGTTTCAGGACCTCGCTATTTTCCACCCACAAAGGTGATCCTGTATGCCCCCTCCTGAAACAGGAGCGTGCCCCTCCTCCGCCTCCCTCCCACCTCATCCGCATCGGCGAGCGCCCAGGATCACGTCACATGCCTGGCATCACACGTGCCCAGCGCACCGTCTCTTCCCGCTGAGCCACAGCTAGGCCAGAGGATTCTGCAGGACGTGAACTCATCACAAGAGGAAAGCAGTGACATCGCCATAGCTGCCCCACTCACCTGCTCTGCATAGCACCCAGGTCTTTCCCCTCAGTCCTGACAGGATCAGACTCCTTCCGGATGCCACCCGTGATGGCTGCTAGATGCAGAGGCAAGGAGAGTGTTCTCAGGCTGTGGCTTCACCCCTAGCAAAGATGTGTCTGGAGCAGGGGCCTATGCAGTAGGTTCCCAGGGCTGATATGCATTCCCCTCGCACAATCCACAGCAGCCCAGCTAAGACGGATTCTCCAAGGCTCCTCCGTACTGGCTAACGTGTCCCAGTTCCAGCTGGGAACTGGGAAAGTCCATTTCCACACTGACTGCCTGAGCAGGAAGCCGAGAATGTGATTGTAAGTCACCTTTTGTGGGCCAAAGGCTGTTTAAACAGCTCTTGTTTATTACAGCAAAAAGTCAGGAAACCTGGCCTTCTCTCTTCCACCAAAAGAGTCCTGCTCTATAGCTTTCCAAGGGTAAATGGAAATGAATTTCACAGAACACTGAAGAGGCATGGCCTCCTGGCTAATGAACATCTCTCTAGATCCTTCTTCCTGCTAGGGACTGTGCTGGGCACTTTACTTCCATTTCTCTCCTTTAATCCTCTTAAGAATTTCTGAAGCTGATACCATTTACCTCATATTATAGATGAGACGTTCAAGTCTCGGCGAGTAATCTGCCCCAAGTCCTACTTCTGGTGAGTGACTTCAATCTCCAGTTTGTTTGTGGCCAGACCTAAGCTCTTTTCACTAATCTCTACTGCCCTTTTAGTTCAAAGGATCTGGATCAACACCGATAGCAATGTCAAACATCTGACTTTTATTCGCACACTCATTCTACAGATATGCACTGAGCATGTATGTAGACTAACCCTTGTCGTTCTATAGATTCTCCAGGGTAAGTGAAGAGCGAAAGAGTTAGAGCAGCAAAAGGGGCTTGTCAATGAAGGGGACATGTTCAGTAAATGTGGGCATGGACTTTAGAGGGGTAAAGGAGAGATGGATTGGAGGCAAGATTACAAGATGGTAGACTGAGGCATACATGTATATGGTCAAGGGCCTCGAGTGTCCTTGAACCCTAAGGAAATGAATTGGTGACAAGTCAACAAAAAATAGAGTGAAAGAGATCAGATAGGAGAGGTGAATGTGGCAAGAAGATGCATCAATTTCACAGAAAAGAAGGAAGGAGATATAAAGTAGAGAGAGCAGACAGCACAGCATAGGCTTGAGGAAGAATGGGGACTCCAGTTGGGTCCATGTAGTAAAACAATGAGGTCTTAGAACAGAAAAAGGGGAAGGGGCGGGTGCTTGTCATGAAGGTAAAGAAACATTCCATGGGAGCAAAGGAGTAGGAGAGGAGGTGTGGAGTCACATGGTTGAGTTCCAGACCTTGTTGGTGGACACTCTGCTGGGTAAAGAGAAGACTGAAGGTCTGGTCATTTGTGTCGATTCTAGAACAACAGGGATAGAAGTCCATAAATCCCTTTTACACTGAGAGCTTTCTCAGGGTGCAAGGGGTCCTTAGGCAAGTCTGACAGGAGGCAGGCGGAACATGCCAGGCTTCAGACACCCAGATGCAGGTGCTGGGGGCAGAGAGGATGCCAGAGAAGGGAAGGCCTGCACACTGGAGCCAACAGGAAGACCGACCCATGTCACGTAGGGGTTTCATCCACTCTTAGGGCCCGAGAGGACTCACGCAGGCTGGACCTCCATCCGGGAGCCCCCAGGCTGAGATCTCCAAATGCCTTCTGATTAAAACAAGGGATGAGCACGGCTAACACCGTTTGCTGCCCCACACCCTTCTCAGGTGCGAACCATCTGATCGTTTGAACCATCCCCGTTAACTCCGACAAAGAGTTCTAACAAGTTTCTTTAGTTTTGTTTTGAGAGAAAGAGAAAAAAAAAAAAAACCAAAACAAAACAAGAAAGAAAGGAAGAGAGACATGTACCAAAATAACCAGCTTTAACAAATGGCCGCTGGTTTAAAAATAGTGCAGGGGTTTAAGGTTTTGCCTTTATCTCAGTGGTTGACCTTGCTAATACAGTATGTAGATCTCTTGCCAACTAATCGGCCGACTGTAAAGCACGGCTTCAAGCTGTGGTCAATGATCTGTAACAGGAATGAATGAGAGGGTTTTAGCAGCCAGGATCTGTAGCCTACTATCTGTATCTGACAGCTGTCACCCACTCGGCGGAGGCCAAGGCCTAGACCTTCATTTAAAAGCAGCATGGCTGATCAGATTACTGGGACAGTGTGTCAAAACTGACTGCGCTGAACTCGGGAGACAGAAAGTAAATCTATAAATAGCAGTCTTGCTGCCGCCATGAAGCACTGAAGGATAACCAATATTGAGCAGCAAATGCAATGTTTAGTCTTTGCAGCCAGTGGGATACAACCGCGGCCGGATCAGAAGCCTTGTTCTATGATCTAATGTAATGGAAAGATCGGCTTTATGGGCAAGAATTTAAAAGAGTTACATTCTTGGCAATGGTGATGGCCGCACGGCAATAATTGGTTTGAACCAACTTTATGAGCTAACAAGGTTCCCTAGCACTTAATAATGTCCTCAGGGCACAGGGACTCAGCAAGTCACCTTTCCCATAATGTGCTGGCTGCCTGTTTCCGACAGTCCACGGGGACCGCCAGTGTTGAAACACAGAGAGTGATAAAATAAGAGGCTCTCCATTGGATATCTATTATAGATGTCAACTGGGTCTTCAACCAGAACAGCTGCACAAAGTACTTGGGGAGAGGAGAGCATCATGAGCATGAGTTATCTATAGACCATGCTGATAGCACGGCTTAGACACTGGCCATCACCGAGTTATAAATGAGCCGGCTGACATTTTATAGTATGTACCAACTCTTCCAAGAACCGTTTGTCACTCTTCAAGGTTTCCGCTGATAAAACCGGGATGTCGAAAAATTTGTCAACAGCCGCAGAAAGTAACCCGGAGGTCATGTCAGAGGGTGACAGAGAACGTGCTTACTTGACAGCATGCAAACACCCCGGTGGTGACAGTGCTCAGAGGTCTCCCCATGTTGCGAGGTTCCACAGCAGCGTCAGAATGGGTGCCAAGGAGGAGGACATCGAGATGACCAAGTGAACACAGCCACGGCCTGAGTGAGCAAGACCTTGGATCCCCGGGCACCGTCCACTTTAAACCAGTCTTCACTGGGGTAGAGAGGATGGGAAGTGAATTTTTGCCCCCAAGACTGATGCCATTGTCCTGGCTCTTTTTAAAAAAGTTCAACTGAGGGGCGCCTGGGTGGCTCAGTCAGTCCAGTGTCCGACTGTGGCTCAGGTTGTGAACTCGCCGTTCGTAAGTTCACAGAGAGCTACATCGGGCTCTCTGGGGTCAGCGTAGAGCCTGCTTTGGATCCTCTGTTCCCACCCCCACCTTAGCTCTCTCTCTCCCCCCGCGTGCTCTCTTTCTCAAAAATAATAAAAATTAAAAGTTTCAATTGAACTACTACTTTTTGAAAAGATTAAAAGAATCGAGGAAAACACGGTTAAAACCAGCAAGTGCTTCCACAGGACAGGCACTGTCTGAAGAGCTTTGTGTGGAAAGCCTGTTTAATCCTCACAACGTGAGGACAGAGGGACGTATGTTATCCCCATTCTGCAGGTTAAAACCCAAGGCACAGAAAGGTTAAGTAAACTGCTCAAGATTAAACAGTGAGGGGAAAGTCAGGGTTCGAACTTGGGCAGGCTGGCTTCAAAGCTACTATGTGCACTCATCCTTATCCGCCCCCCCCACCAAAGTGTCCCCTCAAGAAGACACAATGTTAGAAACCACATTAGAACATACGGAAAGAGGAGATCAAAGCATCTCATTCAGAACCATGTAGGAATCAAAAATAGAGAACAAAAGGGCCATCTCTGTTCTGATGGCTGGCTCTGAATACACTCATTCTGCAATGTTTACGCAGCATACATTTCCTTGCACCTCTGTCTCCAGGCCCCGTGCTAGGCCGAGGGGTACAAAAATGAGGAAGAAAGAACCCCTGAGAAAGCCAGTCCAGCGTTTCTAGACTGGGGGGCTCTGCCCTGGAATGCCATTTCCTTATCATCGTTTGCTCTGGCCTCTTTGGGCATTAGAAAACGCTTCTGGGGTGCCTGCGTGGCTCACTGGGTTAAGTGTCCGACTTGGGCTCAGGTCATGATGTCACAGTTTGTGAGTTCAAGCCCCACATAGGGCTCTGTGCTGACAACAGAGCCTGCTCCAGATCCTCTGTCCCCCTGTCTCTGCCCCTCCCCTGCTTGCATTCTGTCTCTCTAAATAAATTAATTAATAAAAAAAAAAAACCCTTGTTTACAAAGCAAACCCCTTTTATCCAAGGAATACAACTGGAGGGGCCCACTGTGGGGGATGGAGCGCCAGGGAGAGATCCAGCCTACTGTTTGTAGGCCAATGGGAAACATCACAAGCAAGAGCTTTGAATAAAAATGAGTTGATAAGCCTTTAGGCTGACATTCAAGCTCTTTAAGGGATTTCTGCTGGCCATTTCAGGCTCCCAGCGCTGCCCAGGAGAGAGTAGAATAAGCCTAATTAAAAGATCACGCGTGCTCTCACGGCTTTAAAAGTGTCACACTGACTGGCTTATACTATCTCTTGGCATCCCAGATATTGGAGCTGAAAGGAGTAACTGGAGATCATTGAACTCCTCCTCAATGGACCCGAGAGTGGGACCCCCCCAAAAGGTTAAGTGGCTTGTCCAAGGACAAACAGCCGGAGAGCGGCAGATCCAGGATGGAGCCCAGGCCGGGAACTCCCAGTGACAATGAAAACATTTTTCTACAACCCCATACAGCCGTCCACGGAATAACCGCTGTAGGATGAAATCAGCAAATTCAATCAAGTCAAATGTGTGTTTTGAAAAAAGTCAAGAATGAAGAAATAGAGTTTGAAGAACATTCAACATTCATGAGGTGTGCCCATTTCAGGCCACTGGAGACATTTCTCTGGTGCAAAGGTTTTCTTAATAAAGGGTTTCATTGGCCGGTTGGATCGAGACATGCACACACTGATATTTTGCTTCTGGCAATACCTTAAACCCCCAGTTAGGCAAGTATAAAAAACGGCAATGGCCTTGAGAGTGCAGCATGGTTTATACATGGCATACGCATCTTAGAGGATTTGGAGAAATCTACAAGGGATCCAATGCTTTTCCACCTATTGACATTTACAAAGCAGTTTAAATCATGCATGAGAGGCCTCAGGCACATGCAGTTCACAAAACATAACTCTGAGCTCCCAGGGAATTTAAACTGACCAACACTCTTTATTAGAACCGACAGTGAAAGACAGCTATTGCGAAATTCGTACCAGAAATGCAATATCAAGATGACAGCCTTAATGCCAGTGGATATATTATGTAGATTACCTGACTCAAATCTTTCTTGTTAAATAAGTTTCATGCGTTCTTTTTTTCTCCTCAACAATATCCTTCTGGCTTCACTGGGGGAGTATTCCTTAAATTCCTTGATCATTCATCTGTTTTTCAATATTTTGGACATGCTAGGTTAGCGCAAAAGATCAGATAGAGATATTTAAACAGTGGGGAATAGTTAAACCTTTAAATGAACAACAGAGCTGAACCATGAAGTCAATATTTCGATGTTATTTTTTTTGTATAAGGTTCCAATGTTTAATAATTTTTACAAAGAAACACTTTCCTAAGGCTGATTCACTCTAGATATTCAATTCCCATGTACTCTAAGATTTTAAACGTATGTAATTATAAATTAAAAACAATTTCACTTGCCTGCTTTTTTAAGCCAAGAATTTCACGGAAATAAGGTCCCAGTGAAAACGGGCCAGGGACAGAAGACGGCAAACATACTTTTTCTCTCTAATCTTCATAGAAATCGAAATACAATGTAGATGCTTTAAATTCTGCTTGGGAAGACAGAAGGAATAGGTCAACATGACCGAGGTCAGAAAAGGAAGGCATTGGTGACGGGTGGCCAAGGGCAAGTCTTGTGGAGGCTGAAGTACAACTCCTATGATGTGAGGCTTCGGAGTTCCTGAATGGATTCGGCTATCTGCTTCCCATTCTAGACTTTCCAGCCTGTCTCAACCATGGTCTGGGTTAAATGTTATCCCTGCTCATGCGGCAGGTCCATCTTCTTCCACAGAGTGCTACTCTTCCTAAGCAACCCAGCCACAGCATTCTAAGGAAGCCGCAGGCATGCTTCCGCAGTCAAAGCTGACGTCACTTAGAATGTGTTCAATGGTTATGCACACAGCATGTATTGAGCTGCCTTGAACTCACTTATCCATTGTACTCTCATAGTTACAGCAAAGGGGCTCTGGAATACATGAGTGCCAAGCTCTGCCTCTAGTCTCAATAAATCCTAGGCCATTTTTGTGCAACTACTGTGATTTTTCAAACATATAGGGATGTTTCAGTGATTATAAAAATACATTTTCCTTTTAAAATTCACGGAAACCTTTTATTCCTTATGTATTCTTTTAAACGGACAATTCCCATAAACGGACAATATCCATAAAAGTAGAAAGAACTATGTAAGAACCCCCCAACTACCATCTGCCAACTTCAAATAATTATCAACTCATGGCCAGCCTTGTTTCCTCAATACCCTACCCATTCCACTACTTCCCACTTCCCACATAACTTTTAAAACAAACCCCAGACATCATATCGCTTTATCTGCATGTATTTCAGTACATGCGTTTTATATTTTTTAAATTACAAGACGGTAAAGGCACAACTATTATTATGGAGGGCTCTGATTTTTTTTTTTTTTAACATTTAAAAAATATTCTCGGGGTGCCTGGGTAGCTCAGTCAGTTAAGTGTCTGACTCTTGATTTTGGCCCAGGTCATGACCCCAGAGTTGTAGGGTTGAGCCCTGTGCTGAGTGTGGAGCCTACTTAAGATTCTCTCTCTCTCTCTCTCTCTCTCTCACACACACACACACACACTCTCTCTCTTCCCCCCTTCTGCCATTCTCTCCCACTCGTGTGCGCTCTCTCTCTCTAAAAATTTAAAAAAACACGATATATAAAAATTATGCTCAAATTCCGAAAACAAACTAAAGAACCAGTCTTCTAGATGCTTTCGTGGATCTCAATCATGTATCCAAGTTCAAGAGCAGAGAATTTCTAATTTCTTTATAACCGTCAGGGACTAACAAGATGTGTGTAGTTGGTGTGTAATGAATGATTTTCAAATGATTTCCTGAATGATACTCACTACGTATGCAAACATAAATTCATTGCATTATTGTAATCAAAGCCCAGGAGTGAATATATTAATAGCATAAGCTTGAAATAAAACTTCCTTTTTAAAAGGGTTACTGTTAAATAAAGAGATGTTAAATAAAGAGATACATCATGTATCCTGTAATCTACGTAGTAGAGGCAACTGCACATAGGCACACCCATACGCAAGCCACAGTCTTTCAAAAGAGCATAATAAAGAAGCTGCAGATATATTTTTATGTGCTGGGTATAAAAACAGTTGTGAATAATCACTCGAGCTTCCAAGATCATGTGCAATCCGTAAGTGACCCTTCAGACACTGAGCACGAAGAAGATTGAGGCAGTCTGACACCCTACAATCATCTAAATAAACTTCCAAAAAACTGCCTTCTGTGCTTACAGTCGTGTCTTCTCAAAATCACAGCACTGAATAAATTACATTCTATGACTAGAACTGACAGCTGATGAAATAATGCAAGAAAAATAATCTACTAGTGACCTCAGATGAAACCACAAAGACTTTAGAGGCTAATGGAAGTAAAATCACTCATTGCATGGTGATTTTATTTTTTTCTTTTATATTAAAATAAAAAGCCAACCTAAACCTTCCTCAGGATATTACATCTTGAAACGAAACCACAAGATATTTCCAGAAAGGGGCCTTATTTCAGAAAATCTATATGCATTTTGATTTTGTCAAGGGTGAAAAAGCTTTCCGCATCACAGGGCAGTTAAACATGGGAAAAAAATACCACAGTGATATGAAATAAGTGAAGATCATTGATCTGAAATAGTCTATAATTACCATTTTAAGGGCAGAACACCTGTTTTACGGAGGGAACATACATTTGTAGTACACTCCTCACTATAATTACAAGACTGAACGATGCCCTACCGTTTCCCAATTTCCATCTCTCTTCTCTGACTTTCAATTCTGCAGGTGGGTGGTGAGATGAATAGATGTGGGCCCCCTCCCAACCTCCCCCAACCCCTTAGAAGCCAAGCACTTCTCTCCGTTCTCTCCCCAATACATTGAGAGTTTACAAGGTGAACTTTAATCACACACAAACAGGATAGTGTTCTTGCTGAAGTGAGAAGTAGATCCCATGAAGATGGACGAAACCAGTGAGATCAAAAATATCTTTTTCTTTTTCAAGAAGGTTTCTTATGGAAATATAGAGCTCGAAAGAAGAACAGCACATATAATTGGGAATAATACAGACAGATGGGTTTACTCAAAGATGGTTTAGAGCATCATGAAATCTCTTGTGACTTTGGAAGTGACTCCTGTACTCTCTCCATTTCAACATTTAGTGGTAAGAGTTTAGTTTTCTTAAAGTGTCTTTGAATTTCAGAGGATCCCATCACTGGCAGGGTTACATCAGAGAAAAAGCAATATCTGGTCTTATCTCTAAGAATAAGTGGAACCTCCCCTTATGGTATCCTGCTAAGTGGCCCCGTTGCTCTGTGCTTGGTGACAGCAAGCTCACGCTTGCCTAGGTAGCAAATTCCATCTTTACGTGGCTTTTAGACCTTGGCTCGGCACAAGAAAGCACTTTCTGTCTCCTTGTACTTTCAGCACACTTTTCCTTGCTCCATCCTTAGCAATCCCACAAGGTGATTCTAAGGTGATTCTCCTTTCGTGTAAAAGGAGTTTAAGTACTGCATTTCAGAAAGTCATTGTATTCCTCAAATCTTTTCTTCCACAGGTATACAGTTAGAGTCATTTTAGTAGTTCATAGGACATGGCTTCAAAAACACCTCAGTCATCATTTGCTTATTCCTTGGTTCATTCATTCTGTCTCCAGGTAAACACTATGATTATTTCAACTGTTCTTATAAGACATGGTTTCATGAATATCCTACTCAACATTTGCTTATCTGTTCATTCATTCATTGAGCAAACATCGAGTGAGCCTCTACCTCTGTAAAACATTCTAGGCACTGTCCTGGGTGCCCAAAGAAGAAGTCAGAGATCCCTGGGGACATGCAGACACAGAATCACGATGCTATATGCTAAAGGCTATCACCCAGGTATGTACATGAACGGCGATGCCTTAAATAAGCAAGTATTCGCAGATCACTTCTAAATGCTTTATAATATTCTGGCCTATTGAAACAGACCCCAGGCTAATCTACTACTCCACTTGGGAGTGAATCTCTCCCAGTAGAAGTAATGGGCTGGTAGTCTCCCCAGCAGCTTGTCCCCTTCCTCTGTTACCAGAGAGAACAGACAGCCTTGTTCAGGTATCAGACAGCCACGTGCACAGCCCAGGAGATGATCCAGTGGTACAAGCTCACTGCATTCGCTAGTATTGAGTAGACACAGAACCTAGTTCTGCCTAGGTCATTGGTAATACACGGGGAGGTCTCCTGCAAGACCTCTGGAAAGCATTTTCCCTCCTAATGAAAAGAGACATATAGAGAAGGAGTAGGTCTGTTCCCTCCCTTCCTTCCGTGGGCTGATTGAGGGTGCGGGGAGATGCAATATGAATAGCTACGGCCGCCATCTTGTCAACGGAAGGTGAAACTGAAGATACCCTCAGAGGTGTGTACAATCCAGGCAAGGGCCCTAGTGAAGGCCTGGCTGAGGTGAGGAATTAAGCTCTTAGTGGTAAAACTAGAAGGAAGCCAACTGGAAAATCTGGAGAGGGGAGCTATGATCTCATCTGCTAAGATCTAGGAGGGAGGATGAAGACTAAAGGAAGATAAGTTATTAGATGACAATGACAGTCTCCCCCCGGTTTGGGGCTCTCCTTCCAAACCAGGGCCACGAAAAAGAACCATCTTATCACTTTTGCTCACAGACACAAACTTTTGAAACTTTCTAGTCTAACTTTGCTAAGTAAAGGGGACCGATGTTATGATTTATATCCTACAAAATTAAGAGAATGAAATGTCCACAGCACTCCAAGACGGGTCCCCCTGGCGTGGCTGGGAGTGTAAGCCACACTTTCAACCCTCGGTCCCATCGGCTTTCACGCATTATTGCCAAACCCACTAAAAACGTCTGCTCTATTTGCATGGTGTGGCATTCTACAACCGTGTTTTTGTCCTCAGAGGACAAAATGAAAAGGTAAGAAATGTTTGGGGGAAAACGAAAGAGGAGAGGAGCCTACGAGTGAGGTAATCTAGGAGTGTAGGGAGTTCTGAAGGCTAGCACTAGGAGCCCGACAGCTTGAAAGAGTCTATCCTGGATTGCACAAAATATTACGAAAATGAATTATTCTGCCTACTCAAACCCTTGGAACTGAAATGTGCTCATTTATACAGTGTTGATTTTGGGGGAAAACCCCTACATTTTTGGCAAAAAAACAGAAGGCTTTATAAATGACCCTGTCTTCCTGGGGCACCTGCGTGGCTCAGTTGGTGAATCACTCACTGAATGTACGTGTCCACGGGTGTGTGAGTGTGCACGCACACACGTGTAGGGTAAATGCTGGCTAAGGCTCTGAAGAAAATCGAGGCAGGACCAGGAGATGCAGCAACATTGGGGTGGGGGTGGGGATACTGCTGTTTTGATAGTCAGGGAAGGCATCTCCGAAGAGATGCCATTTTTTTTTAAGTTTCATTTATTTATTTTGAGAGAGAGAGAGAGAGAGAGAGAGAGAGAGAGAGAACGCTCACTGGTGGAGGAGGGGTAGAGAGAGAGGAGGGAGAGAGAGTCCCAAGCGGGTTCTATGCTGACAATATGACAGCACGGAGCCCGATGTCGGGCTCCAACTCATGAACTGTGAGATCATGACCTGAGCTAAAATCAAGAGTTGGATGCTCAACCGAATGCGCCACCCAGATGCCCCAAGGAGATGCCATTTAAATAGAGAGACCCTCCTGATGTCTGGGAGCAAGGCAAGTGTCCGCAGAGGGGAGAGGGCACTCGGGCAGATGGAACAAGCCTCTGAGAGGCAAACTGGCTCAGCTGGTCGGAAGGGCAGACCGCAGGCCGCCAGGCTGAGTGGCGGGGAACGGAGTGGGGGCAGCAGGAAGATGTCTGAGTGAGGTAAGCGCCTCTCTTCTAAATGTGAGAGAGGTCAAGGGCGGGTTCTGGGCACCCCGGACTCTCAGTTCCTGGCCCTCCGCGCCTCCCATTTTTTGGAAATCACAGTGCGTTACTGGTAGTGACATCACTGGGGTGATGGCAGGAATGGAGGGCTGAGGCAGCTGCAAAAGGTCAGGAACTCGGGGGCCGGAGGCACAGGAGGGCTGCCCCGTGTGAATGTGGAGTCTTGGTGGGAAGAAAAGAGTTGGAAGTTAAAATCCTCAACAAGTGAGGGGAGGACAGTATATAAGACAGGGTAGAAGGGAAGGCTGCATGGCTTTGAAAGCAGCATGTAAAAAAAATTTTTTAATGTACATATATTTTTGAGAGAGAGAGAGAGAGAGAGAGAGAGAGAGAGTGTGAGAGCGAGTGGAGGAGGGGCAGAGAGAGGGAGACCCAGAATCTGAAGCAGGCTCCAGGCTCCGAGCTGTCAGCACAGAGCCCAACGCAGGGTTCCAACTCACAAATTGCGAGATTGTGACCTGAGCCGAAGTCAGATGCTTAACTGAATGAGCCACCCAGGTGCCCCAAAACAGCATTTTTAAGATGAAGGAGGAACAACGTATCTGTATTCAGGTAGAAGAAAGCAGGCAGGAATATGTATCCACAGTCACAATCCCCACTTGCAATCCGCTACCCCGGGAATGAAGAAGAGGGCCTAGCCTGCCAGCCTAGAAAGAAGAGGGGACGAATAAACTTGTCCACTGTTTTTCCCATCGCTATGTTAGCACCTCACATATATGGTGACGGTAGTCAGGAATGGGTTGTCCTAGGGCAGTGTACCTTTCAAGAAGTCGAAGTGGGGCCCTTTAAGGAAAACATGCGCTCTATCAAGAGAAATCTCTCATTTTTGGTTTAAATGTTTCCCACGTTTGATTGCTTTTTTTTGAAAAAAATATTTATTTCGTTTTGAGAGAGTGAGAGAGACAGAGCACCAGCAGGGGAGGGGCAGAGAAGGAGACACAGAATCCAAAGCAGCTCCAGGCTCTGAGCTGTCAGTACAGAGCCTGACGCGGGGCTCGAACTCGTGAAGGGCGAGATCATGACCTGAGCTGAAGTCAGACGCATAACCAACTGAGGTAGTCAGGCGCCCCTGCACTTGATTCCTTTGATGTTCATTTCACCTCCTTCTGACAACAAAGGGCTACCATTGCGGGGCTCAGTGACCCTACCTGTTCCTGCCCGAGCGCCCGCCCCTTCACCGAAGGTCCCCCCACCCTCCCAGCAGCTGCTAGTCAGGAAGTACCAGGAGAGCGGAGAGCGGGTCCGGTTCCCTTCCTGTTACGATCAGTTGTTTCTTACTGTTGGCAGCACAAATGGCGATTTGCTCCTTAATTTTACATAAAGTGTCTGTTCCGGGCCCTGGGGTAGGGACACCTGGACCAGGGAACCGAGAGCCCGGGCTTCGTGAACAAACGTGCCGCCGCTCGGAATCGGGCAGTGTCTGCACAGTGGGAGCTGTAGCAGCTCCAATGACTCCAACCAGGGAGGGGACCTTGCACTTGCCAGAGCCAGTGACGGCGGGTACACGTACGTTCTTGGCCGCCAATAGGCAGGCCGCAGTGAGGGGTGCAGGCGGGGATGCGTGTCCCCCCTCCCCCCCCCCCGCCCGGCTTGGACACCTGTCACGGGGTGCAGCTGGGTGAGGTTCAGGGAACAGACCGGAGAGCTTTACTTTGGGTGTTCCTGGCTATTTAGCAAAAGTACTCCTGCTTCCTGGGGGCCTCCCATGGAAACTCTCCGCTCCAGCTTCTGGGGGTGGGGGGCTGCTGGCAGTAGGGCCTGGAGGCCTCCAGATCACGGCCGCTCAGCTGGCTGGTGGATGTGCGTGAACACAAAAGGTGATGTTGACAGTCAGCATCAGATCTGACTGCTCCCAACGACTCCTGTGATACGGCAGCCGCCGGGACTTGCGGACACATCTGCGAGGAGATGTACTAGCCGCCATCTGCACAAACTGCATTATTTAACTGCGCTGGCACTGATTAACATTTGCTGTAACCTATGGTAATGGGCTCTGGGGCTTTGCATGTCTGCTACACAGTGGCAGCTGATGTCTCCTGCTCCATCCTTAAAACAGGATGCTTTAATTTTTAATGGAGCACATGTTCGATTGGCTATACAAACAGGCTAATCTGCAAAGCATGTGCTCAATAACAAGGCTGGCTCTGCCGCCAGAATACCAACGCGACGCGGCCAAGCTGGGGAGGAGAGGGTGGGCCGCCCGCTCACCTCCGCCGGTCGAGGGCTGTGCACTAGGAGCGCTGGCCGCCTGGGAGCTGAGGGGACCTGTGGCCAGAGGCACCTGTGGCCTCCTCCCAAGTCTCTGCAGGTCTTCGGCTCCGAGGCGCTTGCAAGCCCCAGCCAGCGGGGCGGGGTGGAGGGGGAGCCACACAATAAAACTATTTCCGGCAGGTTCGGGGCTCTGGTGTAAAGCCAGATGTGGCATTAAAGATGAAACCCTCCCCTGCTGAGCAGGCATGACCAGAATGAGGTATATCCATCCACCTTAATGGACTTACCAGGGCCGCACATTCTGCGTCGTGAGAATTTAAACACGAATAAGGCATGGTCCTCGACTTCGTAACACCTCAGCAATAACAACAGTGCCAGCGCAGGATGTGGCATGCTGGAGTAGGCAGGGGGTTCTCTAGGGCCACAGAGGGGGAAGTAAGCAAGAGGAGACATTTCACGTGGGTTCTGAAGGATGGGGAGGGGTTCATTAGCAGCAGGTAGGCTGGGACTCGGTAGTGCTGGAGCACGGTGTGTGGGGGAATGAGACACAGATGTGCTAGTGTTGAGCTGGAGATAAATACATAGAAGTACCTGGTGAGAAGTTGGCAACTCGCATCCAGAGCTTATGAGAGAAGTAAATGTGTTAGAGACAGAAGCACGGGCGGCCGGCTACAGGCAATGTTGACGCGTGGAAATTCCAAGAAATGGTTCAGCGTGAAGAGAAAAAGGATCCCCAAACAGAAGCCTCAGAGGTACCAACATTTGCGGGAAGGGGTGGCTGGGAGAGGGGCTGAGGAACACAGGGAGAGGGAAATTTCTGCAGAGTGGGAGACGTGCCAAGGCTCGGGGCGATCAAGCAGTTAGGGCCTGGGGGGCTTTCTCATAACCAGTACTGTCACTATGCAGCAAGAGTGATCCTAGCCCTTATTAGTGTGCTCTGCCTTAATGTAGAGCATTTCACGGCAATCCCGGAAGATGGGCCGATGTCACTACAGCAGTGCCTCGACCACAGCATGGGGTCAGAGAGGGTTACAGGGTATACCAAGGCCTTGTCACTGCAGCCCCAGTGAGAGAGCCAGCGTGGGGACCCCACTCTGCAAACCTCTGGTCCAGACAAGACACTGCACCAGGGGCCGAGGACATGAGGGTCCCAGGTTCAAGGAGATTCTCAGTGGGAAAAGGCTCTCAAGTCCAAACCCTCAAAACCATATCCTCCTCTGGGATATTCACAAAGTGCGCTTAGCGTACTCAAGGTGCTGAGAAGGTCTGCAGTTAACAAGCACCCACCAGTGAACGCAACATGTTTGACTTTATTTAATCCACTATGGCCCACTCTTGTGTGTTTATGACATCATTTTTTCAAGTTATGCTTTTAATACTCCTTGGAAGGATTAAAGAGATATTGCTCTACTAAACTAAAACAAGAATGCCTCCTATAGCTGGGTCTTGGTTTTGAATGCTTTGTGACTAGGGAAGATGGATTAATGCTATTATTTTTTTAAGTTTATTTATTTTTAGAGAGAGAGACAGAGAGAAAGAGAGCAAGAGAGAGCGCGTGAGCTTGAGTGGGGGGGAGGGATGGAGAGGGAGAGGGAGAGGGAGAGGGAGAGGGAGAGAGAGAATCCCAAGCAGGCTCCACACTGTCAGCATGGAGCCTGATGCAGGGGTTGAACTCACCAACTGTGAGATCATGAGTGGAGCCGAAACCCAGAGTTGGACACCTAAGTGACTGAGCCATAACCCTGACCACACGCTTCCAACTATCCGATCCCAGGTCTGGCTCTACTGCTCTTTCCAGATAATCTGGTATCTGTCGCAATGAATGAGGTGTGTTTGTTCACGCTGTCTCTCCATCAGGTAAAGGGTGTATTTTTTCCATCTCTCTGCATTCAGTGTCTTGCTCTGTGGGCTGGCCAAAACAGGAGACCAATGTATATTGCTGAATTAAACTAAAATTCTATAATGATGGAGTAGAGAGCAAAGCCAACTGACATGGGCTCAGAGCCTCACCCGCGCCTTGTCTGCATGTGCTCTCATCTGGGGGAGAACAGCTGTCCACCGTGATGGCCGATCACTGTCCACCTGGCCTGCTCCTTGGCAGTCACTTGGGAACTCGGCGTTCAGACCCTCGGTGGGTGGGTGGGGGCGGGTGGCCTTTTTCGGCTACACCCCTGGTTCTCAGAACCTCTCAAGCCCCTCACTTCGCTGTGACCTGGCCACACAGGGCAGCAGACTTTGTTGCTAGCCTCTACCCCAGGCCAGCTCCCCTGGTGAAAGGAAGCCACAGACGTAGGAGAGATCTGAGAAGCCAGGGTACGCAGGGGTCAGAGCACTCCTTGAGAGCATGGGGTCTGTTGGTGTAAATGCGTTTTTCCATGGACGGCAGGGCACGTGGAGAACTAGGGGGAGGGAGGCTACTGGGAAGCGTCCATCCCAGACGCAGGGCAGTGGAATGGTCGAAAGGCCTTTTCACAAGGATTCTCAATCTTCCCTCGGAAGTATTAGCGCAGGCACGCCTGGGTGGCTTAAGCGTCTGACTTCGGCTCAGGTCAGGATCTCACCGCTCGTGGGTTCGAGCCCTGCGTCGGGCTCTGTGCCGACAGCTGGGAGCCTGGAGCCTGCTTCGGATTCTGTGTCTCCCTCTCTCTCTGCCCCTCCCCCATTTGCACTCTGTCTCTCAAAAATAAACATTAAAAAAAAAAAGCAGAACCGTTAATGTGTACGTATTATATAGCTCTACCTGCTTGGTCCTAGCATACGTCCCCAAATTTAAAATGCTTTTTTTTTTTCTATAGTTACCAGAATTGCCCAGACCTCCTCCCTGTTCTCACTGGCTCTAGCTCATTCGAACAAGGTAATGCTCTGTAGCTGTCCTGATGAGACCCGTATGTGTCATGATTGTGGCACCAAACCACCCAAAGACCCCATGAACAAGGCAGAGGGGCTATTCGGCCCAGACTCCCCTGGCCCTTCCATGGCCTCATGAGCCACCTTTTCCCCTTGAAGCTGTGACCCCGATAAGAGCAGTTTCATTTTCTTGCGAGATTTCTGAGAAGCCATGGTGGACAAGGAATCTACGCAATGAAAATGAGTACTAAGTCTGTGGGGCTATCTACCCCATCGCGTAGGAAGAATATGTGGACCGGGGTTGAGTGAGCAGAACAGAACATCTATCCTAAAATCTGTCCCGTGTCTGGCTCCCAAGACTCCCGCTGCTTATGGTCCTTCTGTCAAGGCCACGTGCCCACACGTCCAGAAATCAAAGAACGGCAGAGCCGACATCCTCATTTATCAGATGAGCAGCCTGGGGCCTGGAGAGAGGAAGATGCTTGCTCCGGGCCACCTGCCTGGGTCGAGGCAGACCTCCTTCTAAGGCACTGCGCCACGCCTACTCCCACTCACGCATGCGATCATTCAGAGGGTCTGAAGCTGGATGTTTCCATCCTGGGCAACATACGCTGCATTGCTGATATGGCTGCATCTACTTCATTTGCTTCCCGTCACTCCAGGAAGCCCACAGGCCCGTCACTGCACTCAGATATGGGGGATTTGGGCCATCGAGCACTTTAATTAGTCTGTCTGGAAAAAAACTGAAACTGATCAAATTAATTATTAATCACATATAAACTGTGGATGAATCAGTAGGGGAATCATCAGGCAGCAAGGGCCATTCTTAAAGGCAGACTTTTTTTTTTACACACAAAAATTTCAAAGGCCTCTCCTCCTGCTCCCGTCCCCTGCCAAGTTTAAGTTGATTTCAAAGCGAAAACAAAGCTTCTATTTTCCAAGCACAACAATGATGTCTAACCAGAAGTTTCTTTTGCTGAAATACTGAATGGAAAACTCTGTTCCTTAAATCTTTCTAAATCTTTGCCTCTGATTGGGTTCATTAATAAACATGCTGATTTTGTTACAGGGAGAGACATATGGTATAATCCGCTAACAGGAAGAAGTATTTTGCATTTTATTGTAGAAAACAAACATGCAAACAGGTTCTCACAGATGGTTTTCTTAGCTTCTGGGAGGGGAAAAAAGCTTAATAATGCTTGAAACTAGTTTTTCTCTTTAACAACAACAATAACAAAATCCTCACACAACTCTAGTGGAACTGCTTATAAATTAGATTAAGTTCCACTCCAAGGTTTTAACACTTTAGAATTCACCTTTTCCTCTTGTTTAAATACATACACACACACACACACACACACACACACACGCATGCACGTGCACACGTGCGCATTTCCTTTCCCTATACAAGCTCCCTCCTCTTTTCTTGGAAACATTAACTTGCTCAGATGGGCAGAGACAATTCAGTGATGCTTCACTTATCCATCATCATAAAGGAATAGGTTTTCTCACAAATAAAATTTCCAGATAATTGATGCCAACCTTTGAAGATTTTTCTTTTCTTTTTTTAAATTTATTATTATTTTTTAATAATTTATTGTCAAGACGGTTTCCATATAACACCCAGTGCTCATCCCCACAAGTGTCCTCCTCCATGCTCATCACCAAACTCCGCATCCGAAAAACAAATAATCCAGTGAAGAAATGGGCAGAAGACGTGAACAGACACTTCTCCAAAGAGGACATCCAGATGGCCAACAGACACATGAAACGATGCTCAGCGTCCCTCCCTATCAGGGAAATACAAATCAAAACCACACCGAGATACCACCTCACGCCGGTCAGGGTGGCTAAAATGAGCAAGTCAGGAGACTCTAGATGCTGGCGAGGATGTGGAGAAACGAGCACCCTCCTACACTGTTGGTGGGAATGTAAGCTGGTGCAAACCCTCTGAAGATTTTTCAAAACTGGTGGTGACATTGGTTTTTCTTTTAAACAGACTTTATTTGAAGAAGAATTTTAGATTTGGGAAGAAATTGAGAAGGCAGTGCAGAGTATCTCCATATACCGACACCCAGCATGTCCCAACAGTACAGTCACTTATAATTACCCCTGATCTTACATACGTGTGGCCCATTCGTTACAATCCATGAGCCAACACTGATATATTATTTTAAAAAAATTTTTTATAGTTTATTTTTATTTTTAGGACACAGAGAGACAGAGCATGAGCAGAGGAGGGGCAGAGAGTGAGGGAGACACAGAATCTGAAAGAGGCTCCAGGCTCTGAGCTGCCAGCACACGACCTGATGCAGGGCTTGAACCCACGAACCACGAGATCATGACCTGAGCCCAAGTTGGACGCTTAACTGACAGAGCCACCCAGGCGCCCCAGCAGTGATACATTATTATTAACTAAAGTCTGTAGTTTGTTCAGATATCCTTAGTTTTCACCTAATGTCTTTTTTTTTCTGGTTCAGAATCCTTCAGGATACCACATTCCATTTAACGGTCATGTCTCCTTCTGCTCCTTTTGGCTGGGGCACTTTCTCCACATGTCCTTGGTTTTGATGACCTTGATACATTTTAGGAGAACTGAGCTATTTTGGAGGCTGCCCCACTATTGGAATTTGTTTGTTTTCCCATAATAAGCCTGAACTTAACCAGTTTGGGGGAGGAAGATCAGAGGTAGAGCATCATTTTCACTGCATAATATTAAAAATACGAATATACTATCTGTAATGTACTATACTATATTATGTTATACTATCTATCCTATCCTGTACTGTGTTATACTATACTATTCTATCACCACCATTCACGACTCCCTTGGCTGGACGTTCACCAGGCTGAAGTAGTGTTTATCGGGTGTCTCCATGAACAGCGTCCTCCTCCCCTTTCACTGTCCACTTTGGAAGTAAGTCACTCACTGTGCACAGCCCACATCTAAGGAGTAAGGAGTTACGCTATCCTATTGAGGGTAGAGTATCTACATACATTATCTGGAATTCTACAGAGGAGGTTTATCTCTTCTCCCAAAGTTATCAATTTATTAATATCTGTGTAGAATCACAGATATTCATTTTATACTTGGGATTATAATCCAATGCTGGTTCATGGTTTTGCTAATACTGTTCCAGGTTTGGCCACAAGGAACCCTTCTGGTTGGCTCCTGTGATCCTCTGACATATGTCTGTGAAGTTTTTTTCCTCTTTTTTTTATTTTTTGCATTTCCTCTCCTGGCCCCTATAAAATATTCCAGGCTCATATTGTGTATTTCTTGTTCCAATCTTACCTCAGCCGTTTCTCTTAGGAGCCACTTTTCACTTTACTGGAGAATGGTTTTAGAAGCCCAGATCTGGGTGAAGGTGTGCTTACTGCTCCTGGGGTATCCTTTCCCTCAGGCCCTGACAGCTGACAGGGCACAGAAACACATGTGTGATTACTAAGCTTTGTATATACACACAGGTTTATAAATGGTTCTATATACAACTGTCTGTATCCACATTAAGCAAAACATGAGATCATATCGGTGTCTCCAATTCTGAGCTGTTCCTACATGGATCGGTCTAGCCTCCCCCCTTGTCTACCTGTAAACTCCCACTCCACCAGCCCAGCTAGATTTTATTCTATTAATGTACACCTTTTCCCAATATTCCTTGATGAGGAACTTTTTAAGAAGCTGTGTGAGCCAATGTGTTTATTCTGTGGTAAATGAGATTTAACTTTTGTGAGGACACAGGGTTATCACCGTGAGAAATCACACCTTGGCTCAGTTACTAATCTCCAGCTCAGGAAAGAGAATCAGAATCCAAAGAGATCATGAAAGACTAGAACAATGGGTTCTCTCTAACAAGCTAGAATTTCATAGGGAAAATTATAAAGTATTGCACTCGAATCTGATTCATCAGCCACAAAAGAAATGGATGGGGTCACTGGGGTTTTGGCTTGCTCACAGCCTACAGAGACTGGGATGTGGCCTTCAGCTGGCTTGCTGGTGGTGCTTTTCAGTTCTCGAGCACAAGGCCTACACTAGTAGGTGTCCGGAAATATATGTGGAGTGTTTATCAATGCTTTTTCAATTTCTTCCTTCACTGTGAGCCACTATCCTTTCACTTTTTGGTGTCCTTTGCGTGTAGCTCTCAGTTTGTCTCTTCTCTAACACCCTTCCAAAAGAACAGCTACAAAAGAAAACCCCAAACCAAACCAACCCCTAGAAAACCAAATACCCATGCTTATTGAAACAACATGTGGGCTTGAAGATGAGGTTCTGTGTAGATCAGAGATTTTCCAGTGGGTTACATAAATGAGCTTGGGGGCTGCATGGCATCTGTTTGCCTATTTGGGGTTTCAAGCTTTCAAGCTTTCATGCTTGGTTCAGGTGTGTTCGTGTCTGTCTCTGGTCAGGATGCTGAAAGAGCCACCCACCAAGAGGAAAATCTCGGAACCCCAAGTCTATGCAAATTAGCATTTTCACTTGTCTGCCAGCGCTGTGACCACTTCTCTCCTCTGTCTCTAGGAGGCTCATTTGAAATTGTGAAAGTTGGCTCCTCCTTTATATTGTAAGAGCACTCGTGAAAATATGCCGAGACAGTGGGTAAGTTTTAGTCCTTAAAATTCTGTATCAGGCGAGACAAGAAAATAAAAGTTGTCCATACGGGAAAAGAGGAAGCATGCCTATGCCTATTTACAGCTGGCATGATCTTAAAAGTAGAGAATCCTTAGGACTCTGTAAAACAACTATTAGTTTATTGTTAAGAACTAATAAACAAATTGAGTAAAGCCAGTGGATAGAAGATCAACATGTGAAAATTAACTGGATTTCTAGATAGCAGCAAGGAACAATTCAAAAATGAAAAAGAAAAAAGTCCACTCACAGTAACACCAGAAAGACTTAAGTACTTAGAAATAAATGTAACATAAGAAGTACAGCAGTGCCTGGGTGGCTCGGTTGGTTGAGCGTCCAACTCTTGATTTCGGATCAGGTTATGATCTCACGGTTCATGGGATTGAGCTCTGATGGGTTCTGTGCTGACAGTGCAGAGCCTGCTTGGGATTCTCTCTCTCTCCTCTCTCTCTCTCTCTCTCTCTCCCTCTCTCTCTCTCTCTCTCTCCCCCCCTCCCCTGCTCTCTCTCTCGCTCTCAAAATAAATAAATAAACGTAAAAAAAAAAAGGTGGTATGAAACTTGTGTGAAAACTACAAAACATTTTTGAAAGAAATTAAAGAAAATCTAAGTAAATGGACAGACATTCCATAGTTATAGCTTGGAAGAGTCAATATTGTTAAGATGGCAATTCTACCCAGACTGATCCGTGGATTAAATGTAGTCCCTATCAAAATCCCAATAGACATTTTTTTCTTGCAGAAATTGATGAGATGATCATAAAATTTATATAGAAATGCCAAGAACCTCAAGTAGCCAAAATAATCTTTATTTTTTATTAAAAATATTTTGTGTTTATTTATTTTTGAAAGAGAGACAGATAGAGTGCAAGGTGGGGAGGGGCAGAGAGAGAGGGAGACAGAATCTGAAGCAGCCTCCAGGCTCTGAGCTGTCAGCACAGAGCCCAACATGGGGCTTGAACTAATGAACCTCGAGATCATGACTTGAGCCAAAGTCAGAGGCTTAACCGACTGAGCCATCCAGGTCCCCAAAACAATCTTTGAAAAGAAAGAATTAAGTTGGAAAACTCACTGTTTCTGATTTCAAGTATCTTTCAAAGTGACAGTAATCAAGACAGCCTTGCACTGAGATAAAGACAGACCTACAGATTGAAGGTCCAGAAATGAGAGTCCAGAAATAAATATTTATACAATAAATTATATTTATAGTCAATTGATTTTTGAAGAAATGAGCCAAGGCATTTCAGTGAGGGAAGGGCAGTCTTTCCAACAAAGGATGCTGGACAAGTGGACATCCACAGGTAAGAGGGTGAGATGCCTAATTCACACCATACAAAAGTTCAATGGATCACACAGGTCTATATGCAAGAGCTAACATTATAAAGCTTCTAGAAAAACCACCAAGATAGTCTCTGGCACCTAGTGTTAGACAAAGAGCTCTTAGATACAACAAAAGTAGGATTCATAAAAGAAGAAAACTGACAAACTGGAGTTAATCAAAATTAAAAACTTTGCCTTTCCAAAGCCACCATCATAAATGCAAAGAGTCAGGCAGCTGATGGGGACAGAATATTTGCAAATCATATACCTGATAAAGGACTTGTATCCAGAATGTATAAAGAATTCTTAGAAGTCAGTTACAGGAAGACAAACAACCTAATTAAAAAACAGGCAAAAGATTTGGACAGTATTTCATCAAAGAAGATATACAAATGGCTAATAACACACGAAAAGATGCTCAGCTTCATTTGCCATCAGGGACATGCAAATTAAAACCACAGTGAGATACTCCTTCACAGCCACAAGGATAACTATCATTAAAAAAAAGACAGTTACAAATGTTGGCGAGGATGTGGAGAAATCAGAACACTTGTATGTTACTAGGGGGAATGTGAAATGGTGCAGCCATATCAGGAAAAACACTTTGGCAGTATCTTAAAAAACATTAAACAGCAATTTCCTGTATGACCCAGCTATTCAGTTCTAGGTTTCTAGCGGGAGAAATGGAAACACACATCCACTCAAAGATGTGGAGATGAATACTCACGGCAGCATGATCATAATCGCCCGAATGTGGAGACACGTGTCCATTATTAGTGAATGGGTGAACAATTGTGCTCTAACCCTTCAACGGGGCATCATTCAGCAAGAGAGGGGCACATGCTCCTGATAAACGTTACAACATAGATGAGCCCCCAAACAGTGTGCAAAGCGAAAGAAGCCAGATACAAAAGATTACATATTGTATTGTATGATCCCACTTCCACAGAACGTTCAGAAAAGACAAATCTGTAGCGACAGAAAGTAGATTCCTGATTGCCTTGGACTGGGGGCTGGTAACAGGGACTGACTGCAAATGGGCAAAAGGGATTTTACTGGCACCATGAAGAAAATGTTCTAAAACTTAATTGAGGTGATGGTTACACAACCTTGCAAATTTACCAAAAATCATTCAACTGTACACTTAGTAGGAGTGAATTTTATGGCATATAAATTATATTTGAACAAAGCTATTAAGCTGATGAATATTATGTTTAATATAATCTCATTTGAAAAGAAACCAAAACAGAATCGCAAAGCAAAAGAAAACAAAATCTAAAATTAAGCTCTCTCAACTGCAGTCACCATGCTTTGCATTAGATCCTCAAATGTTACTCATCTTACAGCTGAAAGTGGTAACTTTGGTCAGTGCCTCCCTATTTCCTACACCCCCCTGCCCCTGAAAACGACTTTTTTGCTCTCTGTTTTACGGGTTTGACTCCCCCCGCACCCCCACTCAAGGTTTCACATATAATTGATACCATGGATTATTTGTCTTTCTCTGTCTGGTTTATCTCACTTAGCATAATGCCCTCGAGGTCCATCCATGTTGTTGCAAACGTCTGGATTTCTTTCTTTCTCGTGGCTGAATAAGAAATTTGCTGACAGTAGTATTTAAGTGTTACCACCACCACCGCTACCACCACTGCTGCCATTGCCAAAAGGAAGAAAGAAAGAAAGAAGGAAAGGAAGACAAAAGAAAGAAGGAAGGAAAGAAGGAAGGAAGGGTGAAAGATAGAAGGAAAGAAGGAATAAAGTGAACTAAAATCCTTTTCAGTGAACTAAGATCCTTTCTCAATGTATGTATGTCACCACACCGTATACTTTAAGTGTGTTATCATTTTAGTTGTCAATTATATTTTAGAAAAGCTGAAAAAAAAAAAGTTACAAGCTGCAGAACCTCGCATATTTTTGGGTAAGAGACACATAAAAAGGCTTCGGATGCCAGACTGTGTACAGTGACAGTGTTCCCTGGCTGTACTTGAATATTTTTTGTAATAAGTGTGTGTTATGTTGCAACTGTAAAAATGAACCCCGTCCCAGTGTTTTCTCTGCTCTATAGTTAAATCCTTATTTTGGTTAACATCCCAAGCAGCTAACCTTCATTCATTACCTCCACTCTGGCCTGGGGAGAGCACAGTCCAAGCCACCTGATATCTACCTTAACTCTTCTGGAAAACATCCAGCATATACAAAAGCGAACAGTGCGGTCTAGTAAACTTCCAAGTAACAGTTTCAATAAATATCACCTCATGGCCAGCCTGGGTGCCCCGGCCTCCAGGCTCACGGTCAGGGAGCCAGCCGCCTGGCTGGCAGAGACGCAGCAGCAGAAATACCAACAACCCTGAGTGGTGAGATGTCTGCGTGAGGAGGGGCAGAGGTGAATCCTAGAGTACTGTCTCTTTCCGGAAGAAAAGGCTCGGCTGAGACAGAAGAGAGGAAGCCCATGGTTAGCTTGGGAGGTCCAAACAGAACTCTGCCCTCCACAGTGGGGCTGCGCCTGGTCAAACACCAACGAACCACTTATAGGGAACGAGGCGCTCATCCACGGGAGGCGGAGGAGGTTAGCCTGCCCGCTGCGCACAGGGGTACCGGTCAGAGCGCCCGGTCTCCTCGTGCCCTGGAGGAACTAACCCCTTCACAAGGCCGACAGCTGGTGCCTCAGGCAGGTTATTCCTCTTCAACACCCAGTGAACTTGAACAGTGTGGGAACTTCAACGGGAGACGAGGAGTAAGCAAACCCAGTGGGCCCTCTGGCCTCAGCGCGTACCCCCGCCCGCCCCTGGGAATCTCTTCACCTCTAAAGGCAAGGCGGGCACACCGGCTCAGGGCATGGCCCTCAGGTTTCGGCCTTGGGACTTGCGATTTGGTCTCTGTGCAGACCCAGGTACCTGCTTCTGGAGGAGAGTCTGGGCACCAAGCACGTGGGCCCCAGGCTCCGGGGATGGTGTCCTTTCAGGGCAGTGCGCCTGCGGGCCAAGCTCCAGAACTCAGAACCACATAAGTGAGCTGTCTTTGTTTGAGGGAGAAACCCGTGACCAGCTGCAGTGTAGACACCCCCACCCCCGGGATCCCCTGAGGCAGTTCTGATCTCACGGGGAACCTGATGAGGCTCTAACCTGGATGACTTTATCCGCGCGCTAAAACCCTACCTCGGGAATGAAAGTCAGCGCAGCCTTCTGGTGGCCAAAGAGAAAGAGCCAGGAGCACTACTATATTTTTAAACGAATTATTCTTATCTCATCTGAATGCAGTCCTGGCTTCCTGCGTGCCGTTGAGAAGGGCCTCGAACCTGTACAGTGACATCAGCCCTGTGTCAGAGGCCTTAGTTAAGGCTGGTAGGGCAGAGAGAGACAGGTAGGGGGTTCATTCTTGGGGTCTGTGACTGGTCACCGGGAGCCGCCCTCTGTGTCCGGCATATTGCCTCCCAGGCTCTCTACCAGAAACACACCAAGAACTCTGCCTGATTCTCCGTCACAAGCAGATCTGTCAGGCTCTCTCGTTCCTCGTATTTTGGCAGCAAACCTCCTGTAGGTGGCTATTAACTTTTAAATATAAAATCCAGGCACCAAATCATAAAGCAGAAAAGACATCCATAATTTGGGTTAATTAAAATGCCTCCAAGTGAACAGGTGACAGATGTCAAGCCTCCCGGCACCCGGAAGAAAGACACTGGAACAGACTATTAGGGTTCCTGTGTTAATCAGGTAATAGTAACTTGGGTAATTAGCAAATCACACCAAATCTTGTTTAAGTCCCAAATCTCATTTACAGCCTTTTGGAGAAGCTGTTTAAATACAAAGGACACACTCTCCTACTGACAGAAGATGCCTGCTTACTGGGGCACATATCCCAGCCTCCCTTCCTCTATTAAATCCATTTTAATTATGAAGTCTCAAGGTCTAATTCACCAAGGGCTGTAACACAGAGTACTCGTCCCTTTGCTCTTGCTAAGGAATCAAGGAGCCCCAGACTCTGGAGTTCTGGACTTCAAAGACTCAACAAGTCCCAGGCCAGAAACAGGGCGATGGCTTTCATCGCTGCCTCTACCAAGGCACTCCAAACCTGTTGCCCATTTCTGACTCACATGTAAAGGATCTAGGCAATTAACACCCCTCAATTAGGAGGCGGCCCTTGGTTCCTGGGCCTGGGAGCAAGCTAAAGGTGCTGCTAGGCTTAGCACAGTGATCCGGTCAGTACTCCGCCGGTAACTGTGGTGAGCATGTTCCTATGAGAGCAGCACCCCGGGTCCATGCGTCTACATTCCTCTCTCCACGAGCTTGTTATTTTAAACTGTTTTTATAGAGCTCTTTACAACACTCCTTCTCTATTTGGATCTAAAAGTACATCTGAAACATGACCGAATTCCAATCCTGTCATCCTGCTTAGAATAGCTCATGCTTGGGCTTGTTTCTACAAGATAGTCGGGTTAAGCCTAGGGATTGTTGGCTGTCACTTGTTGCTTTTCGGCTAGAGAGTGTCAGGAAAATGATCCAAAGGTCTGAGTGGGCCTCGGTATTCAGTTGTCTTGCCTACTAGTGCTTGGAGCTTAACCTATTTTTTCTTTCTTTCTATTTATACTCCCTTACCCAATCCCCCAGCCAGCATTCAGGACAGGGGAGAGGTCACAGGATTGTTATCATCGAGACAGGGACAGGAGTGAAGCCAGAAGTCCTCAGGGCACCAGAGCTTGGCTACTTCATATGTTAAGTCTCTTCTCTTCTTTGCATTCCATCTACTAAATGGGAGCAAAACTATTTCCCCACTGAGTTCATGGGGGTGAGAAATAAAGGAGAGAATAAATGTCGGGATATTTTGTTAACCATAAAGCCTTGCATCTGTTTACTCCAAAGATTTGCTGAGGGCAGGAAGGCCACGAGCAAGCCTACGGCAGTGGCTGCTAACAGGACACCTCCCTTCCCATTCTCAGTGGGGTAAAGACCTGCCTGACTTGCTGGCTCTTCTACCACATAGCAGGGACTAACCAGATGTTCCCGAAAAGAACCTTGTGTTGCGTCTGCTCTTAAAAGATGGGCACAGAGGGGTGCCGTGGGGGCTCAGTCCGTTAAGCGTCCGACTTCGGCTCAGGTCATGATCTCACGGTTTGTGAGTTCGAGCCCCACATCGGGCTCTGTGCTGACAGCTAGCTCAGAGCCTGGATCCTGTTTCAGATTCTGTGTCTCCCTCTCTCTCTGATCCTCCCCTGCTCATGCTGTCTCTCTCTCTCTCCGAAATAAATAAAACATTAAAAAAAAAAAAAAAAGGCACAGGAGGGCTGAATGGTAGAAAGGAAAGACCTCCAGACAAGGAGTTTAGACACTGGGGTTCTAGACACAACCCTGCCAGTGACCTCTTGTGTTCACTAGTGACCTGGAAAATAAGACAGATTCTCAGGATGACAGCCGGTGAGCTGTGATGGAGGAAACCAGTGCTCACGTGAAGCCAACGTGGGTTATGAAGAGCAAGTCATCAGAACAAGACTTTTCTCACCGGGTAGGAGATTGATAAACTTGGAAAATAATGTAGACAGGGCAGGCCCGTATTCAGGGAGATATAAATGAGCTTTCGCATGCAATTCAGATGGTCAAGATAGAGAAGTGTGGTTGCGACAAAAATGCAATTAGGTGAGCTCATAAATGTTTGATGTGCCCAAAGGGAGATGATGAAGGTCTTCAGAGTAATTTCTTCTACCCATCAGGCTGCACATCTGTATTAGCAGCCGGCGAGGATGGAGGGTGTCATCTGCCGGAAGCGGCTGCAGACACCAGGCTCTCTGTCACCTTTCACCCCACGTACCCCGTTCTCCCCGCCTGGAACGGTAATCCGCTGGCCAACTCCTGCTTGCAGGTGCTGCATTTGCTGGAAAGCCTGAACATGTTAAGCTTTCCTGTGTGTTTCTGCACGTCCCTTCTGCACTTGTCTGTCCCAATAAGCAACTTGGGAAGTCGATGTGCCTATCCTGTTCCCCGCCATAGCCCCAGGCCCGCCATGGTGTCTGGCACACAAGGGACAAACTCAATTTCCACACAACCCAACGCTGGAAATGGTAGTGTACTGGATGGCGAAACACAGATGCCAAAGTATCTCACTCAGTAAGATGCCCTTTAACCAGGAATACCTGTAATTGGCACACAGGCTGAGAAATAACAAACATACGCGCAGAGGTGGGCCCACTACATCCAACAGTTCTAGGTGTAAAGAGAGACTCCAGTGGAGTCTGGAAGACATGGATGTTTTCTGGTCAAACCACCAGCAAAAGCCAGCACTGCTGAAAGGTGGCACAGATCTCCATCAAAGTTAGTGACAGCCCCTTGCTCCATTCTGGGGAGCTCAGACCTGAGAATGAACAAACCCAAGGGCATCTGGAAGGGAGGAACTAGAATGGCACAGGGTTGGGGAAGCAACGATGCGGGGAATGGCTGGAAGGATTGAACACAGGCTCAGAGAAGAACAACTTTCTCAATGTCCAGAAGGACGACAGCAAGGACACTGGGCTTATTCTTGGTGGCTCTGGGAGGGGCTAACCAAGGGGAGGAAGTAAGTAACCGACTTCCCTTCACATAGGGGGACATCTTATCAGAATTAGGGGTTTCCTCAGGGTCCTTGCTCAGGATTGGTCTCTAGCACAGGAGATTCAGGTAGAAGCTGGATCACCTCTCCCCGGCGATGCCTAGGATGGTTCCGGAGGTACAGGCTGCATTAGGCAGCCTCTCCTGAGCTGCTCTGACACTCTCTCACGCTCACGAAGTACCTGCCACCCTTCACCTCACTCACAGGCAGAGGGGAGGCCGGCAGCTGCACTGCAGGTGGGGTTTTGCAGGGGTGAGGTGCAGTGGTGTTGGGATTGGAGGTCTGCGGGGCTTGCCGGCATGAGCAGGTGGCGCCTCTCTGCAGGGAACTTGCAGGAACGTGTGAGCCCCACGCAGCACGCAGACGGCAAGGCCGGGCACATCCCCAGCAAACACTGTGAATCGAACCCCGGAGGGGGGAGCCATCAAACATCTTCCACCTCCTTCTAAAGCCGGAGCCCTGGCTGGTCCTGCACCAAAGACATTGGGGCTTTCACCAAAAACCAAGCAAGTATTCTGTGCTTCCCGAGGTGGCAGCTGGGATTGAGGGTTGTTTTTTCCCTCTCTTCAGTGAGGCTGGTTAAATCCTTGGCCCTGTGGGCAAGAGCAGAGATCGCTCCCATGCAAAGGCCGTGGACAGCAGACTGCCCCTAAACCTGCTGGTGGGGTAGCCGCCCTTCATGAGGACAGAAGCTGGGGGCAAGAAGCACTTTCTTCCCCCAACTTTTCTGGAACTTTCGACAGATCCAGGATGACGACCACCACCTCCGCCAGAAAAACACACGGAACAACAACAGCCTCACCACCCAGGGAGAAAGCCTGTGAGGCGTTCTCTTTTCCATTCTGTTAGGCTGCTGGAGGTAAAGGACCAGGCGGAAGGCAGGGTGCCAAGAGCTTCTATTCCCTGGGGCCATGGTCCAAGTAAAACTAAGAAAAATGAGACTAAGGGGTAAAAAAAAAAAAAGAGAGAGAGAAACTCTCGACACCACAAAAAACTAATGGCTGGAAAACAGGGGGAGGGGGAGGGCTGGAGGGTTGGAAACTGGGCTCCTCCAGCGGTGGAGTGCATGCCCTACACAGACTTGCAGAGGGGGGGCCCGTCCGGTGCCAGCCCCCACAGGACGGGCGGACAGTGCTGGCTTTGTTGGCAGATTTTTTTTCTTCTGGCGGGGTGCTTTCTTCTTGCGCAGCAGGCACCGGAGTGAAAGCTGACAAGCACTGGCAGAATTTTAAAAATTACTGCCACTCTCCCACGGACGTCCATTATGTCTGTGGAGCCTTGCGATTCACAGCATAAAAGCATAATCAAGAGAAATCATGGTTCAGCTCAGCCAG
Source organism: Proteles cristata cristata (assembly GCA_017311185.1). Lineage (NCBI taxonomy): Eukaryota > Metazoa > Chordata > Mammalia > Carnivora > Hyaenidae > Proteles > Proteles cristata. The sequence continues at coordinate 1,444,679 of JAESUZ010003410.1, forward strand.
GGATGGGCAGAATAGTCCATTTAACTTTATGTTAAAAAAAGGAAAATAATTGGACCAAAATTCGTTTGAAATGGGAGTAGGAAATGGCTTGTTTTCAATCTATTTCAAATGAAAAGCCCCCATTAAATCCTCATTGGAAACTATTTAGTTTGGAAACAAGTTCGTTGTTCCGCAGGCCGCGTACACGAAACGTCGCAGCCTAGCATCATCTGCAGAGGAGCCATCCATCCCACAGCCCGATGACCTAGTTCGACAGGGCTTTTGAAAGAACTGTTGGCTGGGCCTGGGCTGTTCACAGCCTGGCTGTTGGCTTCACGACAACATCTGCAAGACCAAACTGGCCCGAAAAAAGGATCTTTCAAGTTGCCCAGGAGCCCCAAAGTACCCTCTGCTGGCAAAGGGAACCATGATGGCAAAGAGAAGCCAAAGATGGTAGGGAGTGGGCCATCCAGAAGGAAAGGAATTCTTGGTGCCCTACAACTTTCCGGCAGCGGGCGACTCCCCCATAGTGAAGCGTCAGGAGCTGGAACTGAAGAGCTGCGGGGATGTCCCCCGTGTATGAATACGGATCCCCTGGCCAACACTCTCAGAGGCCCCAGTGCGCTAGGTAGAGAGTCCCCAGAGAGATGCCCGCCCGAGGGCCACGTTCTGTGCCTGACAATAGTCTTACTCCTGATACCCACCTCTCAGTTCGAGGTCTGTGCCCCCCAAGGTGACAGTAATACCAATCATGCCTGAGAATTCAGTAAGTGCTCATGCCAAGGGGTCAGAGACTATTTTTTTTTTAAGCCCCTTTATTCACCTAGCATTGTATCTGGCGCACTGTTAAAATACTCAATCTATGTTTGATGAATGAATGCATGAACATTCTATGGAGTGACTAGGTAACCTGTTAAGGGAAAGGCTTGGTATAAAAACGCCTGGGTATCTTCTTCCTTTTAAGCAAGAGAAGCACAACTTGTAAAAGTTCACACGTAATAACAAGGTAAGAACCAGACACGAGACAGATTGATTTAAAAAAAACCTGTCAACTAAAAATCTTTAAGTAAAATTTAAAACGTTTCTCCCTGACGTCAAAGACATGAACTGTTGTGGATTTAAGCATCAAGGCATTTTATCCTTTTGAAAGGACATAGGCCACATGTGTCAGGGCAGCTTCATGATCCTGCAGTCACCGGCGCGTCCCTGGCCACCCCTGGACCAAACGTTCTGCTCAGCGGCCCTACGTTTCTCAACCTCCTGAAATACTTAGAGTCTTCCCTTACAGCAAGCTGTGCTCCTCTGTCCTTAATTCCCCATATGCCTTCATTTGCCCTTTTACTTGACCTTCAGGGTTCTCTGAAGGTAATAAAATGGCTCTCGGCTGAGTACCATTTGATCTCTCCTGTGAAGAGAGAGCTGGATTGCCTTTCCCCATGCCGACACTGCATGCCACCTCTCACCGAAGGGTTAAGTGTGAGATTTTTCCAGACCTGATCCCCTCCGTTCCTACCACAGAAACACAGGGTGCTGTTTGCACAAGTTACTGGAATCTTTAAATGAAATGGAGGGAGTTACCTGCTGGAAAAATCTTAATTTCACGGCAAAGCTCAGTGTAACTTCAATGGAATTTACAAATATAATATAAATCAAGTCAGGAAAGAAAGCCCTCTTCTTCCCCAGCTGTTTTACATATTCTAGCAGTGTACAAAAACAGAGCCTGTCATTCATTTTTTAACAAGATGGAATTACTCTGAAAGACTCAAACTTTGATTGGACAACGGCAAAACACACGCTGCTGTAGGACTCGGGAGTTGACGAGCGTAGCTGCACAGATCCTAGTCACAGGTCAAATGCCCTGGTTTTGCTTTTGACAGATTTATGAAGGACCTACTGTGTGCAAATCTCCTGCTGAGTCTTGCTGGGGGCATATAAGGAAGACTGAGGACTTGCCCCTGTTCTCCAGGGTGGCTGGGAATGGGTACCAAACACATAAATGACTCAAAGAGGGGGTGACATGTTGGGTGTGGGTTCTCAGCCGGACAGTCTCAGGCCGGGACAGCAGAGTGTGGTGGTGTGCGGGAGGCCTGGGGACTGGGAGCCTAGTTGCTTACAAGGCTACACAGGCATCGAATGCTCTACAGTTAAAAACATCTTCCCTCCTGTTGCTTATGATTCCTCCACGAAAAAGGACCTTGGTTTCTAGGGGCATCTGGGCGGCTCGGTCGGTTAAGCATCTGACTTTGGCCTAGGTCATGATCTCACAGCTTGTGGGTTCAAGCCCTGCGTCGAGCTCTGTGCTGACAGCTCAGAGCCTGGAGCCTGCTTTGGATTCTGTGTTCTCCCGTCTCTCTGCTTCCCCACCGCCTTGCTCATGCTCTCTCTCTCTCTCTCTCAAAAATAAACATTAAAAAAAAATTTAAAAGGACCTTGGCACTTGTTGGGAAGAGCACTGGGTGTTATATGTAAACCAACTTGACAATAAACTATAAAAAGGAAAAAAAATAAAATGATAAAAATAAATAAATAAATAAAAAGGACCTTGGCTTCTAGCCTAGCAGCAGCAGTGGGATCCTCAGATCATGGAGTTTACTTTCTTAGAGGAGTGGTCTACGGAGGGGCGTGCCCCCTCTGCCTATGTGTGGTGAGAGCCAAGGCCAGGGAGTTCTTTCTTCTACCATGCTGGGCTGCTTGGGCTCCTGTGTGTTCAGAAGGTCTAAAGTAGGAAAAAGGTGCATCTACAACACTGAATTTCACTTCTGGTCTCTTTTTAGGAGTACCGTTTGCCTCTTAGCTACTTTTCAAGACACCACAAAGAGCGATGACTACTGGAGTAGAGAGCAGGCGTAGGGTCAGTTCCCACCTTGGGAAGTTCCCTTGCTGACACCGTTTGCTTTAGATCTCCTCTCTTGAAAGCAATTTGCTCTGCCTCGTGCAGCCCTTCATCGCCTCTCCCCCCCTCCCCCCACCTTCTTATTGGGTGTGAGGGTGCTAACACTCTGTGCATGTTTTGTTAGCAGAAGGTGGATATTTTCAAGTCAGCAATGCTCAACCAATGGCTCCCAGATCACGGCTGGCCTATGACCAAAGAAGACAGGGAAAACAGGGCAGTGAATTTTCAATCTAAACTTTGATGTCTGATACTATTCTAATATTGTATATTTCTTGCTTCTCTGGTGGTAATAATAATAATAAAAATATAAAAAGTGTCACGTGCTTCTCTGGGCTAGGTCCTCAGGGCCTTACATAGAGTATTTAATTTATTCCTCCCAATTATCCTATAAGGGAGGTACTGTTATAATCAGCTGCATTTTACATTGGAGGGAACTGAGGCCAAGGGGTTATTTGAATTTCCCAAGGTCACATGACTTCCTAGGGAGTAGTATCATCAAAATTTAACTCCAAAGCTCTTAACCACTAACACCACCCCCTTTTTTTTCCTGGTATGAAGTAATGGTGATCGTACATGGTATCTGTATTTTTTAAAATTCTTACCTGGTAATATATAAAATCAGTAACCCAATTCTATGCAGCCCTCTTACAATTAAAAAAAAATCTTTTTTTTTATAACTGGGTTTGTGAAATCTCAAAGCCTGATAAGCCTCTTTGTGAGTCAGACTAACTCTACAAGTAAAGTTATTTGAAACCAAATGAGGCAATGAAAACTCATCACTGGGCCAACTGAGATATTTCTTTGGACAAAGAAAGGCAGTCCTGTCAGTAACATTTAACAAGATTCTGCTGAATATGCACAGGCAAGGTTGAACACGGACTCTGCAGTCAAACCTCCTTAAATCCTAACCCTAGCGGATTCATTGTGTGAGTCTAGCTACACCATTTTACCTTTTGGTTGCTCAATCTTCTCATATGTGGGGTGCCTGGGTGGCTTAGTCGGTTAAGTGTCCGACTTTCGCTTAGGTCATGATCTTGCGGTTTGTGGGTTCGAGCCCCGCGTTGGGATCTATGCTGACTGCCGGCTCAGAGCCTGGAGCCTGTTTCAATCTGTGACTCCCTCTCTCTCTGACCCTCCCCTGCTCATGCTGTCTCTGTCTCTCTCTCCTAGAAATAAATAAAACATTAAAAAAAAAATCTTCTCATATGTGAAAATGCAGAGGACTCTAGGACTTAAAAAGCTGTCCTAAGAATGAAGTGAGTTGATACATATGAAGTACCCAGATCAGCACCCGGCGCACAGTGAGCCCGTCATTAATGCTGCCGCCATCACCCTCACTGCCGTTACAACTATTACATGGTCATGTGCTGGGTGTTCACAGGTGACCAAAGGTGTGGAAATATTGTTCTCTGTGTTCTGATTTAAAAAAACAATAAAAAAAGTATATCCCCGGAACTCCCCTCCCCCGAATAGTACATCTTCCATATCTTTGGCTTGCTGAAAAATCTCAAATGTGAAAGATTTCCTTGGTGTTCCCTAAAGTGCCAACTCTTCTAGGCACCAGAAGGCAACCCTTGAATACATGAATTCTTAAAACACCAGTCATTCCGGTGTGGAACACCAGTCATTCTGTCCAACAGTAATGATCCAAGATGGCAGCCTTGTAGGCCGGGGAACGGGGGATACAAGGTCGTCCTATCAGTGGGCCATCTCCTTGAGTGCGACAGAACAGTCATCTCACAAGGTTGGCACCATGAAGAGAGTCTCACTTCATTCACTGCCATCTACTCTTCTCCAGACTGAAGGCCACCAAGGTGTGGCCAGAGCAGAACGGAGCAAGGGTTCCGGTGAGTTACTTCCACCGCTTACAGAAGCCACTGCCGCACGGAGCCCCGTGTGCCCATGCTGCCCCCACACTCGGCTGCTGCCAAAGGTTAGTCCTGGTCTGGCAGGACCGTCACGCAGCTCCCTGCTGCTCTCTGGGTGAGTTCTGGCTCCAGTCTGACAAGAGCCAGGGGAGAGTCCTGACTGGGAGACTGAAACCTGAGATTCTACATTCGATCTCTCCTACCTTTCCGCTTGCATCACTACTAAGGCAAGAGGGACTCGCCCGTAACAGAGCCCTAAATAAGAGCCTCGCCCCACATAGGCCTTTGCGGTGTGTGAGGACCAGCTGAGCAGAGTAAGAGCTGTGCCGCCCGCGAAGGACACCTTCTGAGCGCAGTGTCAAACAGCTCATTGGTGAGAAAAACAAAGGGGGCTGGAGGCACAGAGCCAAGGTTCTCTCCTCAGCAGCTATAGCCATGAGGCTGAGTTCAGACCAAAGAGGGATGGACCCCTGTTAGAAAAGAGGCCTGGTTACGTTCCGGCTGCCCCAGCACCAGGACTGTTTTCTTTGATGACAATGCGCCATCGAGGCCTTTCATGAATCAGACGCTGCTGCCCTCCTCCCCGACGAACCCTCGGGTCTGCTGGGCAGGCCCACCCGCAGCTACAAAAATGGCAATTGCCATCCATTCGAGATTGGGGGTAAAAGGAAAAAGAAACCAAAAAGGACAAGTGTATCCATTCTTTTAAATTTGAAGAGAATTCAGCTACCAAGTTGAAAACTCAATTCCTCCTTAGAACCCAGGAGCTGCGAGAGACCACGTGGCCTGAGGCCGAGGTCAGCCTCCTGAGGATGAGACACCCTATGGAGCAGAAAGGAGTCTCAGCTGAGACAGCCTGATGCCAAGGGGAGGCCCCGAGGTTGGCCAAGCCCAGCTGAGCACGGACAATTGAGAGAGTCCAGCAGAAGCCAGCGAGCTGGCCCCGCCAAGCACCAGCCCCCACCCGACCCACAGACTTGTGACCTTTATGAAATAGTTGTTTTAACTCCCAAGTTTTGGGCCGGGTTGTTATGTAACAGAAGTTAACTGATAGCTGGCTTCAGCCTCAGTCGGAAAACCCAGCTGTCTGCAGGCCTGCCTGCTCCTGAGGGCGCTGCCATTGACCTTCTGTCACGTCTGGCATCCAGCTGTAGCCCTCGAGTGACGTCAGCCCGAAATAAAAATAATAGGAATATAATAGGAAAGAAAGGAGCCAGTGCCTGATGGCTAAGTGTGTGTGAGAGTGGGAGTCGGGGGGGCGAGGGGGATGGAAAGAGCCATCAGAGGGCAAAGCAGGGGAGACAGGAATGTCAAACTCTGGGTGCTGACCTGAGACGGCACTGAACGTGGACGCAACCTCCCTTCCCCCGCGGGGTCCCTTCTGCTAGTGACAAACAGAAGCAATGGGAGCAGTGACCATAAGCAAGTGTTCTGACTAATCTTCAGGTCAGGCTGGGGGCCAGGGCAGAAGGAGGGAAGGGACCACAAGAGGCATCTTGCAGAAGTACATCCCAAATCCTTGTCAGCTCCGCTATCACCGTCGTGAGTAATTCTACACGGAGAGGAAAAAGAAAGGCTTGAGCATAAGGTTTCTATCTGTGCTGCACAGAAGCTGATTAAAAATGCTAACTACCATGATTGTCCAACCACCAGACGCTCCCCAGAGACCCATGCTCACAGATGGTGATTAGTTTGGGATGGCCAGAACATTCACCAGGACCGTGTTGCCGTAACACCCACAGACTATCTGTCACACTCCCAGGAGGCCGTTAAAGGCTGTTTACTTCATACAGTTAACTTGAACCATAAGCTTCACAAGCCTCTTTGATGCAATTTTAATCACTCTCCTCATAAACCCGTAACACTCCCCGGCACGGATATGCATTTGCACACAGCACAGCGCACAAGTTCCCTCGGGATTTTGCAGCCCGCGCCGCCCCTCCCCCTCCCGGACTCCCCCAAGTGGATGCTGCCTCGGTCTCCCCTGATTCACACACTTGCATTAGTGCTTCCCGGCGTGGTAATATATCACGGCTCCCAGTGGAAATTGGGTGATAAAAGATCAATACCAGGACCTTGTAACAAATGTTCCGACAGTGAAACTGCAAGCCACTGTTTATCTTTTGCAGAACATATTTTTCCCCCCAAGCAAATTCTAATTTTCTAGACTGACCTCAGCTCTCCTCTCTGATATTTATTTATTTGGAAAGCAAAACTAAGTGAGGGCCTGGATACGGTTCCCGAGGAAGACACAGAGCCTGGTGTCTCCACTGCCCCCTGAGAACTCCGGTGGCCAGCGCGCTGCCCGGGAGAACCCCGCGGTCCCTCTCCGCGTTCTACCGCTTCACAAGGGCGTGTCCTCGCTGGCCCTGCTCCGGGCAGTGAGGCTGTGACATTTGGTGCATACGCCAGCTGCGAGAAGGGCTGCCTGGGATGAAAGGCAGGAGCCCTTTCAAGTGATTTTATGTGAATTCTGTGACTTGACATTTCTTTATAGGTAGGATTTGTCCGGTTTCTTCAGGTGCCTTGCCACAGAGAGAAGAGAGGGCTCAAAGCAGAGGGTTCGGCCTGGGCTGAACTTCCGGGGCCCACGCTTGGAAACCTCGTGGCTTTGCCAGGTCTGCCCGGCCCTGCAAGTTCCCCACCTTTTCCCCCATAAAATGGGGTAACCCTCGGTTCTGTCTAGTGCATGGGACGGCTTGGCGAATCACATGGACTTCTACTTATGAAGGGGCTTTGTAACAGTAAAATATTAAAACTTAAAAAAATTTTTTTTTTTTAATTTGCATCTACCCTGCTCTGGCTTACTGTGGCTCTTTATTCCAGCTCGGTAAAGACGGCATGGCACTGACGACACGTGGCAGAGCAGTTCCGTTCTGCAGTGCTGGTATTTTCTAGACTTTTCCATCCGATGGTCTGCCCACAGCAGGTTCTCTGTGTGTCTGTGGTGCTGGCTTTTGAGAGGCTCCGCATCTTCTGCAGCAGTTGGCAGCGAACAGCACTCCTGGGCCTCCTTCAGCGAGCACCGCGGCATTCATGCCTGGCCGCGGTTTGCGAGTGACATTCCTCTGTCACCAGCTAAATGGTATCTGGGGAGACGTTTCCCCGGGTGCCATTAGCTCCATTCTAGGTTTTGTCCACCCTTGCTTTTCTCTTCTTTCTCTTTGTGCCCTGGGGGCTCAACAGTCTCTTTCTAGACCAGACCCCTTCTAGCACATTCTAGAAGACTGCTTACACTGCCAGTCCTCATTCATACCACACTCCCACCCCCTCGCCCTCAAATCGAGGCCTTGTTCTATGCACATCTCTAGCTTTAGGAAATAGAATAATGTGCCTCTCGGGTTACCGGTTATAAAACACGTTTTATTATTTCCTTCTAATACAAAGGCGGGCTCATGCTCTCACCTCCTTCCTCCTCTTCCAAGCTCGCGAGTCAAAACCCACGTGTGGTGGTACCTATTCTGGATGCCTGGCAACCCTTTCCCATCAGGGAGAACCAGGGCTTCCTGTTCATCTTCATTTTCTCCCTCCCCCCAGACATCAGGGTTTCTTCTCCGTTGGAAGATCCCAACCCACAGCCAATCTCTGCTCTGGGGACTCAGCCCCCTGGATGGTTCCAGGGTCAAGGATTTCTCCTCACCCTCTCCCTGTAGAAAAACCTCTTCTAGTCAAAAAGTTCCTTACATTTAAGTGATCTTCAGGCTCCCTTTAGGGAATTAACGGTCTGTCTACAGCACTCATCCTGCAAGTTGAAAACTACATGCTCAGAACAAGGCTAACTGAAGCAGATGTGTTAGGGGTGAGTCTACTTCCTCCAACAGGGGATTATAAAACTCAGCGTGGAACCGTAACACCAAGTCTTGCTAACCACCCGATGTGTCTCTCACTGCTAAATCTAGATGTCCCTGATACCAAGAGCTTCGCTTCTTGTCTTAGGCGGAAGAAAACTCTTGGAGAATACAGTTACCATTGGAGCCACAAGTTCGATCCTATCTCATTAATACCGACACATCCCCCTCCCCCACCCCGAAGACAACTTTAGGTGGCCATAACAACTTCCCCGCTCAGTTTAAAGCCCAGAAGCCCATTTCTACTGTTTATATTTAGTGCTATTTATGTAGACCAGTGTTTTTTCTCCTTCCTTTGTATCTCGTGTTCACAAAGGGAGAAGTGGCATACAGTACAGCAAAGGGAGAAACTTGTTTTACGCCATTTGTACTTTGGCCATGATGTGAAGAATAGTTTCTTTTCTTGGTGGGCATATGGACAGCAAGAATGCAAAGGGAAGGAATTGGCAGGATTCTAGAAAATAAATACCATATCGATCTATACTATGAACAGTTATTACAGCCAAGTGGCCACACCCTTGAAATACTGGGGTTACGTGCAGGGAGTTTGGTAACAACAAAAAGAGCAGTGAGCAGCTCCAGTGTTGGATGGGGACACGTAATCAGATTCTGCTGGAGGGACTGGAATGTTAACTTCTGCCCCTGAGCAGGAGCCTCAAATACGAGGCCGGTCCGAGTCGGCCCCGGGTGCACTGTGACTGGGTCAAGTGAGCTGATGTTTCTTGGCCCAGGTGCCCAGCGTTTCCGAGTGTGAAGAAACCCAAGGAGGCCGCCAAAGACGCCAATCTTAATGGATTTCTGGAGGAAAAGAGATGAGAAAGATGGAGACGGGCACATGAGAACAGAGAGCGAATCCCAGGAATGACAGCTCAGCTCCGCTTGCTTGGTATCGGTTCCAGGAATGATGTGAAAATATTCTGAAAAGCGCGATAAATCAAAAGGGCAAGAAGCATTTGGGATCTCCGTCTTGGGAAGAAACATCCCGTCTGTGCCAACAAACATTTACCGTGTGCCGTGTGGATGTGAAACGCAGAGCTGGGGTCTGGCGCTGCCGGGGAGCAGGGACGGGTGAGACCAGGCAGTGGGTGGTGAGGGAGTGGGGTGTGGGGAGGGAAAGCAGGAATTTCCAATACACAAATAGAGCAGATGCGTCCTAAGGACAGAGGGAAACGGGGGACTCTAGGCCGGGGAGCAGAAGGGAGACAGAGTGGGAGAGAGCGTGTTAAGTGGGATGGGGCAGTAGCAGGATCCGGATTTACAGGATTCGGCAGGAAAGGAGGTGTGGACTGACAGGGGACCCCAGGAGTCGGAACGAGGGGTGGTGAGCATGGAGCGAGCACAGATCTGGTGTGGAAGGGCAGCCGCTTCCCGTGAGCTGGCTGTGTAAGGCAGGGGGAGGAGGTGACCAAGAGAAAAGCTGGGGTCTGAGCTGAGTAGAAAGGAAGGTGTGGCAAGAGGCATTCTAAGGACAGAAGTTGACAAAACTGCGTGACTCACTAGATGTGGGAGATGAGAGAAAGCAAGAGTGTGATTTCTTTCTGAGACCAGACTCGGGAGAGAAGCTATCTGGGCAGTGACGGGAGACGCCTCCTACATTAGGCAGGGCGCTGTGTGGGGACCGTGTGGGGACCAGGGCGGGAGGTGATCCTTGCCCCCCAGGAGATGTGCTGTGAGTGATGGCTGGGGCCGCCTGTCCAGATGCTCTGTGCTCCTTTTGTGGTTGGTCTGAGGCTTGAAGAATGTAGTTCCCTCTTATCCGCGGTTTCGCTTTCCGGGATTTCAGTGACACGCGGTCAACAGCGGTCCCCAAGCAGACGCTCCTCCTGACCTGTCATCAGAAGATCAACAGTAGCCTAACACGGGGTCCCTGGGTGGATCAGTCTGTTAAGCGACTTGATGACTTGATTCTTGATTTAGGCTCAGGCCATGGTCTCATGGTCATGAGATCAAGCCCCGCATCAGGCTCATGCTCTTTCTCGGTCTCCCCAAACAAAAAATAGTAGCCAAACGCTATGTCACAACACCTACATCATTCACTTCATCACAGAGACCTTTTATCGTCTCACATCATCGCAAGAAGAAGGGTGAGTGCAGTACCATAAACTATTTTGAGAGAGAGTCCACCTCCACATAACTTTTCTACAATATATTGTTATAATTCTTTGAGTTCATTACTGTTGTTAATACCTTACTGTGGCAAATTTATAAGTTAAACGCGATTATAGTATGGATGTGTAGGAGAAAACGTAGCCTATATAGGGTTGGCACTATCCACGGGTGCAGGCACCTGCTGGGGTCTGGAATGTACCGCCTCGTGGCTAAGGGGGGACGGCTGCCTCACTCCCTCACTTGCAAGCTCTCCTTCAGGCCACTATGTCCGCTCTGTGGATTTTTACTCAAGTGCTCTTTCCCCACAAAGTGGGCCTCTCTCCTCCATGGGGAAGACTTCTTGATCCCTTTTTCAATCTGGTTTAGTCTCACCAAATCTCAGTAACATCTCCGAGATCATATTTATCATGTTATGTTAAAAAAAAAAAAAATCAACCAGTTTGGTTCTCTCATGCTCTGAAAGTTGTTTAGTCCCCCTCAAAAATTTTTTTAAATCTTGGGTATCACTAGGCTTCACTTACATTGTGGTTTTTCTCTCTCTTCCAAACCCATAATCTCTCTGATCCCTCATCGTAATCGGTTTCGCAGTGCTTTAAAAAAAAAAAAAAAAGAAGAAGCAGCAGCACTTTTTGCTGGTGCTTCTCCCTCCCTCCTTCCTCCGCCTCCACTTCAAAGTCATCTTGAGCAGATCGGCTGGTATCTGGGAATAAAATACTCTGTTTCCCTTTTCATGTTACATAACTCCTTCCGAGTTCTCTTCTGAAATGTCTGAGGGCAGGCGCTCATTCTTCCATTTGGTTCACCCCTTCCTGCGTTCACCTTCAACAGGCTGTGCACTATGCTAAATGGTGCCCCAAAGAGGATGTGCCCCTGGCCCCCCCAGATACCTAAAGACCTAATACCTAAAGACCACCCCTGTGCTAAGCGTCCTGAGGAGCAGGGATGGTTAACTATGAGAAGTGGTGGGAGAGGAAGAGAACCCTCAGAACGAGGTATCTCAGGAGAGAGGCGGGCCCCTGCCCCAGGAGTGAAGGCAGGTGCTACACACTCTGCCAGGGAAGCTACAGAAGGAATTCCCTGAAGAGTGGGAAGCTGGGAAAAAAAATAATATCAGGGTCCTTTCCATCTCTGAGACCCTAAGATTCTCTAAGCAGAACTGAGACAGAAAAAGGTGTCATTTGTGGCAATTCTACTGCCCTCAGGCCAGGGCACTCATTAGATCCCTACCTCCTTGTCACTGACCAGCTGATACAAACTTTTACTGCTTTCTCTACTCAAGATCTTACATCCGTGTTGAGCTATAAACTACAGGAGAAAAAGCCTCAAGGAGCAAGGAGTCTTGTAGACAACATATATTGAGCAACTCCTACCAATGTTCATCATTTATTTGAGAGGAAGAATAAAACAAGTTAAAGGGACTTTAAGGGATTACTCTCCTATACTGATAACTCATTAACATTGAATGAACTGAAGTAATGGTCAAGGCAACTCAAAGCTGTCTGGAAAGTAGCGAAACTGGCTTAATTTTCACACAACATACTCAGAAAGTACTTCCCTGATGCCTCTTGGCTCTTCTCGGAGTGCTGGTCAACCTTTTCTCATTTGTGAGGAAGAAAGGGCCTTTAGGTGAAAGCCATTTCTTTTTGGCAGGGAGCTTAATGCAGCCCAGAACTCTTCAACAAGTTAACATCAGCACAGGCTGAACATTTACCAATGCGGATGAGGACCCTGAAGGCCAGAGGTTCGACAGCCACTTTCACTTTTTACTCTCCTCCCCCTCACACACATATCCTGACCTACCACGTGGTAGAAACAGTCTTCTCCCAGGGGAAGGGACTTTGTAAGCGGGAGAGTCGTGGCCTCCTCAGGCCTCTGGAAAATGTGAAGGCTGTACTGGGTCATCACCTTCATTCCTTTCTGCTTTACTAGTCTCTGTCCGCCCATCGCCGTTCTCCCTTATAGACTCTGACATAAACTCATGTCAACAGGTAAATGGTCTCGGCATCTGTGGTCAGGAAGAAAGGCTCTGTAGGAACTCCGGCAAACGAAAACAGCCGACTTGCCTCTGAGTGTAACTGGCTTGTACAAATACCTTCACGGGTATTTGTGAATCCATCATTTATGATGAATCCATTTAATTTTTTAAGGGAAAATTTTGGAGCTAGTAGATCTGCCTGCTCTACCAAGAAATCATGTTGCTCAGAATCCTGTGAGGGAATTTCAGGGTTTCTACTGCTGCCAGCAAGGAACCGAGGCGGGGGGACCTCCTGGCGGCCACCTGCCAGGGCAAGGGCTCATCACCATCTTTCGTCTGGAAACACGCAGGCAGTATTTCCAGTGTAGATTCCTTGACCCACAGGTGCTAACGAGGCAGGGTAGACTGTACTTTCTAGCTCCAGCCGTAACTTGGCCTCCCACGACCCACCTTCTCTCCTGGATCGTCTCCTCCCCAGAGGGGCCCACACAGCAGTTTGGACCCACCAGACAAGAGGACTTATTGGAGAACCTATCTGAGTGTCAGAGTAGACCCCCCAACGGATTCCTGAGGAGTCTGGATTTGCTCGCAAGTAGTCCTGCAGCCCCACCTAGGGAGAGCTGGAATGGCCTTCCGTGCAGGCGGGGGGCCAATTTTCACAATAAGATGTCAACGTTACCGCCTGCACTTCTGATTTGTAAGGCCTAAGGCTCTGCCCTAGACCAGCAGCAGAGAATACAAACACACCAGGCTCTTGTCAGAGAACACAATCTCAAACAGTCTGCTATTCAACTCCTATCAAAAGCCCAGCTGAGAAAAGCAATATTTACAAAAGATTACTTGAAGGACAAGCAGTCCATCCATTCTTCAAAACATTCTAAATTCTATCCATGGAGCAAATCTGACCACCTCGCAGCTACACGCTAGGGCCGTATTACTTTAGCCCCACGCAGAACTGCTGTCACTGAATTGTATTTTAATGTCGTGCCGTTTGCTCTTATCAAGAAAGTTACAAGAAGTAGTCATAAGAAATCTGTTATTTTATTTGAGGAAAATGTTGTTGGAAAGCCCGTTCATTGCACAAAGTCCCATGTGAGAAAGTTATCTAGGAAAGTTGCTTTAGAGGAAGCTTTGAGTCTCGAAGAAATGATGGTCTCCTTTTCTAAGTAATTTCGTAGTGAATTTGACCTTGGCTGCCAGGAATCTCTGGGTCAAATCCAAAGTCTCGTGGCAATTATACTGAACCTTAGGTTTTCTGTGTCCGTGTTCTTCTTTTCTTGGCCACTGTTTTCTCTTTCTAGTTTTGATATATTTTTACACTAATCTGTCATAGAACTTTTATGGAACCAGGTAATGCTATAAATAAGTCAAGAATGCATTGGATATCTGTTCATTTAAATTCTGTGCCTACCCAGTTGTCCTTCCTTGAGTGACAATCCTATCCCTGGTAGTGCTGATTGTAGGCATGGAAGCAAAATGCTAATAATCATGATCATACTTATAACAAAGCTCTCACTCTGTGTTTCTATGTGTCTAAGCCCTGTAATAGGAATGTGTCACGTGTTGTTTTACATAATCCAATAAGCTTGGTGCTATTAGCCTCATCTTATAGGTGAGGAAACCGAGGCTCTGAGAAGGTAAGCAACTGGTCTGTTACACACCTAGTAAAAGCAGAACCATACCCAGAATCCTATCGGACTCCAAGGTGCGGCAAGATATTCCCACTCTAACTGCAATGGGCCATTTCAAGGGAAGATGATAAAGCCAAAATAACAAATGCTACATATCTAAGGCTAGAACTTGGACTCCCCCAATTCCCCTTCCATTGTGGTAAAGCACTGCCTAAAAGTCTGCCTATTGGTGCCAACAACTGTACTTTTCATGTCCTAATCAAAGCCCATTGGAAAAGTGATCGAGTATTAGGCAAAGGTGAAAATGTATTTTGTAGGTAAGGCCAAATCAATAGTTTTGATAATCTATTTTGACGAAAGCTAAAAGATAGAACAAAGAACCATTCACCTCTTCAAAACACTGATAAGAGCTTTCGAGAGATTTCCTAGAGCCCTGAAGGAAATCCCCGAGCTGCAAATGAAATGACTCAGCACCCTTGGGAAACTCTGATCTGACCTCCAGAAACGACTGGTCTCATGTGGCGCCCCGAATGCCCACTGCCACAAGGAGACTGTCACAAAGACAGTCTGATATTCACATCACACTGCAAGATACAATAACCCCTACTTTACATTTCTTCTCTCTTAGGGAGATACACACTACCGTCCTTTGCCATTGGGTCTCCATTAGTTCAAGACACAAGGGTAAAGGTTAGGGACACAAGGGTGAAGGTTAGGTTCATTCATCCATTCACTGACCAAATATCTAGCACCTTCTAGGCTTGGAAAGATAGAAGCACAAGCGGACCACATGGATTCTGTCCTTCAGAGCTTCCTCACAGACTGGGGAGGAGAAACCTCCCTGGAAGATGAAACCAAATGCAAAGCCACCTGTATAAAATGTGAAAGGAAACACCAAAGGATGATCTCTCTAAGTGCAGAGGAAGCACAGGAATGATCACAATGAAACAGGCTCAATAGAGCAGGGTTTGCTGAGAAAGGGAATTGTTACAGCCCCTGATGTGTTTAAACAGTAAACCTACCTCTGAAGTCGTCCTCAGTTTACCATCCTTGCAGCATGCCTCGAATGCTCCTGGGGCCCCGACTCTGTACCGGGTACTGCCCCGGTGCCAGCCAGGGGCAGACGGACAAGCTCTCTGCCCTCAAAGGGCTCACACACGTTTTGAGGATACTCAAAATAACCCCAGAAAGCAGTAAGTATTGTGAAAGAAATAAAAAAGTGAAGGCATCGTTGGCCGGAAGAGAGATCCTTTAGTAAATACCAGCTGGCGGAGTGATCTCAGAAGCTATCGTTATGGCTGCAAAATCTAAACAGGGATCTGAATGAAAGGAAAGAGGTGGCCGTACATGTGTGAGAGAGAAAAAGAGAGAGCTCTGATAGTACTTATGTTTTAAAAATATTACCGGGAATGACGCAAAGACACCGCATCAAAGAAAGAAAATGATCAACAGAACTTCATCAAAATTGGTTAACTTTTGTGTTTCAAAGATACCACAAAGAAAACAAAAGACAAATCACATGCTGGGAGAAAATGTCTTCTAAAGGATTTGTCTCCATAACGTACAAAGAATGAAGTGAACCGTACACTTAAAATGGGTCAGCTTTGGGGCGCCTGGGTGGCTTAGTCGGTTAAGCGTCCGACTTTCGCTTAGGTCATGATCTCGCGGTTCGTGGGTTCGAGCCCCGCGTCGGGCTCTGTGCTGACTGCCAGCTCAGAGTCTGGAGCCTGTTTCAGTCTATGACTCCCTCTCTCTCTGACCCTCCCCTGCTCACGCTGTCTCTCTCTCTCTCTCCTAGAAATAAATAAAACATTTAAAAAAAAAATGGGTCAGCTTTATGATTTGTAAACTATATCTCAGTATAAGTTTTAAAAACAGAGCAGTCAGCCAAAGCCTCTATTTGGTGATTCAGATTCTCTACTCCCTTCTATCTTTGACCTTCATCAAGGGCAGCTGATGAGAACACCTACTCGGGCTGATGTTGGTCATGGCAAGTAGAGTGAGGCAGTAGAGCCCTGCCAACGTCACTAACTTTTTGTGTCCTCATGCAAGTCACGACGTGGCCAAGTCTCAGTCTTCCTCTTTCTACAAAACAGTCAAATGATCTGTACTATTTCTCTAAATGATGAGCTGTATGAGATGGGAAGCTATTCATAAAGGGTTTTGTTCTTGTTGAGCTTTTATGCCTACTCTTGAGCCCTGGGACTTATCTCAAAGTTAGTTTGCCTTGGTTAACACTCTATTTATGTTGTCTATTAAATTCTAATCGGGTTTTAGGGGCATTCAGACACAATGTCTATTCATTCTGTGATAGGGATGATTGGTTTTCTGCGCCACAGCTGGTCTGGGAGGAAAGGCTGTGGCAGGTACTTACTGTTAATTCTAGCCTATACATTTTAAAAGGATGAAGCACCAAATCCGAATCTCCTAGGAGCTCTCTTTCAAAAGCGAGAATCTGCTTAAAAGAGACATCAGTCAGTCCTGTCCTTTCGCGAGTTGTTGAACCCAACAAACCTGAAACTTTCCTTGAACTACTAGTCTGTCCTTCATCTTGCCACGTGCATGTCCTTTGAATATCAAAGTTTCTCCTGACCTAGTTCATGTCACCATTTTTATTTGATACCTGAGGTCCCCAACTGTTTTCAGTCAGGAAAAAGATATGAAGTAGATGTCAGAGAGAAAGCAAATAGGGTCAGTAAAGTCTCTTAGTGTTGTTTTTGTTGTTTCTAATGGGTGGGAAAACTTCCTAAACAGGCACTGTATGTGTGAACAGGGGTATATGCTACCTTTTCCACAGTGCCCTTTCTGGCCAGATAATTTGGCAGAATTATGAAAATTGACAACAGAAACCTAATCTTTACTCAACTTTCATAACTTCTCTTTAGCCCCTTCTTGCCCCCAAATGCTGTATTTCAATCCTATAATCTTATTGAAGCACGTTATAAAAAAAGGACTTTAAAAGTACATTTGGAGACAGCTTTAAACAAAAAAAGAACATTGAAATAAGTTAGGTTCAGGCCTTTCCAGATTGTTTCTAAATGTTCATTGTTATTACACCTCACATTAAGATGTTGACATGAACAAGGAAGCAAATGAAGATACTGGTGACTCAGTATTTTACAAGCGTTTCATAGAGAAAGTATCTTCCCAAATGGCTATATTTTCATTTACCGAATAAGCCATTTAACATCCATTCATTTCCTGCATGCCTTTTCTTCCCTTTACATGTTTTTTCTGGAGTGATCTTTGACTTTAGAGCTTGAGAAAGTGAGCAATTCTTGTCATTAAGTCAGCTGGACACACAGCATATGTAGGCGCCCAGGAGCATGGTGTTCCAGCTGGTTCTTCTACAGATTCTCTAACTCCCACCAATCTCAACTGGGATTCTCTCCGAGGCAGAACAGACACCAAGCATCAAATAGGCTTCATGAGCTAAAATTCAGGCTTGGGTCAACTCAGCTGATACCACTAAACCCACTGGATCAATGTCTAAAACTCATTTTGACTCGTCTCTAGTTGCCATTCTAGGCCGGCCAGTTGCTGAGGGAGCCCTCTGGGGGACCCGTCTGGTGTTGGGTGCTTTACAGGCTCAGCATACACAAAAGAGAGCATCCTAGACAAGGCCTGAGAGGATGTGGTTTCTCTTCTGAGCTCCGTTACATATTTGCTGAGTATAAATACTTGCATACTTGGTAAGGCTATACGGCATAGTGCCCAAGTCCAAGGGTCTAGGAATGAAAACCCAGTTTGTTCTTACATCCGCTTTCTGCCAGTGTTCTGGACCTCTGTTTTCTCACCAACAGATAAACTGTACTTAGTTATCTGTAAGATCTCTTTAGCTACACCATTTAACTTCCTAAACACAAACCCTCCACAATTTTTACATTAAACATTTTTTTATACAGTTTATTTATTTTTAAGACAGAAAGAGACAAAGCATGAGTGGGGGAGGGGCAGAGAGAGAGGGAGACACAGAATCTGAAGCAGGCTCCAGGCTCTGAGCTGTCAGCACAGAGCCTGATGTGGGGCTCGAACCCACGAACCGTGAGATCATGACCTGAGCCGAAGTCGGACACTCAACTGAGCCTCCCAGGCGCCCTCACAATTTTTACATTTTAATCACACAAGTAACATATGATCCAACAATATAAAAAAGAATTGGGTGCAACCATATGAACTTGCTGACATTTGGCCATTTTTGATCAATAGATATGGCAACTCTGTACAGTTCCCCTTAGCATGGTGAGTGCCGCTTCCTTCTGCTTCTGCTCAAACATCAGCGCTGGCTCATGTTCATAACATATTTGTACAGTGCTTTAAAAGTGTTTTCATGCACATTATTCATACGCAACAAACATTTCCCGAGGGCCTGCTATATGCTTGGGGCCCCCGAAGACAAGTTTTTCACTTAATCCTCATGGCATCTGGGAAAAGTGGGTTATTCTGATCTACAGGGAAGTGAAAAAAACTCCAGACAATGGGATAACGTCCCCAAGGTCACACAGCAAATAAATGGCAGCCGCCAATCACACGCAGCTCAGGTTCTATGCTCTTCCCACAGACTCCGCTCCCCAACTCTTCCTTCTGCCCCCCCTCCCCCCCCGTCCGGTCTGAGCAAGGCTCATGATTTTCTCCCATCCTAAGAAGCTTTGCGATTGTGATAATTTCATCCTTCCGATGGGCAAAGAGAGCATGTTCCAGGCCTGCACTGAGCCTCCCTTCTCTTGGCTTGCAGTACCATGCCTGAAAATGGCAGGTCCCTCCCCAAATCCCGCTGGAGGAGCGAGGTGCAGGCGTGTGGGAGCGGTGGGGGGGGGGGCTCCCTGTATCTGCAGAAACTCTTACCAAGGGGGGGAAAAAGCACATCTTCTAGGTAGAAACTCTGTTGCTTGGCTTGAAGCTAACCCCTACGACATACATTACTGTCTTTCTGTTCAATCAGTGTTCTGCTACAAGAATCAGTTACATTCAATCATCTGAAAGAGCTATTAAAATCCTGATAAAAAATTCATAAAGTAACACACAGTAATGAATCAGGAGAATTCAGTAAAGTGAGACCTAGCCGTAGAGCAGGGCAAAAATGAAGGTGAACGATCGTTTGGGCCCAGCGGCCATGAAATACCCTTTTGGAAGATGAATAATTCTGTTTAGGGCTGATAAGTTGAACTAATTTATAATGCTGTTTTAGGTCCACTGCTGAAATATTTCAAATCCCTCAACTTTAAAATGCATTGCCTGTCAGAAACTGGTCTCTTAACAGTTTCCTCTTAACATTTTTCAAAATGTAACCTAGACCAATTTGCATGATTTAATGCTTATTGTATTATACTGTGCAAGATTTAAAATGGGAAATAAAATTTAAAAAAAAAAAAAGAGAGAGAGCAAGAGAGAAGGAGAGAGACAGAGAGAGGCAGACAAGGTGGCACGAAGGGAACAAGAGAGGGGCCCCCAGGAGAATTAAGATCCGTCAGTGCTGGGCAAAGCACCCTCCCGGGACAAGGGACCCGACAAGCTTCTAACCTGGTGAGTAGACCAGGCGGCCAAGGGATGGTGCAAACCTCCCTCATGAAGGCAAGTTGTAAAAGCAACTTTGTGAATCAATAGGAGGTTGCAAAGTCAAGTGCCCCGCCGAATTTTCACCACCGCCCTCCCGTCGCATTCCCAAATGATCCCCAGGAACCCCTGGACGTGTCACTGCCACAGTTTGGGTTCAGGACTGTATTATTCCTCCCTGGATTATTGTGAAAAAGCCTCCTTCTTCTCTCCTCTCTTCAATCCATCCTCTGTTCTGCGGCTACACTTATCTATCTAAAGCAATCTGACCATGTTATTAATTTTAATAACCCTCAATGGCTTCCCACTGCCTCCAGGAGAGCCTCTGAACGCCTGAACATTATCTGCAAGCCTCTCTATTCTACAGCCCCCAATATCTATTTGGTTACATCTTCTGCTACTTCACAAAAGGAAGACAGGAAACAAGAAATGGTTACAAAGCACCTAACTGAAAAGCATTAGTACCCAGAGTATACAGGGAACTCTGTGGGTCAATATAACCAAAGATAAGCAATCTAATAAAAAAAAAATAGGCAAAATACATCAGTATGTTGGATGTACTATAAACATGCAAGAAAGATACTCTGTTTCAATAGTGACTGGGAAAATCTGAATTGTAAGAATAGTGGAGAACATATTTTATATCCATCAGATAGGCAAATATTAAAACGTCTATTGATAGCCAATGTTGGGCAAGGTATAGCAGAAGGGAACTCTCACATGCCTTCAAGATGTGGAAAAGGATTCAACCACTATACGGAGCAACTAGCAGTAAGCAGTCAAAGTGAAAGGTACCCACCGGATCCTTGGTCTTAAGGAGCCTTGGTTTATAGTGGAATTCTTCATGGCGGTTGACATGGAAGACCATCTAAATACCCACCCATAGGAGGATTAATAAAGTATGGTTTATCCATATAATGAAATAATATACAGCGGTTAAAGTGAACAGAGAGCTAAAAGTAGATAGACGTCCAAAAACAGAATGTGTGACTAAGAAAGCAACTTTCAAACAAGGTACGTATGGAGGACACGATTCATGTAAAATTAAAAATGGTAAAAATCAATCTATCCAGTGTTTAACTCACTAAATTATAGGGTCATTCACAAGAAGCATAGGTGACCTCTATGGGAATAGTGGTTTCTTTTAACAAAGGGGCTAGGTCAGGACTCAAACCCGCCCCTCCCCCGCCAAGAATAAGAGATGGCTTCCAGCAAGCCATGGAGAGTAGAGTATGCTTCCTCAGTGTGGTCTGCTGTGGGTGTCAGTACCGTGTTGGGGGGGGGGGCGGAGAAGGGAGATGAATAACATGCCTTCCAGGCTGGACAGACTCAAAATTGTCCCCTTACTACACCCTCACTTGCATAATGGGATGCTCTATGATTGCACACAGGCGTTTGATGTCTTCAGTTATGGAAAACAACTGGGCCTCTTAAGGAGCCTGTGGCTTCTGGGGCTGTGCTCTCCATTTATTCATTTAGGAGGCAGTGGATCTTATCAGAAATAGCCACTTTGGCAGATGGACCACTATGGCCCAGAGATTTTATAAACCTTGATTAATTGTTTCACTGCCTTGTTACGAAGGGTTTCCTCCATGTTGTGTTACTTAAATGTTTTTACGCAACCCGAGTTGTCAAATGGAGGCAGAAACCCCACATAACATGTGATAATAAGGCCGTTACTGTGAAGGGCTCACTAATCCCGTATTTATTCACCTGTTCCCCATTACACAGATCTGTTAAACTAGCACTTTGTCCATCAACACTTGAGTGCTTAAAGCTGAGTAGGCCTCTTTTGTAATTGCTGGCACCAGTAAAAGCCAGATTGGGACCTCTCAGAGTGTGGCTGGAACTGTTGGATTCGCCCGATAGATCTGAGCCATGCTCACTTCTCCAAGACCTACTGGCCCTGCACTTCACTCACCCGTGTGTAGACAGCAAAAGCTGCATGGGTTAAAAAAAAAAAAAAAAAGGCGTTTGGGAAGGAAACAAGAGAAAAAGCCAAGTGAAATTATTTCCTCTGGTGACATTTCTGCTGGGTTACACCTCCACCAAAGATTTATGGCTTCACAAAGCTGCAAAACTAACCATATGGTCAATTAAAAAGAATTCCAATTTCCGTGCTCCTAGGCCCAGAACCTGAGAGAGAGAAGTTTCCTGTTAACAAGGATCCTTTCTGGAGGGCCGGTTAAAGTACACCCCAAATCATGTACGCTACGAAAAGCAATGGACATTCTCCTACCAGGCAGGGGGAGGGAAAGCATGCTCCCCGGCCTGACACAGCCCCCTGATCTGCACTTGGAGCATCGCCGTCACCGGTCCCCTTACTTCTGACCCGGGGATAATTTTTATAGAGTCACAAGTGAGTTGAAGAACTCCAAAGAATGTCACACTTCCCTCCAAGTGGTCTGGCTTCACCTCTGCATCAAGTAGCTCAAAAGAGCATTTGAAATCTCAGATCCAGCAGGCTTAGCGATGTCCAGAAAAAGCCCTGCAAACGCCTCTGTGTCGCCAATATCATGTGGACGCGTGGGTCATCTGAGCTGCTGGCTGTTGCTGAGCTTTCTGAGCCCGTGGCCTGCCAGCACATCATTGCCGCCACAGCACCCAGCCCGACTTTAATAAACACGGACACCCACCTTCGTGGATGGACGAGGAGGGCCACAGATGAGCACGCGCAACCCGCCATGGCCTTGCCGATCCCGCCAAAGAGAGTACTTTCTAAACACTGAATTACAGGAAGACTGGTATCTTACTTCATCACTTAGAAGCTCATGAAGTTAAAGGGAGTTCAGGTAGGCTGATCTATGATTTATCACCCAAACTGGGACACTGCGGAATCAAAGGGGGAGCTCTTAATTATGTGAAGACAAAAGACATACATAACGTGGGCTGTCCCAGGGAAACTGGGCTGTGTGATTACCTGGGCTTAGGGGACTATTTTTTAGGCCTCTCCAAATTTGAAGGGGGGGAAAAATAGAGGCAGGGCCAAAATATTCAAACAACTTTTTCTCTCACTGGAAGACACAGCCAAATTGGAAACTATCAATGAGGCAAGGCCAATTTCATAAGGAAATTTGACTATTTGGGTTGTCTTCCCTTGGTTTCCTCTATTGTAGCAGTTCTCAAGTGTTTTGGCTGCAGGACCCTTTTATACTCTTAAAATTTTTGGAAGACTTCCAAAACTCTATCGTTTATGTGTATTACCGCTGCTGATGGTTATCTCATGAGAAATTAAAATTGAGAAAGTGATAACATTTATTAATTCACTTAAAAATAACAATAGATCCATTACCTGTTAACAAATGTAGTTCTAAAAATTTTTTAACGTTTATTTATTTTTGATAGAGAAACAGAGGGCGAACAGGGGAGGGGCAGAGAGGGAAGGAGACACAGAATCCCAAGCAGGCTCCAGGCAATGACCTGTCAGCACAGAGCCAGACGTGGGGCTTGAACTCACTAACCATGAGATCATGACCTGAGCTGAAGTCAAGACTCTCAACTGACTGAGCCACCCGGGCGCTCTAAGAAATAAAATATTTTTAAGAAAAATACTATAATTTCCAGAACAAAAAAGTTAGAGAGGAGAGTAACACTGTTTTACATTTTTGCAAATCTCTCGAATGTCTGATTTGGTGGAAGGCAGCTGGACCCTCCTATCTTCTTTTGTGTTCAGTCTTCCTCAGTCATGTGTCTGGAAAACTCCACTGTACATTTCTGAGAGAATGTGAGTGGCTGGAAAAGCCAAATAAATGTCTTACTCTAATGAAAATTGTCTTGGCACTGTAGAACTCCTGAAAGGGACCCCTCCCCTCTCAATGCCTAGACCACAATTGGAGAATCACTGTGTCCCTGGAATGAAGGAATGAAAATGTTTCCCTAGTTTCTAGGAATATTTGGTTACGAAAGCCTTCTCTATTCTAGAAGAAAGGCAAACTAGTCTTCTTCTGTTGCTAATGATTCTTGCGCTGAGTTTAAAGGCCATCAACATCTATTTGAATGAGGAAGATCAGGCTTGAGGGAAGAATTCCAGTGCCTAAGATGTGGGGAAGGGCTTTGCAAAGATGTGAAGAAGGATTTACTCGAGCTGGAGAGGGAGAGAGAGGGCTGTTTTCAGACTATCTGGGACCCAGGCCCTGTTTTGGGGTAGCCCACAGGGGAAGCAAGAGCCTAGGGGGAAAAGGCCATACCAGACCAAGGTGTATTCATGTGGACAGAGAGGAGGGATGTCCTGAAAGTGAGCAGAGGTCCACACAGCCTAACCTCCCAAACTTCAAAATCGCTTGGCAACAGGTAAGTCATTGCACCTGGACATAACTGTCAGGTTAAAGGCAGCATCAGGAATTACTGAAGTTCAAGTTCTCTTGAGGGGTGCTGTTCTAAGTAGGAAACAAAATTGACTTAAGAAAGCAATGTGGTTATTTCTTCCACATGAGAGGTCGGGGACTGAGGGTCCTTGTCACTCCTTTTAAATCGGTCTTCCTTGATTTAGGGAGCCAATAGCAAGCTGGGCCTTTGTCTCGACCATGGGGGCACCACCCAGGCCATTCTGAGGCCTCAGTGAGAGCTAAATGGCTCACTCAGTCAGCCTGGCTTATCTGGGCTCGAAGCTGCCCAAAGAGGTGAAGAGAAGATGTTAAGTTACCTTCCAAGGGTCAAGCTCTTAGCACCAGGGGTCAGCGAGCCCTGTAAGTTGGAGAACCCTCCCTATGCCCTAGACTTGTAACTATTACCTGAATGGAATCATGGGAAAATACCTACCGTAGCATACAAAAACATCTACCGGAACAAAGGAAGTGCTAATCTGGTTTTCCTTTACAACATTCGGCTATAGTTTCTATGGAAAATCTTCCCAGACCCTACTCCCTGGGTCAGAATGCCTTATAATTTCTCACGGTCCCTATG
The DNA here is from genome assembly GCA_017311185.1 of Proteles cristata cristata. Classification (NCBI taxonomy): domain Eukaryota; kingdom Metazoa; phylum Chordata; class Mammalia; order Carnivora; family Hyaenidae; genus Proteles; species Proteles cristata. The sequence goes on from JAESUZ010003410.1 coordinate 1,469,437, forward strand.
CCTCTCCTGTGCAGCATGGCTGTGCTTACACAAGATGCGGTGGGATTCTTGAATACAGTCTGTCCCTTATACAGCAGCTCCATGAGGCAGGAGCGAAGCTTCGGCTTTTGTTCTCTCCACCATGTTCACTGTGTCAAGCACAGTGTTCAGTATTTCATAGGTGCACGATGCTCGAATGAATGAATGAATGAAGATGTAGCGCTACTTTTCTATTATTAGTTCAGAACAATTCCTTTCTGTCGTTTGGGTTTCACTATAATGGATACAGACAGTGAGATTTTAAGAATCTGAGACTTGAAAGAAAAACGGAATTGCAGGGGGGAAAAATCTACAATCCTAAGGAAGGCAAAGGTGAGGCAGCCCGGTATGGACATGGGGTACGAAAGAGGAAGATTCTTGGAACAGAGGCTTCAGTTTTGAACAAGACCCCAAGTCAGGATCATAAAATGCAAACACAGCATGTTAACCTCATCACACCTAACCCTTTCTCCACAGCACTGGTAAGTAAGCTAGTTAGTAAGTGATGAAAACATTTCTATCTGATTAGTGCATAGTTAAATGCTTAAAAAGGAATCACAGTTAATGGGACAGCACAGGCAAGATCGTAAATTATGGCCAGAGCGTGTGCGCATGTGAGCGTGTGCGCATGTGCTGTTTTGAAGGAAACACAGTCCCCGCCCCCCATTTTCTCAGTCCCCCTCCCTCCCCCGGTATCATTTTTGGAGCTGGCTATTCAAAACCGCTTTGGGGGAAGGAAGATGTGGGGGAAGTGGGGGAAAGGATGTGCAAGGGGAAGAAGGATTTCAGGCAACTGAAGCATTTCAATACACGGAAGTAAATACCTGGCGGATACTTACCTCCATAATTAAGGATGCCAGCTAACACACATCAAACACTGGGCACAGTGAATAAAGCAGATGTATTACTTTTCCATTTCTGAAAAAGCGACACAACTCTGGCTACTCTTTGGCACCCCCGTCCCCTCCCCCTCGTGTCTCCCTCCCTTTCTTTCCTTCCCTCCCAACCCCCCCTCTCTGTCTCTCTCTCTCTCTCTGACAGCACTATTAATGATCGTTAATGCCCCACAGGCTCTAATGGGTCCCGCTGGGAGTCCAGAAATACTGCAATTTGTATTGAGGATTTAGACATAACAAAAAAAAAAAAAAAAAGGAAAGAAAAAAAGAAAAAGAAAAAAAAAGAAGAAAAAGCCCTCTGCTCCAGGGAGCCAGAGCTTGATCAGTTAGCTACCCCCCCTGGAACTGCACAACAGAATAATAAATGACAGCTCTTCGATTAAATCAAGCCTTCTGCTGTAAGTGCTAGAGAGAGTGTGATTGTCACTAACAGTCTACTGCTTGTTAACACCACTGGGGTATGAACAAACAGTAGTCAACACTTAAAAAATTAAAAGTCTTCGGAATACCTTTGGTATGTGTGCATGCTCGCGCACGCGCGCACACACACACACACACACACACACACACACACACACTCATCCGAGCTATGTGTGCACGTGTATGCAGTTTCCAGAACCGCTCCCCTCCCCCCACTTAGATCTTTTGGGTTGCTTTTTATGTTTCAGTTTTCTGGTTTCTTAAATGTTCAGAAAAGCTCAATTAAAAAAGCCAGCGGCTGTCATGTTAAAGAGAAAAACCCCAAACCAAACAAAAAAGAACTACACATACATCTGCATCTCAGATAGGGTATTCTTGATGCCACAATTTGCAAAGTGGTAAAAGCTTTCTTTATTTCATTTCTCAGGTTAGTGTAAGGAAAGGAATCCATAAGTAGAACAGGCTAAAACTGAGTTTGTGGGTGATTTGCCATTTACATTTATTTCCTTAAGGTCGTTAGGATGTTGCCTTCTCAACAACAAGTTAATTTTAAAAAGTGGGTGATTGGGGCGCCTGGGTGGCTTAGTCGGTTAAGCGTCCGACTTTCGCTTAGGTCATGATCTCGCGGTTCGTGGGTTCGAGCCCCGCGTCGGGCTCTGTGCTGACTGCCAGCTCAGAGCCTGGAGCCTGTTTCAGTCTGTGACTCCTCTCTCTGACCCTCCCCTACTCACACTGTCTCTCTCTCTCTCTCTCCTAGAAATAAATAAAACATTAAAAAAAAAATTTAAAAAAAAAAAAAATAAAAAAATAAAAAGTGGGTGATGAAGACAAGGTTTGATTTGGGTGGGCGCTCACTCAGGCCAGCAGTCCCCAGTCCTGGGGGGCTCAGCTTTACTGGATGGGATGGACAAGATGCCTCCCTGTCCCCTCCTGGCCTTTCATTGCCCACAGTGCAGTTAGGGACCCCAGCTGCGCCTGCCTCTAGAATACTTGAGGGACATCGAGGAGCACTGGGCACAGCCAGCACGGGTTGGATGCACATTTAGCAGAGTTAATTGGCCCCACAGAGATGAGACACAGGGGCCCCCATCCCAGCCTGTGAGAAGAAACAACAGAGCCTGCCTTGAAGGCGCTTACACTTGAAATCAGAAGGGCAGCCAGAAGGGGTCCCCCCAAGCCCGGAAAGAGCAGTGGTGGTGAAGTCGGCTGACCGGAGTCCCTAGAGATGGATGGTGTGTCCATCTGCACTTGACCTTTCCACAAGGCGCGATCACATGTTTGTTTTGACAGGACAGCTGAGAATGATGAGTCTCCTACCCTCTTGCTCCCTCCCCCCCCCCAGGCCTCCACCACCCAGGCCCCACCCCCTGGTGGGGAGTAGGACTCTACTCAGCATCTTAAAGTGAAAGGCAGATGGTTTGAACTACAGTTAGCCATATTCACTTGCAGATTCAGAATTATTGATGATAAAGCTAAACTATGAGGCATGCTCCATCTGTTTATTTTCCAATTTTCATTTGTTGCAGCCCTGTTAATATTACTGGGATTTTCCTCTCTCTCCAGAAGAGTTGCCATAAGGGCATCTACCTAGAGACATCTGTTGCCTCTCGCTCCAGACGCTGTCGCCCTCACCACTGCTGCTGACGCTCTGTGCCCTCCCTCCTCGCCGTCCGCCACGGGCCCCCTTTTCTGTTCTCCTATTCTTGGCAAGTCTGCAGCCTTCCCCTGTGACCATGGCTGCACCCCCGTCTTCAGTCCAGTGGGTGAGAAGGGCCGTCGAGGGACCGCACCTGGGGCTATGGGGGCTTCCCTGGTCCCGGGGCTCTGGAATTGAGATCGTCCGCCAATGCTTCTCAAACTGGGTGCCAGGAGGGGCACCAGTCTGAAGGACAGCGCCTGGTCCTGGAGCAGTACTTCTACTACACGACTGGAAAGAGTGATGAAGGTGTTACTGATACTGAAGGGCACACACACACGTTATGAAATGGGGGCATGCCACTGAGGTCCCCGTCCCGGTCTGGCAGGACCATGTGATCCCTGACATGAGGACAGCCTGGCAGAGAAACCCGACAGGCCCCACACCTCCCCGTGCCCTACGGTCAGCAGGATCTTGGAGTGTGTGACGTAAATTCCCCAGCTGCACTTTCTGTCCTCGCTGGCCTGCTCTCTCCTCGGGGCAGCAGCCGGACTTAGCGTGGCCAGAACAACGGCTCAGAGGAGCCACGTGCACCTCGTGCCAGCAAGAACTTCCGAAGTAACTTATAGGCCTCTTTTAATCAAGAGGCAAAGCTCTCCATCTTGTTGACACTTACGACCCTCGATTTAAAATACTCCGATTGTCCAATTCAGATGGGACCTGGAGAAAGTGCAGGCCTTTTCCATTAGGACACTTTCTAATGGGAGCAATACATTAAGTCCCTGCCTCTAATCTGAAGAACAGCTGTTTAGAACCCTGCCCTGGGTCTATCATTTGGAGCTGCTTTGAGGAAGATCAACATTCCTCAAGTTAACTTCTTCTTCACCTCTGCTCCAGGAAAACTGGTAGAAAGGACCCTGAGGGGGAGCCGTCCCCCGCTGGATTTCATCTTGCTTCTCCTTCTCTCTTGCTTCTTCCCTAGACTTCCGCATCTCATCCGAACGGCAGTCCTTAGCACGCTTCTCTTTGGTAGCCTCCCCTGAGGTTCATTAACAAATGAAAATCTAGTGATGATCATCTGGTGAGCACTGATAGGGCGAAGGTCCAGAGCCGGCACAGGAGAGCCTCTAAAGAAAAGTGGCCCAACTGGTGAAGCAAGATGCACTGAGCTTTGGGCCTCAGGCCCTCCTCTCCCAACTACTAGAGCCAGTTGACCCGCTGGGGTGTGGCCATTGCCACAGCTGCATGGAATTGTACTTCCTCTGATTTCTTTTTTCTTGGTACCTTCTGGTTAGGATGCAGGCTTCAGGGAGGCATGGTGGACCGATCGGAGCTCTTTGGGGCCCAGGTGAGTAGGGCACCACAGTCCTTGCTTGTCCTGGTGAATACCCACGGACTCCGCTACTACTGTGATGTTCCAATGACAGAGTTAAAGGGCAAAACACACCTCACCCCTCCTGACAGTTTCACAATAAACTATGTCGTGTAAACCTAAAAACTGAAAAGGACGACTTTGGCTTGTCTTAGAAGATTTTGGGACATTTTGCTGCTGAGCCTGGCCAGTCGCAGGAACCTCACGATTTACAGAGAGAAACAGGAACACCCGGGTGGCTCTGTCAGTTAAGCATCTGGTTCTTGATTTTGGCTCAGGTCATGATCTCACAGTTTGTGGGATTGAGTCCCATGTCGGGCTCTACACTGATAGCACGAAGCTGCCTTGGGATTCTCTCTCTCTGCCCTTCCTGACTCTTGCAAAACAAATAAATAAACTTAAAAAAAAAAAAAGAGAAAAACAATTTAGATTTTTTTTCTGAACCCACTGTATCTTAGGAGAAGGACCCAGTCACATAATTGAAAGTGTCCGTTCTCACAGGGGTGTGATAGACCCCGCTCCCCTGTGCCTGCCTCCCTCGTTCCTGTGTCAGTCACACATCCACACTGCTGTTCACACTTCAGCCACAAGGCCTCTGTGCTCATAATCTGTTATCCTGCTGTCGCCTCGTCATGCCTCATTAGTCGGCTTTGACACCTGCACCTAATACCTTTTCCCTGACAACGCAGGACAGCCTCTGGCGGGAGCAGATATTTTCCAGAAGAGCTTTCGCAGAGGTCTCCAATGGTGTGGCAAAGGTGTGATGTGGGGTCAGTGGGGCTCCCCTTATCCCATTTGGTAAGCCCTCTTCATTAAACTCCTCTAAAATCGGCTTCCTTTGAAGACTGTGCATGTGGCTATTAAAGCCGGAAGATGGAATGCAAACAGAAGAAAATAAAAATAGTCTATAAAACTTTAATATTTAATTTACGACAAATCTGTGGGTGCGGGCTCATGTGCGGCAACCTGCAAAGTGGCAGATGAGAAATGCCTGAATACAGAGAAAAGCAGCATAAAGACTTTTATAACTGAGCTTAAAATTCATGACGTATTATCAAATTAATGAAAATCTCAGATTAAAAAACTCAAATTCATCGCTCTAGCTCAACGAGCAGGAACCCTCAGTTCTAATTTAACAGAGGGGAGATGGTTGATACAAAATAAAAAACAAGGGGCGCCTGGGTGGCTCAGTCGGTTGAGTATCCGGCTTCCGCTGAGGTCATGATCTCGCGATTTGTGGGTTAGAGCCCGGCGTTGGGCTCTGTGCTGACAGCTCAGAGCCTGGAACCTGCTTCGGATTCTGTGTCTCCCTCTCTCTCTGACCCTCCCTTGTTCATGCTCTGTCTCTCTCTGTCTCAAAAATAAATAAACTATAAAAAAAAAACAACTAAAAAGCCAAACAAAAGGAAGCGTGTTCTAAAAAAAAGTGATTTTTTCATTGGTAGTAAATGTTTTCTCTGCATTTGGGCCAATCATCAGACTGTTCTCACGTATACATCATCAGATCATTGCAAACGCACAGACACACCCTAGTTTATTGACTTCAAATCTCTCATTCTGGACTAACGATGTATCAGTCTACGCTGTTACCACCTGGTATCACAAACAGATCCAGCAAATGGCCAGCACAGTAGGGTTAACATGTGACAATGTACTGGACCATAGTCAGTGCCTTCTTTGGGGACCAACCTTCACTTTCGAAAGTATCTGAACAGCTTAGTTCAGAGTCTGAGGGAAATAATTAGCAGCACCCAGGCTATGGACACCTATAGGCAATACCGCCTTCTCTCCCCTGGTTCTCGCTTGCCCCTTCCCTCTCCTTAGGGAGCATGTGAAATGTATGGGGACAGGTTTCTGGTGTCATGGTGATGGGAAGGCTACTGGTATTTAATGGGCAGAGCAATGTTGTTGAGTGTCTCAGCAAGTGTGGAAATGGCCCTGCCCTAAATATCAGAAACCACCCTGCTGATCAACGATGGAGGCTACAGAGTATTGTGGGGAAAGATCACATCTTCCTTGCCTGTTTCCCAAACTCTTCACTCACAAAACACATCCACTTCAGAACAAGACCCCATGATATCTGGGATATTTACTATCAGTGCTTTGCCTGAATGGGAACTTACCCAAGCTCACAACCAGTAAGAAGCTGTGAATGTGACAGGCCTTTCCTACCACACGTCACACTGAGGTGGGGGGGAAGGGTGGGGGTCCTGGAAACCAGGCACTTTTGTGGCCATGGCCTCCTGATGGAACTGTCTTCCGTCACTCCTTGTCTGTAGGAGATACAAACATTCTTGAGGTCCTGAGCTCTATAAGCATCACTGGGAACTGAGGACACGAGTCTTTTCAAAAGAAGGAGAGTCTCGATTCCATCATGGTTCCCTTCCCTCAGGCCTCTATTCACCAACAACGCCGTCACTCTGTTCATTTCAAAGATGTGGTTCACCTCCTGTTTCAATAGGATGAAAGTGGAACAGCTGACCATCTTAACGCACAACGTCTTCCACTGGCTGTTGACGGTGTGTTCTTACAAAGAGCCCCTGTCTTTGTCCAACATCTAGAAAGATCACCGTTAACATGGAGCTGTGTGAGCAACGTGGTTGGAGAGCAGATGGGGAAATGGAGAGCCTGAGCCAGTTCTCAGCTCTCAGCACACTGACGAGAAGCTTTGGCAGCCAGGGGTCTTCGGGAACTGGCGCTGTCAGACCCTATGTCACAACTGTCCATGTGCTGAAGGGAGGAAAGTCATGGAGGCTCTTTCATTTTCTATCAGGGTAGGTGCATCATTTAGGAACAGGCTGACGACTGATCACGGTCTCGTGAGTGAGATGGACTGAGGAGAACACTAGCAGCAGACCAGGCTGCCTGGGGATGGGGGTGGGGCAGGAGGATGAGCTCCTGAGCTGTGGGCGCACAGCTAACATCAGTAGTGAAGGGCACCCCAAGGCCACCTGCTTCGCTGACATTAATGGGATTCCTGAGGCTGAGCTAAGTTGGAGTTCAAGTCTAGAAGGAGAAAAGGAAAAAGCAGGGCTGGCTGCAAACTGGCTCTGTGGTTCGACTGCAAAGGTTATGTGTTGTTGTCCGTGCTGTGAAGGGGACAGCTCACAACCCCGCAGGACTCTGCATGTCTCAGGGCAATGCTGGGAGCAGGGCCAAACAGGCCTTCCACACCCCCAACCCCAACCATGACAGCCATGGCACAGGGGAAGGGGCGGCAGAGGGGCCGGGCTTGTGACGGTGAGGGTCCCTGGGGGTGGTGGCAAATGCTTTCACCACCTGTGGGTATGGCTCTGCCAGTCGATCAGAGGCTAAGTCAACGTGGCCATCTCTTGTCCAAAGGGACCCTTTATCTGTGGGGTTTCCTGGCCCCTGGGTTCTGACCACAGATTTGGGAAGGGCCCTTTGAGGGAAGGAGTTGCTGGTTGGCAGGTCGTCCCCGAGGCTAGCAAGAAACAGCCCTGCCAGGCGAATCCCCGGTTTCCGTAAGGAATCTCAAGATTTTAAAAGCAACTTCCTGCCCCCCATTTCGATTAGTATCCCCAGTAATCACCCTGGTGGTCTTGACATTTGGATCCTGTGCCTCCAAAGTAAAAACAAACAGAAAAACAAACGTCACTCTCCTAATGTATTTCTATTTATTTAGGCCCTGTGCTCACACAGCACTATACTAGTGTGTTTCTAAAACATACACACACAAAATAAATCCAGACGAGTGAGATAAAAATAAGTAGAAACAGCGGTTCTATATTTTTCTCCTCACATCCCCCAAAAGTGTTGCCTTTCACACACACTTTGGAAAGCATCAGCTTATAGAGTGTATTCTTTTGTGCCCAGAGAAAATTTGGAAGATTGTGCATTTCTCTTGAGTATTTGAACTTGCTGGCCAAAGCGGAAGGAACAAAAGACATGGTACAACAACTTGAAAAGGGTTTGAGTCTTCCAGAAGAATCTCCTTGGTACCACCACTGAACGGTGAAGAGGAATCTTTCTGACTTGAAGAGAGCCCCATGTGTTACTTCCTCTGTCTCTCGCCATTTCTAGAGATGTCAGATGTGGTGATTTTTATGCCTCACCCCCACCCTGCATTCTCCATGTGTTGCTCATTTTTACCATTTGCTTTGGGTTTCATGCCATTCTGGCACACTTCCCCTGCATTCCTTTTCCTGGGCTTTTGACTCCCACCTCCAGCTGCTGGGTCCTTCCAGAGCAATGTGTTGCCTTATCAAGGCAGAGAACGTGGGCCGCTCTTCAAAGAACACGACGGAGGGAGGGGCCAGGGGAGGCATCTAGAAGCTGTTGGTACTTAAGGAAGAGGTGAGTTTTCCCCTTCAAGGCCACTGCTACCTTTGGCGAACAGTGGGGACGGGAGAGAAGGGCGGAGTGCTGGAGAGCGGGAGATGTCCCTGTCACTGGGGAACTGCCTGGAAGCTGGACCCGGGGCAATACTTTCACACACATATACTCACTGAATGCTTCTTGCAGGACACTGTCTTGGGGAATGACGCTTCACACTAACCAGGAGAGATCGGTATGACTGGGATCAACACAACACCGCTCAGAAAGGGCTCTTCTAGCTCACCAAGACCCCCAGCACACTGCCTGGCTGATTGCACTCTGAAGCCTCTCTTGAAGTGGATTCTTTGTGCCACTGTCTTCGTTCGGCCCTTGCCCCGAGCCTACCACCTACATCCAGTCCAGGAGCCAGGAGCCTGCAGGCTTACCCCCTTCAGGTGGATAATTCTGTACCATAGCTTCTGCCAGGGGGCTTCTTAAATTAACCATTTTATATTTCACTCTTCACCTTCTTAACCTCCACGGGCTGCCCACTGGTGAGCGCGGTGATTCTCAACATTTATTTCTTCTGCCCTAATGTAAGTAAAGACGACGACGAACACACTCCCACCAATGTCTCTAAGATGGGTGGGCAGCTGACCCTCCGTCAGGGGTGAATCAGGATCTCTGGAGTCGCAGGGAATTTGAAAACTAGCTTCCTATGTGGGCGTTCAAGTTCAAGACCCTTCCTATTGGAGGCCAATCCGCCATGCGTGGCTTTGGCACACCCTCCCCTCCAGTGTCGTTCCCCAGTCTCTGGCCACAGTGGAGTCCCACACTCTTAGACTAAGGGGCCCTATGCCATCTGTGCCTTCGCACACTAGTGCCCTTGCTTGAAGTCCACCATGCTGAGCTCTGTGAAGCATCACCTTCCCTCTCTGAAGGAAGCCACTGCCTTTCCAGCTCTCGCTTCTCCCTTCCCTTCTGCAGAGCTGCCTCCCCTCCCCTCCCCTGGCTCTTTCCACACGGTGTCTATCTTACTGGCACACTCCTCACGCTCCCTGCACAACTGTGGCTCACTCACCCCCCATGAGACTGTAAGTGGCCAGAGCGCAGGCACTCATCTTATTCACATTTGTCAAGATGGCAGCCAGCAAGACTCAGGATGATAAAATGGAATGGAAAGGGAGATGCCAAAATTATCGTTGCTCCGGCTGCTGGTCACTGGAACCAAACCGCCTGTGTTCTTCTTCCACGTCCCCTCCCTTGGGGCGGCCCCTCATCTCTTCCCTGCCCTGCCTCCTCCCCTGCTAACTCCTGACGGGGTTCTGTGACTGTGGCAGCGGTGATTTACAACTGCATTTAGCTGAATCTAATCAGAAGTGTGAATACTCCCCTTCTATCTGGCACACATCATCGGAGCTCTAATTATTCACACATTTTGGCAAGCGTTCTGGTGCTCCCCTACCAAGCTCCTAATCCCAGCAGATCAGTTAAAATAAATGAAAGAGAGAATCAAAAGGCACTTTAAAAATTCAACTGTTCTCCAAATGAGTTTGAACAGGCTCCAGATAACTGGTGGTTTGCAGCTGACTGGCATTTAAAATATAAGAACCCTTCTGCACCCTCCCCCCTCCCCCAAAGTCCCTTCCTGTACCCCCTGCATATAAGAACATGATTCTCCCCTATTTAAGAGAAACACTGGAGACCAGGGCCCTGATATGTTCCCACTGATTTGCATTAAAAACCAGGAAAATATAGTCACCATCCTAAGATCCAATCAGTGCCAAAGTAATTCTGCTTTTTCCACAAAGGTAATGTGATACCAACCCAGGACTGATGATTACAACTTCCAGAATGCATTTATTAAAGAGCTCCCAAAGTGCAGGAAGTCATTAAGGCAAAAATGAAAGCCATGTACCAAACTCAGAATTCGAGAAAAGTTTTCAAACACATACACACACACACATACACACACACTCATGAATACACACACATGTACCGAGCACATGGCATTTGCAGATTTTAGGAAAGTAATAAATACACAGAGCTTTTCCACATTCCTTGCTCTTTCTCCTCGCCTGGACTTCTCCCCCCGTGATCCTCAAAGTTTGCTCCTGTGCCTTCAAGTCTTGGCTCAGGAAGACCTTCTCTGTTCATCCCACCTAAGATCACATGACTTCTTCCACTCACTCCCAGCACACCTTCTCTCCTGCTTCTTTTTTTCTCCTCGGCATTTATCACCACCCGACACATCATGCGATACATCATTTAGTCATCCTCTGCCCCTCCCCCCACTGGAATGTAGGGATTCTTGACCGTTTAGGCCACTGCTGTCTAGAACAGCATCCCAAATAGAGCAGATGCTCAGCGAAGAGTGAATTACTCCTGATGGTCTGTACGTGTCTGAGACCGAGTCCTAGAAAGCTGCTGACCTTGTACTTTCTTACCTCATAACTAAGAACTGGGTGTGTGCAAGATGCCAGCAGGAGGAGGAACAAGATTTGGGGGGACATCATGCAAGGGTCCTGAGCTTTTTTTTAAGTAGATGTCACACCCAGTGCAGAGCCCAATGTGGGGCTTGAACTCACGACCCTGAAATCAAGACCTGAGCTGGGATCAAGATTTGGATGATTACCCCACCGAGCCACCCAGGGCGCCCCTGGGTCCTGATTTCTGGACTCCGCTCTGTCCCTAATGCGGTGGGCAACCCAACTTCTGTTCTCACTGTTTTAAAACAAGGATGGTACCAAGAAAAACTATCTTCCAGGGTTCTGAGAAAGTTCAAACAACACAGCATGTAGGAAAGAACTTGGAAAAGTTAAATGCGTTCTCCATAGGGGAATAATACTATTCTTTGGAGAATAATAATACTATTATTCTCCAAAGAGAAGGCAGTGTTCTCCATTTTGACTTTTCCAAAACCCACGTCTTCTCAGCACAAAGCATAACAAGTGTATCTAGCCACAGCTGCACATAAGGGAAACGAGGCACTAACTCATCCATTCTCTTCCATGGCAGGAATGTGACTTGCCATAGATAGCTGACAGCATCCTGTCCAAAAAGCGTCAAGGAAGTTGTGACGTCATGCGTGTGTGTGTGTTGAGGTGACAGGGAGAAGAGGCAAGAGCCTTTCCACACTTGTGCTGCTAGAGGTGAAGGCTTCCCCCAACCTCCTCTCTAGGAGAGGCTGGAGGCAACGCAATGTCTCTTGGGCAGGAAGGTTCTAGATGATGGCGAAGGGGGTACTTGAAGTGGTTGACCAAGTGAGTTAGACTGAAAACACAGATTAAGGTTTTAAAATTCTAGTTATTGGAACACTGAGCCCCAAAGGGAACTTTGCATCTGGTCCCTAGCTTAGTTGGATGGGGAGGACTTTAAATCTGAGCTGTGCATGTGTGTGTGTGTTTTTAATGGTTATTCATAGGAGAGAAGTTGCTTAACACTAAGCAGAACTGTTCCCTTGCTCCTTCCCAGGTGCCCCGGGTAACTGAGAGACTTTTGTACTGGGGTCGGCATGAGACCAAGGAAAATATCACCCCCACTTGTCTATTTATATAAAATCCTCCAACCATTTATATGTCTTTACGTTTTGGGGTAAGAGCCACACAGCATAGACGTTGATATTTCATGCATGTGAAATAACACAGTAGAAATCTACTTTAAAAAATTACTTTTCTTCAGTGTCACCATGGAAACCAGCCAACATAATCTCTCCACACCTAACTCTGGGGGGTGAGGGATAACAGTGACCGGGGAAAAAATGAAAACATTGCAAATGCTCATAAATTCTGTTATGTGCCAAAAAATTTAACACAAGACATTTTTCCTCTGCTTTCGGCTAGGATGTCAACCTGTGATGTGTACTTTTTGAACTTTGTTTGATTTTCAAAACTAAAAAAACCAAATTGGGAAGTTTAGTGAAGTTCCTGCTAAGCCATAAATCATGGCAGAGCCTACAAAGACCTCCAGCTTGTCCTCGTAAGTGGACTTGAGTTGGAGGTTACAGGGAGAGGGAAAATGGCACCTGGTGGGGGCTGACGGGGTCAAGGGCGAGCAGTGGGGACGTGGGGAGACTTGGAAGAGGGTTAGAAAGATGAAATGAGGGAAGAGGGGGAGTCAGGGTCCATCATGACTATCCTCCTCACCCTGGTTATCATTCTCATCTCCACAGCACCAGATTCTAGAGCTTTCCTCACCGTGGGTCCCAAATGAGAAGCTCTTGAGGGAGTTGTTTGGGCTGAGTCAACCGAGGCCCCCTATGCTTTTCAAAGATGGTAAAAATGTAGAAAGCTCTGTGAAGAGTGGGACTGTTTATAAAATAAAAGTAATTTTAGAAAAAAAATCCCAACCTAGACTCTGAAAGGGAAGATTAGCAAGATTTCCCAATTTGGTATTTGTTTCTTGAAAACCACTCATGGTTTAAGAGGCCCAGCTCCTTAGCAAGGACTTCTCTTGATTCTCAAAGTACTCCTGGTAGAAATGAGATGCTGGCTGCAAAGATGGTTTCTGCAATGAAGAGGCCTGTTTTATTCTGAGTCTTGAGTGCCTGGTTCAAAGACCAAGCTGATTTCAAATCATATCATCATTTTTACTTATTTATTTCAAATTTTAACCTCAGGACTTGCTGCACAGAAATCCTTACTATTTTTGTGGTTGATGTTCTTGCTGAAACTATTTTTCCTTCTGCCCCATTATCTTATGTTTCCCCCCCCCGGTCAATGGATTTTATTTTAATTGCCTAGAACTGCATCTCAATTCTAAATATTGTTCCCTGCCCCTAAAAACACCCTAGGAATAACAGTGCTTGGTATATTATTATTATTTTTAAAGTATATTTATTTTGAGAGAGTGTGAGTGGGAGAGGGGCAGAGAGAGGAAGAGAGAAAGAATCCGAAGCAGGCTCCGCGCTGTCAGCGCAGAGTCTGACATGGGGTTCGATCTCACAAACTGTGAGATAATGACCTGAGCTGAGATCAAGAGTTGAACACTTAACTGACTGGGTCACCCAGGTGTCCCAGGGCTTAGTAAATTATAATACAATGTGAAATAAGTATCATCTTTCAAAAGAATTAGCAGACCTTCCAAGAAAGGTTATTTAATAAACTAGTAGAAATAGTAGAAAACTGAAGATGGTGTATTAGACCTCTGATTTCTCCATATTTACACTGACTGAGCACTTTGGGGGAAGGAGGTATGCTCCTTACCAAATTACAGAAGTAACCATTTCTCACGAAAAACATAAATCCTGAGACCTGAGCAGAATAGATCTGAGGGAAAACACTGGAATGGAATCCAGAGGAGCTAACTGAGAAGAAGGCTCTCTCACACAATAAGCCAGAAGAGATGTGACTTCAAAGCTTCTGCATTATCTGTTCCTCCATTCATCTGGCCATCCTGCCAGCTGCTCCCCATCTACTCACTGATGTACGTGTTCTGTAAAGGCACTTACGTGCTACTGTATGCAAGGCTCTATCCTAGCACTGGGGACAGTCGGGCAAGATGTCACATCTACTCCCTCATGCACCACCAATGGTCATGTGCCATCTCCACCTTTTCTCATCTCCTAGAAAAGTAGCCTCCCCTTGGAAGTAGCAATGAAGAAGAAGTAGCCTCCTTGCGTACACTGTTCCTGGAGTTCCTGGCTTTGGGCAGATGTACTTATACATGGAGAACAAGGAGCCGTGCATCTTTATGAGCAATCACTAAGAATGAGCTTTTAGAAAATATATATTCTGTGGCACGGAAAGAAATATAGTATGTAAAACTGGGACAGAGAAAATTACATGGGGAGGGCAGATAAACACGCGCCACATGGATAAAAATGCAAAAGTTATTATAATTTATTCATTAAATCCAGCATGAGAGAACAACACTCTCTCAGAAACACCCAACAGAGGTCTAAACTTTCAGGACATTCCTCTTCCCTCCAGGACTTTCACAGGCAATGTTAAATGGGTTCCAGAGTGCTCTGTGTTGGTTTTGCTACAAGCCAAGGCCTGTCCTCCTGCTGAGAGGGAGTGCTAGGGCTCATTCACATGGTAGTTCATGGCGACTTTCCTCAAGTGGCCCCCAGTGGGGAGCCCATCTGAAAGCACCTGTAAGGATGCTCTGAAAAAGTACTGTAAAACCCAAGTGCCTGTTGTTACTCTCACTGACTAATGAAATGCTCCCTCCTTGGCCCCATCCCTGGCTCACTTCTTCTGCCCTCTCTTGCCTGTACCAATGTCGTAACATGAGCAACCAGTACCAGGGGAGCAAGGTGGCTGGACCAGCTCAAAGACTATTTTAGGGAAGATGGAAGCTTCCAATTGGTCAAGTAAAAGGTCTCAGAAGCTTAGAGGACTCCGTGTGCCAATGGAGGGCCAGTAGACAGCAGTCCTAGCCTGGCAGGGACTCCTGAGCCTAACTGCTGCTGTCTGACCCAGGGCGCCTTCAGGAAGTGGGGTGCTTATGTCTACACTGGGAGGAACAGGGTTATTGGCCTGAGGAGTACAGGGCTGCAGAAATCCAGAAGGGTCTCGCAACCAAGCCTGTGCTTTGGAAACAGTTCCAGAGCTTACTGGGTGTCAGGACTCACTCATTCAGAGACCTTTTCACGCACTTTTTAAGTATATCTGAATTCTCAACACAACCCTACGGGACAGGCCCTCTCAGGCTGGTCATTTCAGAGGTGGTAAACTGAGGGATGCAGAGAAGGGGTAACTTGCCCAGGATCACGGTGCCTGGCTCCAGAGTCCATGCACTCAGCCACTAGAGATACTGCTTCTCAGATGAACACAGGAACAGAGGAGAAGGAGATAGCAAGGAAGTGGCGGTTCCACTGAGGGCCACAAAGACAAGCGGGGGCCTCCAGCTCAAAGTTTGAGCAGCGGCGGACAGTCAGATGTTGGACCTGGCCTACATTCTCAGGGCTGACGGGGGCCGGGCGGACAAAGGCCCGTCCATACCACCACCAGCAGTCTCGGAGAGGCTGTCCTAAGAACAGCCGCAGAGGGCTCCTGGTGACTGCGAAGTCGCGGAGAGGGGCCAGGCTGTGATACGTGTCTGTCTTCTGGTGTCAACATTCAGGCTCACCTGGAAAAACAGCTCCGTCTTCAGAAGTGTATGAAATATGGCAAGGACGGTCTCATGATCCATTCTGAACTCTGTGAGCCGGAAGGAGCATGAGCTGGGAGGGGAGAAGTCACGGTCATAGTCGGGGTAGTGCAGACGCAGACCAGTTATGGTTACTTTGCTGGCCAAGGTCCAACAGTGTTCTGAGGAAACGCAGGTGCCCAGAAAGCAGGGCCTTATGGCTCCAGTGGTGACCTGCCCTTAGTTTTGGCATCTACAGGTCATACATTGGCGACTGTGCTGGTATAAGGCACATTACACTGGGCAGTGAACATGGACCCTGGGTCACTGTAGACAGTATAACCAATTCTAGTTAGTACCTAGTTGCAAGTACTCTATTAGGCTCTTTTTATTTACTACTCTAAGTGCCTCTCCCGACATCCCCCAGACCCACATGTAGCTAGGAATTCTACTTATCTAAAGTTCATGTTCTTTCCTTTTGCTTTTTCAATGCCTGTCCTGACTAGCCTTTTAAGGTACTGATAACATCTTTCTCATTCTTGATCTAGTGGTATTTGTGTGTTTTCTTCCCTTGTTCATGGTAGCTGAGGGTTTCTCAATTTTGTTGATCTTTTCAAAGAAGCAGTTTTTAAAAAAGGTTTTAGTTTTAAGTAATCTCTACACCCAACATGGGGCTCAAACTCACAACCCTGAGATCAAGAGTCACATGCTCTACTGACGGAGCCGGCCAGGTGCCCCTTCAAAGAACCAATTTTTGCCTTAATTTCTCTCTTGTTTATTTTCTATTTCAATAATTTATGCTGTTTTCTTAATAACTGCTTCCTTCTTTTTATTTTGGTTTTATTTGTCTCTTCTTTTCCTAGCTTCTCATGATAGAATCTAGATCATTGATTTTAAGCCTTTCTTCCTTCTGATATAGGCATTTACAACTATGAATTCCTCTCTGGGTACCACTTTAGCTGTGGCCAACAGATTTTAATATGCAGTATTTTTATTATCATTTAGTTCAAAATATTTTCTCATTTTTTCTTGTGACTTCCTCTTTGACCTGTATTTAGAAATATGTTGTTTAATTTCCAAGTATTTGTGGTCTTCCTCGGTATCTCATTGCTATTGATTTCTAATGAACTCCCAGCTTCAGAGTCAGATTAAACACTCCCCTACCACCACCACTATCCAGAGTCCCCCTTTCCCTTGGGCTGGAATTAGACCATAAGTTTTATAAGGCCACGCCCACTTACTTAATGCTATGTCTCCAATGATGAGTTCAGTGCCTGCCACACAACTCGTACTCAGTAAGTATGTGTCAAAGGGGGTGATGACTACTTGTGTGAAATCTAAATCCTTTGCTACTGTCTATGCAGCTGAACTAGCTACCCAAGTACAGATCTGCCC
This sequence comes from Proteles cristata cristata, assembly GCA_017311185.1. Lineage (NCBI taxonomy): Eukaryota > Metazoa > Chordata > Mammalia > Carnivora > Hyaenidae > Proteles > Proteles cristata. The sequence continues at coordinate 1,486,526 of JAESUZ010003410.1, forward strand.
CACTAGAATGGGAGCTTGGGCCCAGCACTATAGTCTCTAGGGCTGACAAACTGGGGGCCTTTAATGAAGGGATATCTAAGCACAGTTCTCTATACGGAAAATCTCAACACTGTGAGATCTAACACTGATGGGACTGCCTGATGGCGTTCTGCGTTTAAGAGGCATTGACGGCATAAACGATGGTCTACTTAACAGCAGACGCTGGATGGGAAAGAGTCCGTTTCTCCTGATGATATAATGTGCTGCCACTAGAAATGTAAGGCATTCGCCCAGCTACCCCTTTCCTATGACTGCTAGGAAGATCAGAACTGCATTTGTGTTTTCAAGAACTTTGTTTAACTTGTAATATTTGGTAGCGTGTCTTAGCCTTATACTGATTAGCTGGTTTCTCCCAGATTGAGTTGTTTTGTATCTCAATGTATCTGTGTTTTTTGTCAATTTCTTCAAATTCATTTTCAAAGAAGGTGGGAGAGATCAATCATGTAATCAATCAAATGGGCTGCCAATGGAATTTGGCTGAAAAGGACGGTCCCCATTGCACAAGGAAGTTAGTTAGAAATCTTACCTTGTGGTGGTTGGTGAGGAAAACGGGAACTCTTCCTACGAACCTGGGCATGTTATGGCCAAAAGGAACCCCTGGGACAGAGGTGGGGCTGAGGGTCGGAGTCAGTTGGTTTGGTCTCTCCCCTTGGGAAGGAGCCCGGGGCGGGGGCCCAGTTACCTAGTTCCAGTACTTCCTTGGTCCCTTCAGGACTACATGCCTCCCCCCAGGCTCCTTAGAAAGGCTGAAAGGTCCTCCTAGGCAAATGGATGAGAATGTCTGAAAGCAGGAAGAATCTGAGAGCAAGGAGGACCCCGAGGTTTAAATCTTGCTGCCCCAAGGGGAGAAGGGAGATCCAGGGAAAGCACATGGACAGCAGGTTGCTGGCGGAAAGGGACGCATGGAGGCCTGGAGCTGCAGCTTTTGGGACGCAAAGCTCTGACCTAGGTAAGGGACACCAGGGCTCAGAGGTCAGGGAGGAGCACCAGCAGAGAAAACAACAGAAAGCCTTCACCTGATGGGGGGTGGGGGAGGAGGAGGGGGAAGCTACTTGGCAACAGGCCACATGGTGTGAGAAGGAAGACCCAGGGCTCTCGCGACTGGGCCGCTGACACGACAGGAGCCAGCTAACAGAGGAAATGGCAGTTTCCAGAAATCAGACCCACATGTGCCTGGAGCTGCGCTTGCACCCAGCGCTCCTTGGCTTGGAGGGTGTGGGGCTTATGAAAGGCCTCCTCAGCCCTTCAGGACAGGAGGGCCTCTGGCCTGATGCCCTGGCGGTCGGGCACTCATAGCCTGGGCTCCTTCCCTTGCCCAGCGGCGGCCTCCAGGCCTGCAGGGCCTCCCCCTCGCTGGACCCGCAGCAGCCCTGGGGAGGGCGGGCCTCTTGCGGTGTTTTGGGGGCAAGCTGTTTCCATCAATCAGAGCGTGTGCAGACCAGACCGCCAGATCCCAGGGCCCGGGCCCCGTCCGTGGGGCCTCCCTCTTGGAACATCACGGCCCCAGCCTTCCGTTTTCCACCACAAGCACTAGGCTCCTCCACGGCCCTATTTTAATGGTTAAAGACATGCACACCAAATGCTTCCTAATTACTACTTTCATGGCAGATGCAGTCATTTCCTTGGATTTTACTGCCATTAGTTTTCCTCACCGATTTATCCTTAGCTACTCTCCTTGAATCTTGCTTGCCTCCCCTGAGCCTTTTCCTCCTCACTCCTCACGGCTTGTCAGCACGCCTCCAATCCCCGGGAGAGACGGAAAGCCTTGTAGAGCCCACTGCGCAAACACACATTCCAATTCATTTATCACATTTAGCATGCGCACTTCCACTCTCATCAAAACCGGCCCCAGCTCGCTAACTCATTTCCCTCTCCCAATTACAAATTAGTCCATTAGGCTGTCTGCAGTAGGCCCTCTGTTGCATCTTGGTAATGGCTTCTGAGATTTCCATCATAATCGTAATGGCTCCCTATGCAGCCGTGAGGGCAGACGGAGGCCGCTAGTGGGTAATGAGCTATCACACTACCAAAGGGCACAGCCCTGGGCTCATTATTTAGTCTTGGCTGTTTTGTGAAAACAACAAGAAAGGTAAAATGCTGAAGGGAACACTTTAGCATATTAAATTAACACTTCTTGAAAATTCTCTCTGTAAACATGCCATATTTTCCCTTTATGCTACATCCCCAGTGCTGGGGCAGAGTGTAGAGAGCTGCTGGGGGGTGGGGGGGCGGGGGCGGGAGGGGGGCACGGCGAGCAATGAGGAGGGAAGGAGGGGGATGGGAGAGACACGAGCCCCCCAAAAGGGGGCAAAACGTGGTGTTCGAGAACGTTCCACAGCACGCTGGAGTCTTCGCTGGTTAGCGTTCATACCCACGCCTCCATTCCCCAGATGGAGTGGGGCTGTCACCCACAGCCAACCTCACTTAATGATGCTCTGTCACTTAAACCCGCCTGTCATCAGGCCCACAATGAGAGGCCCTGCAGAGGCCAGATCAGGTACTGTCAGCTGCAGTTTTTTAAGTGATGCCATTCTACATTTTGTTTGTTTGTTTTAGAGAAAATATAGAAACAACAAAACACAAGACCAAAACACACACCACCACCACCACCACCAAGAAAAATCCTTGATGCAGATACTACCATGCCAATACTTGACAGTAGGTCACATTTATTAGGTACTAGCTGTAGCCTGGCGCTATGCTAATAAGCACGTCACATCCGTTCCTAGCAGTTCACTCAACCTTCACAAGTCCCTGTGTGACGGGCGAGTATGGCTGAGCCATGTTTGGGAAGTTCCCGGAGGCCCAGCGAGGGCCAGGATGGGAGTCCCAGCGTCCTTACTCCCGTGTTCTGCTGGGAACATGAGCCTTTCTGGGCGGGCGGTGGCGGCACCTGGGCCTTCTCGCGCTGACCCCCCTCTAGTCTCCGGGGGCAACAACCTCGTCACCCTCGCCTCCCACCCCCACCCAAGCCTCCTGCACACCTCTTGTAACATTCACTGGACAGAGGCTGGCTCCTGATTTAAGAGGTTCTTTTCTTGATGTTATTGATTCTTACAAAACAGTGTATCCCCACTAAGCGCCACCCCTCCCCCAGCCTCCATAGGCTATTTCTTCAATATGCGGCAGCCTCTAGGTGGGGGGCTGGCCCGCAATCTTGCAGGCAGAGTGGATTCAGGTTCCTCGGAATACGTCCCTGAGGTGGCTGCAGCTGCACCCTGACGTGGCGATCTAAGTGGCGGCACTGTCTCTGGACAGAAGTGACAGCAGTTCCAAGTGCCACTGTGAGGAAGAGGCAGCAGGGACAAAGGGGGTCTCCCAGATCCACTCCTGGCCGCGAGGAGAAGCCCACAGCGGTTTAAGGAAACACGGGTATGAGTCTGGAGGAGGCCCCGGGTGCTTCTATTGACCAAAGCACGATAAAGAATAACACGGTGGCCCTGTTTTCAAAAGCCTTTTCTCCCCCCTTTCACAAGAGTCATCCTAACCCCTTCCTAAAATGCCTGAGGTTGATCCAAAACCCATCATCCCGTTCTGTTCCTTATTGGCTCTCACAGCTGCGATCGCACTTGGGTCCCTCTGAAGGGCTGGAAGGGCTTCCACATCCATTATCTCGATCATCCCCACACGGACGCTGCGAGCCAACCAGGGGAGGCTGTAATTATCCCCAAGACACAGATGAGGGAGGTAACTGGCTTGTCTGAGAACCAGAAAGAGAGCGGGATCCCCGAGTCCCAGGCAGGAGCCAAGCTGGCCACCTTCCCAGCCCCACCTCGTGGCTCTGCGGCCCCCGAAGGCACAACTGCTCTTCCAGATAAATCCGCCGCTCCTACTCTGGTAACAAGACACAGGGTCGGTTTTGGGAAAGGCTGCCTTTGGACTCTGAAGAGGGAAAATGGCCCAAGCCCAGCGATCAGGATGGGCCTGGCTGCGGGCAGAGTGGGGGACGTGTCAACTTTGCTCGGCTGTAAAAGACAAATTTATGAGCTGTTTTTGTTAAATTCCGATATGGATTTTTGAAAACGAAAAGGATGGATGGGTAGATGGCAGCAAGATGTTTAATCAATGTCATAAAATATAACATTCATTGGGCTTCTAAAATGAAATTAATAATCTGTGTAGAAGTATCATTAGGAGATAAGTGACATTTCAGGCTTTGATTTGCAACTTGCAACAAATCTTACTTCCATATAATTCAAGCATTTTGGGGGATATTCATCTTTATTAAAAAATACCCAAACCTTTGGCCCTCTGCTCCACAACCGAGCCTTTCTTTCCCTTCAGGACAGACCACTAAATAAAAAAAGGATACATTATCATACACAGGCTTTAAATTAATCAAGACAGAAATATCATATTTAAATTAAATCAGGGATTTCTCACTTTGCTGCTTATCAGGGGAACTTAGCTATCTATAATAAGTATTTTTTTCCCTCCTTTTATCTGAGACCTGGGGCTTGAGCTGGCTGTATCTCCACCGAGGAGACATCTTACTTTCATGCAAAAGGCTAAAGCAAGGCATGGAGTGAAGTGCTGTTCTCCTACATAAATCCTAGAACTATAAAATAATATTTGAGAGCTGAGAGGGGCCCTAAAACCACCTAGCCTTGGCTCTTCATTTTACAGATGAGGAAACTGGGTCCAGGGAGAGGGACAGACACCATGACCAACTGGAGGGAGCAGGCCAGGCTTGGGGCCAACTTGCTTCCTCCCCTCCACTCCGGCTTCGAAAACCAGCACCATGAGGGGAAGAAGGAAGCTGGAGGCTAAGAGATAGGAGTGTGGGCATTCAGGGCCTACATTCTTTTTGTTTTACTTGGGGTTATTGTGGAGAAGGGAAGCAGTGATCGGGAGAGCAACGAGGCTCTCAGTCTGTGCACATCACCTTCACAGATAAGCTCTGTGGAAGTCCATCTTAATTAAAGAGCCCGCTGCTGTTCACGTGAGCACAGGCAGGAGGCTCTAATAGGGGTGGGGGGGTGGTTTTGCTTCTTCTAAATAAATCAGAGCACACAGGAAAACACACTCATAAGCTGCCTTAGATGGGAAAGGCTGGCTGCAAAGATCTCAAAGTCAGGGCTCCCAAAGGGGTGGTGCGCCTGTTTACCCCGACCCCCTGTGAGCCCGATTGCCAGCCTTGTGTCACTGTCCCTCTCAAACACCAAGGAGAGGCCATGCAGAACTTCATATATAAAAATGCTCATTAAAAAAACCTACAGAAAAAGAGACCACACGTGACATGCCCCTAACTGTGAGTTCCGCATAATTATCCTTCCTTGAATACATGAAAGTAGAATTCCACACTTAAGAACCGGAGGCAACTATATTTCTCCATCTACCTGTCCATCTGTCAGTCTGCCTTCCTCCGTTCTGCCACTTCAAGACTAGTGGGGTGGGGGGGGAGGCAGAAACAACCCATTTTAAAGCTCCTGTCGAAACAACCCATTTTAAAGCATCAAACTTCATTCGGGATCCATGTAGACTTTGGGACAGGAGTAACAAAAATCCCTAGGCCGGTTTGCAATGTGCACCTCTGAAAACATACTAGTCAGAGCCAAGAAACTGTGACCTTTACACCATCTGCAGAGGCACGCCCTGCTCCCAGAAATGTTCTGATTCTTTGTCCAGAATAGAGCCCTGTAATCACTGTGGGATCAGGGCCTGGACCCCAGCCCCCTGATGCAAAGAGAAGGTGATTTAGTAAAACAGCACATGTCCAAATTGTCCGGGAACGGTGTAGGGCTGTCTGAACATGTACAACTGCTCTTCATGGGTTGGAGAACATCAGCGTGATTCTCCTGTGTGTTCTCTCTCCTTTCCACCCCCTCCACCCCCCACCCCCCATTCTTCTCCCTTCCTTGACCTCTTAGGTAATTGCGCTTGGCTCTGGTCTCTCCTCCCTTTCAGACTGTGATGGGGGCTCATCTGATGAGACAGCCACGGTGAGTTCAGGGGCGCCCCGGAGGTAGTGGAGATACAGGGTTGAAGTTAAGGCCCTTCGCCCTGACAGCCCTGTCCCCCAGGGGTGCTGGGAAGGAATGTCATGTGTCTCACAGAGCATTTCCTCCTAAACCCATGAAATTTCACTACAATCATCTATCTTCAAAGAAATCAAAACGCACCCCCGTCTCCCCTCCTACAGAAAGGTTAGGTCTTTGCTCAAGCCTACGGACTTTAACCTCATAAATATTCCCAGCTATAAGATCTTATTAAGAAGGTATGTCTCCCAGGAGCATAAAACCATCAAGCTGTAAATTTTATTTAATTTCCCATGAGATCTTATGGCCTCATACATATAATTAGAGTGCAGTATAGAGCACTTTTTTGTGTTTTGTCAATAAATCACCAGGGAACAATCAACGTTTAAGAGGACAAGCTTTAATGATTTTTCAGACCCCTAAGCAATCGTGCCTTCACAATGGCAAGCTAGTCTTTAACCTCATCTAACTAGGACTGTGGACTGTGGTGTCAGATAGGACCCCAAACACTTAATCCTATTAGATTCCCCAGCCCAGACAATCACGGCAGAACACCCAAGGGACGTATTGATTTTGATGTGGCCGACAGAAAAGACAAGCCGACCTACTGACAGCGCTTTATTAAGTGTTTACAAATTAAATATCTGGAGGTCTGCGATAGGCCCAGCTCTGTTCAACGGGCCGGTGTGAGATGTGTGAACTGGACCCAAAGGGCATGTGTTGACTTTGAGGAGGCTTGGGGGGTGGGGGGAGGTGGCCAGGCAGGCCCCAGTCCTTGGCTTCACAGCCAGCTTTTTCAGAGTCAGGATGCTATAAGAGAAATTCTATACGTTTAGTTTGCTGCTGTTGTTTAGTTGGCTATGACCATGAACACGTGGGGTAGTGTTTGTTCATGTCAGAAAAGGCCTGCCAGATGAAAGAGCAGACTTCTGTCTCCCTTGGTTAGGGCTCCAGAAGAAAGGCTCTTGGTCCTTTGGATCTCTCCTCACACCATGCTTTCGAAGCAAATCTGCAATCCCGCACACAGACCAGGAGCCATCTGTCTTCTCTGTGGCTTGGTGGTTGGACCAGATTAACCGTTTTTCCAGTGTCCTTTCCTTGCCTCAGACATATTAAAAGGCTCCACGTTCTGCAGGCAGGCATTTGCTGATGGTCAGAGCCCTCACTGGGCATTTCCCCCAGGATGCTCTTTGGCATTGGGCCCTCTCAACCCCCTCACCACATCCCAGAGTCACATACGTGCGCCGAGTCCTGTCCCCGTTTCTCCTCAGCAGCTTCCCTTACCTCAGTGCCTGTTCCCTGTTCCAAAAGAACTACTCAAATCCTGCCAGCCCTGAGGCTGCTTACGTGTCTCCTCCCCCTTGAAACCATGTGCTCTGAGCTCCTAGCTCCCGCCCACCATTTTCCGGCGTCCATCAGGTTTTCCTGCATCTCTCTGGTGTTGCAACGAGACCACGTTCTGGAGCCTCGACTGCACTCCCTGCTCCCCTTCCACAGAGATGCTCATGGAATGAAGATGGCAGTGGGCCCCTCTCTGGGGTTGGTTTAGAGGGACAGTCATTTGCCCACAATGACAAGAGGGGACTGACACTGGGTGAGCCTTAAGGATTTGCTCTCTTCTGTGACTTTATGATCTGCCAAAAACCAATATCCATGGATATGGCTACCTATGTTGGCAAAGGCACGTACCTTATTTTAACTGTTCTCTTCTGAGCTATGTCTACTCCAAAGCTCTGAACGAACCTTAAAATAGTATGTCTGCTGAGGTATGTGTGTTAAACTCAGGTATAACTCAGTGCACCTGAACAAAGTCTTCCAGGTGCGTGCACACACACACGTGTGTGTGTGCAAAAATGGTGAACAGTAACCATTCTACTTTTTTTTTCTTGATCTCACTTGAGAGAGATCCATTCCAACAGAGCGATGGAGGCTAAAGACAACTGTAGCGAGAAAGACATCTTTCAAGATAATCTGGCCTGTTGCCTGTATGCTAACAATCCAATATTCTTTTCAAGCGTTTTCGGGCAGCTGACACTACACTCTGCCTCAGACATCACACTCTGACATGTTTGGTGAGGAAAGTCAGTACTTAGCATGGCACCTGGCACGCAGGAAGGCCTCGGAACAAGTGAGCTATTATGATTTTTATCATCTTCATTATATCTTTCCGTACTGTGATTATCTTTCATCTTCTTTACATTTGTCTCTAGACCCAAGATTTTCCACAGGGAGCTGTGACAAGCTGATCTAGGGTCAGCATGGTGGGGAAGGGGAGCTCCAGGCACTCAAATTCCCATCTCTGTTTTACAGATTAGGCCTCCATTCCACGTTCAGCAGGTAGAATGGGTTTGAAAATCCATGCCCTAGACTGGGTGTCTAGTCTTTGGCATCATTTTTCCAAGTACTAAAGGACCAGAGTCATACGGCAAAGATGATTTATGCTGGTGAACTGAAAATCAATCTACATTATGGGAGAGAAGTTATTCCATGTATCATTATTAATTTCGGCTTCCTCCCTGCCCCCATACCACCTCTGGGCTAGTCACAGAGGGCAGGGCTTTGTGTCGACACTGTTGACTTTGGTGACGTGGCCTGCAAGGGACATGTAACTGGTGTGGTTTGGGGAGAGGTGCCCAGGGTTACTGTCCTCAAGAAAAGCATCATGCCTCAGAGTGCGCCCCTGAAGGGTCAGGGGCAGTGCTGGGTTTCAGAATCTGGCTCCATAAAACAAATGGCTGCAAATGGCCTTTTCCCAATCTTACAGTGCAGTAATTCATAAAATCCTCTAAGGGAATTTTTATGGCTTTATATTAATGTTCATTTAGGAAAGAAGTGAAAAGGGCATCGTCAAGTTTAGAAAATCATTAAAAAGGGTCCTCACTTGGGTTAATAGTGATACCTTAGCACAAAAAAATGCACTGATATACCATAAAAATTGTTCTAAGATACTATTTCTCCATCATTTTTATATGACCTCCTTTTTGTCTGCACTTAACTGCTCAGATAAAAAAGGAGACTGGGTAATTAAATTTTCTCTTCATTTTCATCTTAATTCAATACATATTAATCAAGTATTTATAATATGCCAAGTACTGTGGGAAGGGTCTGGCAACATAATACCAGGGCTCTTCTTTTTCAAGGAGCTCAAAGTTTGTAAATTCATTAAAAAATTGACAACTAAAATTCATAATCATTTGTGCACATGAGTAATCATTTATGACGATCTTATCCAAACTGACTTTGATTTGGAGAATATTGTAGCCAATCCGACAGTAAAAACAAAACAAAACAAAACAAAACAAAACCTAGAACAAAAGTAAAAACCAAAAAACCAAAAACCAAAAACATAGAAACCCACCACAACAAGGAAGGAACGCTTCTGGTGGTGAGATATCCTTCTCTGGGCTGGAGAAGGTCAGGCCTCAGTGAGGAAGAACGGGCACACGGGTGTCATCACAGGGGCCTGCCCAGGTGAGGGAAGGGCAAATAGTGCTGGCAGGTTGAGTGAACTAAAAAAGGAAAAGACAGGGAGACGGGAACCACTTCATGCTCCTGAAAGTGCGGCAGGCTAGTCGGCAGTCATTCACCGTCGATGGTGAATTCTTGTCCCAGGCACACGAGGCCACCCTGAGAGGAAACACGTCTGTCTGTCTGTCTGTCTAAGAGAGCACCTGAATGGGAAGGCTCTGCATCCAGACAGCGGTTCTGCCAACGTGACGCCAGAAATAAGACTATACAAGAAAGAGGAGCAGACCCATCTAGCCCACCCTTTCTAGGCGCTGGGATTATGTGTGCCCTTCACTTTCTTCTCTGTACTTATCTTTGTTTTTGATACTGAAGACACCTTCCTCTTATAATGGGAAAGCAATTTATGTTCTTTTCCAAAAGGGTAATGACCAGAACAACAAAACTGAAAAAGGACGAGAAGGAAAGTGGATCAGTTCTGCAGAGCTGTCTAGGGCCTAATGTCCCTTCACATAAAGGCTTCCTTTCTCGCCCTTGCAAACCATTGCTGTGCACGGTGGCGGCAACTCTCTTGCAGGATCACTTGTGCCCCACTCGCTGCTGCACCAAGGGGCAGGGCCAAGTCCCAGGGGTCCCCATGCTGTGGGGTGGCGGCTGTTGGGCCCTCAGACCATCACTGTGGACCGGGGGCGGGTTTGGAGCAAAGCGGAAAAGCAGAGTGGTGATAGGACCATGACTTCCCCCACAATGACCCAGTGTATCTTTGGTGGCGGGGAGGGGTGTATGCTTATTCTTTGTCGTTCTGTTGCTTTTGAGCGTGAGAAGGAAAATACACCTGCGGGCTGCCAGGGCACATGGAGCTGGAGGCCCCTTAATCACGCCGTGTGACCATCACAAACTCTCCCAAGTACTTTAAGTATGTTACTGATCCAAGATTTAATCTATATTCTTACCCAGCTTGCACAAACCTATAAATAGGCTCATCTCAGGGTTACTGCTGTTATAAATTAATTATGGAAATGTCAACCAAATCAGGTACGTGCCAGCCAAGTAATGGGAGGGCAGTGATCCGCTGAGCAGAGGGCGATCCTGAGGATGCCAAGTTCACGGCCTCTGGCCAGGTTCCCTTGGCTCCCAGGGAGCTTAACCTTGAAGAAGACACTCAAAGTTAGTTTCCTCCCGGGTAATTGAGGGAGGCTAGAAAAGTGACTTCTGGAAGTACCTCTTCTGACTAGCTTTGTGCCTTCCTCCTCACACGACCTGTCCTATCTCTCCCTTAACCAGGAAGGGGTCAGCGAATTTGGCACCCCTGCCTTTCTTTACACGGAAGGCAGATATCTTGGGAGCATATCTGTGCCGGCTTAATGCTGGTTGTGCTATCACCCCTCATGGGTCCTGCTGTGGGGAAGTGAAAATTCTGGCTGGGAAAGGAAGGGGTGAGTAAATACTGACTCATTAGAAAGGGTGGTTTTCTACGGAGAGGACGCCATGTTCTCATCAGGCCTGGAGCCAGCCTGGAACTCTCCAAGGGGACGAGGAGGTCAAGATAAATAGTGTACCTTTCACAGCAATTTATTTCCAAGGTCAAAGTGGGGAGATTTTATCCACAGAGCACATCCTTTAGGACTTACAGGAAACCCAGACAAAGCTTTTGGCATCGTCCCCAAGAGGGAGAGGCTGTTTCAGTATAGTTCACTGCTCTCCTTCGGGGAAGAGTTCTGGGGTCTTCAGCTCTGAATGTATGTTCAAGTTCTACGGCTCAGGAAGTGATAGAACGAGAGCCTCACGGCCGCCATAGTTTGTTGAACAGGCCCAGGGACTGCGGTTAACATATCTGGTGGTTCACACCAACACAGTAAATCCTCACAACTTTCCGAGACAGGCTCATTTTACCTACGAGAAAATAGTCTCTGAGAAGTCAGCTGACTTGCTAAAGGCCACAGAGCCTATAAATGGTGGAGTGAGGATGCAAGCCCGGGGCCTATTACTACAGAGATGGCTAACGATAATGCAGCTGGATACGCTGTAGTCTGAGCACCCTGGATGGTCCTGACTCCGCCTTCTGATCTCAGGAAGATGAGTACCTAAGCCACATGGGAATCTCATCTTCTCTTTAAAATCCATGGGAGCGGTCCAGCCAGCGTGTGACTCAGGAAAACTTGCATGTACTTTCACAGCACTGTAACGAACTGCCTGCATGTGATCCCTCTAATTCACATACATGTCGGGAGAGGAAGGGTCTTTGGACACTTCCTTTCTGATTCAAACACCGAACTGTCATCACTACTCAAAAGTCTGTTTCTCTCTGCCCCTGGTTAATGGCAGTAGGCAATACAGTCCACCTTCCCTGCTGCATCTATGGGGCCGGTACGACAGGGCTGAAGAGCACTGGGATAGAAGTGACAGAGAGGCTCTGAGCCACAGGGATACAGTGTGGGTCTCGTTCTCAGGCACATGAAGCTGTCTTGACCACCCTTCTCCACCCCCCCCCCTTACATGACTGCCTCAGACAAGTCCCTCACCTTCACTTCATAGACAGGGAGCTAAGTCCAAGAATGCCTAGTGCCATCCACTTTACAGAGTGTGGGGACGGGCGAACCCGTGCAAATTCTTAGGGTCACCATTACTAGTCCTCTTCTGGGCACAGATCCGACATGGAATCATACTGTTGACTTTTCTTTCTTTCTTTTTTTTAATGTTTATTGATTTGGGGGGAGAGAGAGAGAGCGAGAGAGAGAGCAGAGAAGATGCAGAGAGAGAGGGAGATAGAGGATCCCAGGCAGGCTCCACGCTGTCAGCACAGAGCCCAACACGGGGCTTGATCTCATGAACCTTAAGATCACAACCTGAGCTGAAATCAAGAGATGGATGCTTAACTGACTGAGCCGCCCAGGCGCCCCCTGTTCGTTGACTTTTCATGTAACTTTATCATATCTCCCTTAGTCCTCATTGGACTATGAATTCCTTGAGGGCAGGGGGTCTCATTTGCATGTCCTGTGCTTCTCCACACATTCAGTGCAGCAATTTACTGACTAGCAGCATTATTTCTTTTCAAATGGGCTTAGTATAGAAGTTATAATTGAACACCGCTGTATGTGAGGCACTGTGGGGAAAATGAGCAAAGTTTATAAATGGCTGTGTGCTGCAGAGAAAATAAGTAGACCATGTGAGCCCAGGTATTTAGGTCCTTCAATGGAGCTTGGAACACTAATGTGAGAAGCACAGAACAGAAAGAAAAACCAGTCAGCATTACGAAGGGGAAAAGGTGTTGCAGAAAATGCTATGATTTACCAGCGAGAAGGGCAGATCACTTCCCACTCGGGAACACACTTCCCTGAAGAAGGACCGAGTAGAGTGGGAATGAGGGTGAGGACGGGGTTCAGTGTCACTCAAAACCACTGGAGTTCCCCTCCTGGGACCACTGTTGAGGGAAGGTTTGTCTGCCCCAGAGGGAGACTTTGATGATTCACTCTGCAGCAAAGGGGCAGACAGAATGTGGAAGGGAACCCTCCACGCACCAGACTGGAGAATACCCAGCACGTTAGGCCCCTGGGCAGGGACGCTGGGCCTTTGGCCCTGACCACTTAATATCTTCAAACACAGAACCAACCAACAGAAGGCAGATGCAAATGCTGCTGGCCTCCAGGGTAGCCTGATTTGAGAAAGGCTGCAGGTGCCATTTCCGTGGAGATGGAGACGGGCCCCCAGACCTCCCCAAGGAGCTGGAGCCAGACCAAAGTGAGGGAAAGCAAAACATCCCGTTTCCCGATCGACAGCTTCTGCCATAAAGTACTTGGGAGCCGCTTCCTGGTTCTCCATGGTGGGTACTAATTAAATGGGTTTTCCTGCGTATGTTCTACCATCTCTGGGGATGCCGCTGGCTGAGAGGGAGTGTAACTAAAGGCTATCAAACCATGATCATGAGCAAGGGCTTGAACTTGAATGCCTGCCCTGAAGTGTTCCTCTCCTAAACAGGAGGAAGAAATGAGGTAAGTATACAGGAGTTTTATATGCCTCCAGGGGTGGTGAGGCTCCAATACTCCTATTGCGAGAGGGAAGAAGGCTCGTACCATAAAGACGTATAGAACCCAAGCTTGTATCAGACGCCTAGTGGGCTCTGAATGTGGAGGGCGATGTTTCGGGGGGTGGGGGGGCAGTGTTCTACAACAAAGAGAAGGGAGCTACTGGTCTCTGGGAGACTCCGGGGTCTGCCACTGGAGTCCCAGCATCTGCTGAGGGCCCCCCAGGCTAAGCTGACAAGCCACCACTACAGGTTCAGAGTGCTGGTTGGGGAGGCTGTCCTGTCAGGTGGCTGAATGTTACCTTAAGCGTTAGATTTCCTAATTACATGTTACCCTGTGATAATTTCTTGGCCCACAGCCTTTCGATCAGTCTTATTTAAATGCTCCAGCCTGTTCTCTCCTGCACTGTTTATAATTAGAGCAGCTTCTGATGCCAGAGTGCAAATGGAGTGGGAGCGTCTCTCGAAGCCAGTTTGGTATGTGGCAGACGATTCCTGCGGGATCACAGAGGCCAAGGTGAATCTGCAGCCAGAAGCATGTGCACTGCAAAGGCCAGCAGCTTTTTAACACCTGCAACATCTTCCTCCCTCCTGTGCCTGGAGGAGCAGGGACGCTTCTATCAAGGGGGCCGGCAGATTTCCTTGAAATGGGGGATCTGGTCAGACATGGCCCTCACCTTTGAGAGACGTGACAGTGCCCGATACCTGATACAGAGGATGGCTGATGGGCTAGAGTTGGGTTTATCCCAGCAGGTTATTATGCTCTGACTTTTACTGAAAGGAGATCCTTGCCTAAAAAGCACCGCTTGAGGGCCTTCCGCTCCAAGGAAGTTAAAAAAAAAAAAAAAGGAAATAAAAGGAGGAAAAAAAAAAGCATCTTCTGGGCTCTGAGAACTCTCCAGGCCCCATGGAGGAAAGGGGGAGCCTGCTACATCTATGTGGCCCTAGGCTTATGGAAGCATTTATGGAGCCCAGCCTCCCCAGTGGGTTAGGAGAGGCCTGGGCATACTCTTCATGCCATTTTATTAAAATCAAAACAAAGTATCACCTCATCATCATGCCCTTGGTTCCTGGCTCTTAAAACCAGAATCCTGCCGCAAGCGGCACACGGGCTGACTTAGAGGGCCCACAGAAATGGAGAGAACTAGTATTCTGTAGTGACCTGGTGAGGAACAGCTTCTCATAAACAGAGGAGGGATTTGCTAACTATGCAGGTTTGCCGCCAGGCCATTACGGCTTATTTAAAACAGGCTAGGGCTGACTCTGGTTACGCGTTGAAATTCATACAACTTTTGAACATATTATGTTAGTCTTATAAAACTGGAATGCATGTGTACAGTATATTTTAAAGACTTTCAAATATTAAGCGTCTCACACAAGCTGTGAAAAGTGCCCAGCTTCCCTCCCCCTCCTTCCCGTCTTCCCCTATTTTGGCATCAAATGTTATTCAGGGATAATGAAAACCAGAGAAGTCTATGCCTGAATAACTAGGTTGTCTAACTGCATTACAGTAAAATGAAAGATCAGACTGTGGTCGCAAAGAGCCAACTTAGCAGCTACAGAGCCTCGGGAAGGACATACATCTTGTGACCAACGAAGTTTACTGATGTAGCCCCCCACCCCCCGATACCTGATTCAGTGCACAGCTCTGGTGAGAGAAATTTAATTTCTCTCCACCCAACCTCACAAGGATGGTATTCAACCAGAGGGGTTAAACCTGACATGAAACAGGGATCCGAGGCACTTTCTGTGACGTCTGATCCAATCAGAGATGACAGAGAGGTAAGAACAGGAGCTGGCCAGACCTCAGAAACTAATGCTTTTCTCCAAATATGCCTGTTTCTACTTACACTTATATAGCCCTAAAAAATGCAGACTAGTGTGTTGAAATCTTGATTCCGGATGGTGAGATTCCCTAATCGTCTTAAGCAAAGCTCTCTGCATTGTGGTTCTAGCGTTCTTATCCCCATTTGTTAGCTGATGCATGTTTAGTGGTTGGTAATTATTTTCAAGAATGTTTTCGTATGCTTACGTACAGATAAGATGTCCACAATCAGTTACGCATAGAAATGCTGTGACTCCACGCGTTCACCAGTTATCAGCGACTGGGTGAGCCTACAGCAGGAAACTTATAATACTCCTTCATGTTTTGTGGTTACATATGTCCTTCCAGAAACAACCAAAAATAAACCAAAGAATAACAACAAAAAACTAAAAAAAAAAAAAATCAAAAAAACAAAAACCCCAAACAAACCCAACCGAAAAACAAAAGGGAAAAAGCCCAACCAACTTGCTTATGGAAATATATACTAGATTTGGCTAGGTCTTCTGATATGGGGTCTCTCCTGTAGATCACAACCACATGGTCCGTCAGTGTGCTCTCAGGAATGTGACCAGGGTGTCATGCGGCCTACTGCATAAACGCTTTGGCACAGGACTCTGGGACCATCCAAGGGTAAAGAGCGGCCTGATGACAGTTTCATTCTGTTTTCTACAGTTTTAAGTTTAACGGGAGCCATTCTGAATGGCCAACACTCAGCGGGTGTAGGAGTAGAGGGCTGATACTAAGGTCCATTGTTCTAGAACCCAGACCACTGTGTGCTGGCCCAGACAAATGAATGAATATTCAGGAGCTTTCTTAATGGCAACAGGAGGAAGCCTTAGCTGAGATGAGAGGGCTCGACCCTCATTCCTCACTGCAACCCCACTGGCCTGCTGGCTATTCTACAACCACACATGTGCTCCTACCTTAGGGCCTTGCATGTCCCGTGCAGTTTGTCTGGAATATTGCCACCCCCCTCACCCCTACCAACCCCCCCCCCCGCCACCGAACGCACATCCATGTTTCATTTTCTTCAGATCCTTGCTGACATGTCACCTCAGCGAGGCCTTCCTTGACCGTATTTGACATTGCTTCTCTTCCGACCCTGCTTCCCTCCCTGCTATTTTTCCTGCTATTTTATTCAGCACATCATGGTAGAATTAGTCCATGTATTTAAATGTTTTTGTCTGTCTCCACTATTAGTTCTATGAAGGCATGGGAGAAATAGTCCTATCTCTGGTGCTTTTATAATAGTGCCTGGCATAGGGTAGGCATGCAAAACAATGCTCGTTCAAAAAAAAAAAAAAAAAAGAGAGAATGGATTGGCATTAAGGAGGCTAATATAGCAATTGTGCAGTTATCTGTGTATAAAACTTACAACTTTCTTACATATCTAAGTCGCAGGGTACGAAAGAATGGCACACCTGCTCCTTTAATGTTTGCAAGATCCTGTGAGAAGGAAACCGAAGTCCTTCATTTGATTCCAGCCACATCTCCCCCTCCCTTTCTCCCCATTGGACCCACAGCCATTTATGGATGCCTTTTTTTTTTTCTTTTAAAACAGGACTAGGAAACTCATATGAAAAACCTGCATGAAAGAATAGCCATGTTTTGTTGATTATAGCCATAAACTCTAGAAATAGTATATCCAACGAGGGACTTACTCAAATACCATTTGAATTGGAACCTCTTTCTTCAAGAATCCTTCTTTCAACAGCCTTTGTGCAGTGAAATAGACACATCCAGGGGGCTGCTGGGTTAATTACAGCTCTGCATAACTCTAACTGTCCCGTGGGGGAAGAGCTCGCCTCGCTTCGCCTGTTTAAAGGTGTCACTTGCTTGACTTCCTTCTTGATCTCCTTATATTATTTCCAGCCTGCCCTTCCCCAAGAATGATCCCCTGTAAAGATAGCCAGGAAATTCACAGGCTGAAAACACACTGCTGGGGGTCAGATCCCCATGGCTTTTATTCCTGACACAGACTACTATACAATGCTGTTTGTTGCTGGTTTGGCCAGAGGGCAAGAGAAACGGCGAACAGGGGAAGCCAACCCAATGTGGCTGTTCCCTTTGGGATTAGAGGTAAACACCATATTCACAACCCGCAGGCTTCTCTTTCTCTGCCCTTTCTGTCCTCGTGATTGCTCCACTCCTACCCTCTTTCCTATTTTCAGATGCTGCATTATGTCTGCTTAATGACTTACGTCTCTACAGAATTATATCTAAAGCCTATCCAGTCTGTTTACCCACCTTCAATTGTGCATTGCTCAGCCCATGTTTAGACAGTGTCGACTGTAAGAAATAGATGTCATACATGGAAGAGAAATCTGTGGCAGCACTAACCCATGTGGCCCAAACCAACCTCCTCCATCACAGCCGACCTTCAGCGAGGCTCTCTTCATGTTCAATGTTCCTACTTCGTTCTGCCATGTCTCCTGGGGTTTGAGTTTTAACAGCAGAGTCTGGGTGGCCCAGCATAGCAGCTGGTTCTCTGGTGTTCCTCATTCTCTGCTGGATGGTTTAGAGTCTAGAGCCTGTTAGTGTGGCTGGTAAGAGCCAGATGAGTAAGAGACAGAGGTCACAGGGGAAGCTCTCTGCTGACCAGTAGGTCCTTATCCTAAGAGATTTCAGAGATGGAGGAAGGGGACTAGGATGGGGGGGGAGGAACATGGCGATAAAAACCATTCCCTATTGGTCATTCTAAATACAATACAGCATTTCATACCATTAGCTTTTCCCTTAAGCAAGAAACATGCCATGATTATGGCAAGTCTTGACCAAAATTTCTAGGTCATTTCTGCATCTGCTATGCTAAGCCACACGAGTTTCATGCGATACTCAAAGAGCCAGCCCGTTACACTACCCTATGGTGTTCTCCAGAATGATTCTTTAAAAACACGAATCAGATCATATCACTTCCATGGTGAATACCTTCCAGTGGCTTTTCCTCTCCCTCAGAAAACATCTGACCCCTCAAACCTCTGAATCTTGCTGTCGTCTCTGACATTATGTCAGAAATGGTCTCAGTCTTTTTATGTGAAGATAGAAAGATTACTTTCTCCTGTCGACAATACACCAAGAAATCCTTTTTTGGGGGAGTAAGGTAGAATTAAGACCTTGCATCCTCTAAGTTCTGGGAGATGAAGTTCCGATAATGTAAGTCAAGAACCCATCAGAGGATTAGGCTTTGGACAACAGCGTTCTAGCTGTGGGGGTTCAAGACAGCCTCAACGTCAAAGTCAGGCCTGTCAGATGCCAGTCCGGCTCACTGCCTCGAATGATAATTTTGTCATTTACTTAATCTCACTAGGGCCCAGTTTCCTCACATATAAAATGGAGATAATGAAAGCGCACACCTCATAAAGTTGAGTAAAGACTACATCAGATAACAGCAAAAATAAAACAATACAAAACGTAGTACCTGACATAAAGGAAGTATTCAATAAATAAAGCATTATGTACACACTAAATGTGCACCTCCAACAGGGCATCTGTTCCTCTCCCAAAGGATCCTAAATTCAAGCACTTTCCCCCAACAGGCTGGACTTCATCCTGGGTTTCATCCTGTCATCTCAGTGCTATCCAATGAAGTTGTGCTCACTCAGCTAGAGGAAAGTAAGGTTGTTGTGCCTTCTGAGGCTTAAATACTTACGGGGTTGCTTTTTAAGAAAAGAACACACAGTTCAGAAGGAAAGACTGAGTATGGCTTTGGAAGAGGTCCTGGCAAGTGGAAGGCCTTGACGGTTCAAGTTCACAGCTTCCCGGGAAGCAGCCTCTGCACACCCTACTTTCCTGCGTGGTGCAGCAGAGACGTCAGAGGTGGAGGGACCATGAGATCCTCCTCTCAGTCATGTATAGTCTCCATCTCCTTGTCTGTAAAGTGAGGCTAACAGTATCTCCTGTAGCTCCATGACCAACCTAAAAAGGGGATAACGCTTCACATTCTCCCCCATCAGTTGCCAAATCTTGCTTATTTGGTCTCAAAATGAATTCAACCCCCACATCTGCTTATCCTGAGCCACCATCTTTCACCTGGCCATTACTAAGTCTGCTGACTGCTGACATCAGCTCTGGCTTCTCGCAGTCCATCCTCTACCCAGCAGCCAGGGTCAGCTTCTAAAGGATAAATCGGATCACGTCTGTCTCTGCTTTTAGTGCTACAGTGACTTCCAACTGGTCTCTTTAAGATCATAACTGCGTGCATGCGCACACACCCGCACCCACACCACCCTCATCATATGTGCATGGAATAGCAATAAAATTAATCATGTATTTGTCCACAGAGAAAATCTTAAATCAATGCAAAAAACTTGAGATTTTAAAGGCTGTATTTCTCAGGGCAAGGAACATGTCCATTTTGCTTGTGGCCGTGTCCCCAGAGGCTACTTTCTGACCTAGCACACAGTAGGTTTTGATCAATATACGTCAAAGGTGACAACAAATGAATGCACAGACGGCAGATGCGACTAGCTAAGCAACTTTTCACGTGGAAGATACTGAACTTCACTGTGACAATGTTCTGAGCATTTCTGGATTGATAAGGAAGGTTATAATCACTTAATTATTAATAAGTGATTATAATCACTTAATTATTAATGTTAATAATTAACATTATTGTCTTGTAGTAATCACTAGGCACCCAAAACACCCTCCTTCCTCGAAACAACATCTTCCCTAGTAGCCTGTTCCGTGGTTTATGGAGCAGTGACTCTTCCTCAACACGAGGGCCCTCTTGTCCAGGTGACTATCCCTCGGAGCAGCCCCACTTTCTGACACCTGCAAGAGGTGTTTCACTGCTGGTTGCGAGCCTAACACCAGTGCCAGTCAAGAGAAAGTCTGTTTTGTAACGCCAACCACAGCGTCAGCTACCTCTGCTCTCTCCACTCTTCCAAGTCCAGTAGATGTGATGAGGATACTGCCTGTCCCAGCCACCCCCTTCTTTCTACCTCCTACGACTTTAGGTCTTAACTCTGCTTCCCTGGGTTTTGCTCCTGGCTCCAGTCTGTCCCTCCTGCCAATCTGTCCCTCTCCTGCAGCAAGCAGCTCTCCTCAGCTTCTGTCTCTCGCCCGCCTGCACCAGGCTGGCCTCCCGGAGGAAGAATGGCGCCCCTTCTTCCTCTCAGGCCTCCTCTCAGCTTTGTATTCCTGGATGTAGCCTTTGGGGTATTTCTGGTCACCTCCTGGGTTAGTGCAGCACCTTCTAGACTTGCTGCAGAACATGGGGCTGAATACTGCTCTCATGTAAATCTTCTCTTTGATACTCGAGTTATCTCCTTTGTTGCCATGGCACAATCTGCTGTCATTTCCTAGCAAATGGCCACCAACTGTCATCAGCCCAGTGACTCAGAGAGGCCAGGCTATAAGGCACCTAGGGAGCAAAGAAGAAAATATCCAGGGACTGCACCTCTCGCAACAGGTCTCTGGCTTCCTCCGGTCAATGTAAAGGAATTTCGTGCACCCTGTTACCTGTCCCAGGTCCTCTGCACTTGCAGCCTCATGGCTCACTGGGAAATGAGGGGTTTTGGGCCCTAGTGACAAGATTCAGGTGGTTGTCAGCAGCCTGAGGAGGTGCCCCGGGACACAGTCCTTCCTGATCCCCCAAATCCCATCGCTACAAGTGTCAGGGAATAGAACTGTCCTACAGTTTGCTTTCTCCTCAGCAGGCAGAGGCAGAAGAACATTCCCTGAGGGGAAGTCTGTCTGCAGTTTCTTCCTCTTGAAGTCCAAGGACCTAACTAGGGCCGAGGAAAAGGAAGTAGTTAGAGAAAGCTTCATTCAATCTCTCAAAGTCAGCAGAAGTCAGGTTAGTGGTGGCGGGGGGTTGGGGGGGCGAGTTTGCCTTCTTAACTTTTGTTTTTTTCTTCTCTTTTTAAAATGGGAAGCAGAAGGGGCTAAGAATGTCATAAATGAGAAGAGATGCTAGATCAGGATGGAAGGGGGCAGAGGAGGTAAGAGGGACAACGAAGACAGCAGGCTCGCTGCCCTAGCACTGAAGTTGGGGGGCGGGACCTCCTACACTGGGAAACAATTTATAGACAATAAAGAAATTCCAGAATGATCTAAATAGAAATTCCTCATCTTGGCATTCAGGATAAAGATCTTGTGCGTGTGCTGAAATTCAAATCTAAGTTGTTTAATTTACTGTAACATACGTAAATAACACAGGAATAGAATGTAAATAATAAACAACGTATTGAGCTCCAAAATATTACTTGGATGCCTTTGTTAGTTTCTTGATTGTCATGGTCAAGGCCCGAATATTAAAAGTGGATTAATCTAGCCCCACCTAACCTGGCCAACCTTACATCCCAGTCACCAGAAGCTCACTCTTTTTCCCCCAAATTGTGCTAATCACCATTCCTCCTGCCTGGAATATGACCCCCCTGGAATCTTTTCAAAATCAACCCACCCTTTGAACCCCCTCTGGGAGGCTTCATCACTGCTGCCTCTTATTATATTGGGTAACGCAAGCCCCTAGCCACCGAGCTGTACCAGCTGTGAGACGCCGGGCCAGTTCCTTAAATGTTCTGTGCCTCAGTGACCACCTTTCAAATGGGGACAGTGAAAACGATGCCCACTTCACTATGTCACTGTCAAGATGAATGTCAGTGATCTATTCGAATTGCTTATCAGCGTTTGACATCTAGTGGCAAATGGTGCTTCAGAGTGCATGACACACCGTAACACTCAATCATGTGGTATTCTGAATGACTCGGGGAGGCATTCACAAATACCTCCTCTGTTTCCTCCATCAGCCCAGAAGCTTCTGGAAAACAGACATTATGCCCAAAACCTATCTGAATCACCCCAAAGCAATATACATAATAGGGATTTGAAGAGTTTCAGGAGAGCAATGTCCTTGCGGTGCCTGCTATGCGTCAGGAAATACAATAGATGCTGAGTTAACAAGACGGAGGAGCTGACTTAGGGGAGGCGGGGGGGGGGGTTGGGTAGATGAGCAGACGCATCTTTTCTAAATTAAAAGCCCCCCTCTTTTTGCGGCCTGCTCCCAAATCCTTCAGGAAGAGACTGGTGGCATGATTGTGTTTATACTGAACAGAGCTTCAAATTTGTTGAACATTTTGTTTTGATTAAAAATTAATAGCCGCTTTTGACCCATATGGATTAATTTCACTTTCTCTAAGTATCTCCGTAATTGACAAACTACCATGAGGTGAAAGAACCAATTAAACAGAGCCAACCACTCCCTCCCTCCCTCTGCCAGTCTCCATTCTCCTTCCTCCCTCTCCACGTTGTCTTGCCGGAGTGTTTTAATAGACTTATTTCCACAGCAGCACAACGAGATTAATTACTCAGTAAACACGCAAGAACAAAGGTGGGAGGTAGGCCTGATGTGGACGCCAGGCCGTAGGGAACCCACCGAAGGGCAGTGGACAAAGGCTTGGGGGAGGGCCGAGAAGACAAGAGGTCCACTTCCACGGCCTCGGAAGATTGACAAGTGAGGTTCTTGTCAATCAACTGGCACTCCCAGGCTTATGGGCCATCAGAGGCGCTCAGTGTGCTGCTTTACTGTAGTCTGGCAAAACTCCCTGATAAACCCCCTGGAAAGTGCTGACAAGGTTATTCTAATAACAGGCTGGACAAAGGCCGCTCACTGTGCATTACAACACGTGCTCTAATGCCCTAGCAAGGGGGCACGGGGCGCCTCGTGCCGAAGGGAGAGCTTCCCACGGAAGACTGCCTGTGACTCAGGGCCACGACCCGGGCAATACTCCCAGGCCCCCAAGGACTAAACACGTTGCCCTCTGCTGGGTTTTCTACGGACTTTTCTAGACCTTCCTGGTTGAGTGTCTCTCTCCCCCTTCCCCTCAAGCCTCCGCCAAAGTGAGTGAATAGGAACACTGTGCCTTTATTGGGGCTGGAGAGCTCCACGAAACCTCGGCCAGAGACGGATCCAAAACAACTCCCTGCCCTGAAACAGGAGACGTTTGCCTCGAAACCTGTCTTTTCATTTGGAGAACCAGAGGCCTAGGCTCTCCGGTGGGGTGTCTGACACCAGCCCAACTTGTGAGTTCCAGATTTGGGAGTGGGTAGGTCGAGAAGAAAGTTACTGATGACTGATTTTGCTTTCCTCAGCAGATTTTTTTTTTTTAATGGCACAGCATAATCCACTAACGACTAGGAGGTCTGTACCCTGTGGTTGCACATGGACACAACATTACACAGAGAGAAGTGTAAGAAATTGCGTTTTTAAATTTATTTTTTGTTTTTTAATGTGTACTTTTGAGAAAAGAGAGAGAGAGAGAGAGAGAGCGAGCGCGCATGGGGAAGGAACAGAGAGGGAGACCCAGAATCTGAAGCAGGCTCCAGGCTCTGAGCTGTCAGCACAGAGCCCGACATAGGGCTTGAACCCACAAGCAGTGAGATCATGACTTGAGCCGAAACTGGACGCTCAACTGACTGAGCCACCCAGGTGCCCTGCATTTTTAAAAAATCTAGAAGAACCTTTATAAATTATCTACTCAGTTCCTCCCCCAGTATTTTATTATGAAAATTTTCAAATGCAGAAGAGCAGAAGTAACTTTACATTGAACACACAAATACCCAACACCAATATCTTATCATTATATTGCATTACTTGCTTTCTTATGTATTTATCCCACCTAGCCAGCCTGCTGTTTATCTACCAATCTATCTTCTTTTTAATTGTTCTAAAAAATACTACCTAGTTTTTAAGTCTATTTGTAGAATTCTTTCTGTAAACAAACCCTTTTGAGAAAGGCCCATCTATGAAATAAATAAAGATCAAACTACTCTGACTGAAGCAGCGGGTCAGGCCCCTGAAGTCTTGACAACCCAAGCCCCCCGCCCCCTGTCCCCAGGGCTCCAGAGAGGACCATGTGAAATTACAGACAATGCCTCACCTGGCAACTGCCTCGCCTGAGACCCAGGAAGGGTGTAAGCCCATCTGACCACACTGTTATGCATCCTTGGGAAAGTTATCACATTACATCTTGATCTTCTTAGTTGTAAAGAAGAGATAATAATGACATAATATACTGCAAACCCAGCAACAAGTTCCTGGCGCATAGTAAGGAAATGCTCTCTAAGTGTTAGGTGTTACTGTGATCATTATTATCAACGTTATCATTACCGCAGCGCCTTGGACAGTACGAAGTACAGCCTCCAACAGAACGTGCTGGTGAGGGGAAATGGCGGGGCGCCTGGGTGAGGAGGCGGAGCTGGGGATTCCACTGCTGGGCCCACAGTCAACCTTGGAAACTCAGCCAAGCTCACGGTGGCACATAAATGAGAATGTGTCTACCTGATTTCAAAGGGACGGTTTAAAGATGAAAAGGGGCGATAAATACAAACATATTCTGGAAGCAAGATTTCTGCAGTCATTCCAGGTGTCCCTGTCGTTATTATTAGAGATGTCCTTCCAGGGACTAACGAGTTGTGACAGCCACCTTTTAGGGTGACTTTTCCTCATTATTGCTACCATCATCTTCCCCCTAAAGCAAATCTCATCTTGTTTCTCCACAAAAACAAATCAAACCAAGTCTCTGAACTAATCCAGGGGGTTTCAAGGCCCATGATGACCGGACACCCAAAGTGCCTTCCCAAGGCTTAATATGCCACCACCACCGTGCCTCCCTTCCCGAACCCCGGGCTCACCACCTGCCTGGTGTACCAGCCTCCCTGATTTTCCTGGGCGTACTGGATCATTCCATGATGCTGTACCTTTGCAGAACTGACCAGGGACCAACTAGGCATTGTGCTGGCATCTTCACCGTGGCATGGATGCTCTGAGCCACACTTTACAGATAAGGCAATGGGGCCAGAGACAAATGAACTATGTTAAGCCCCGGCTCACAGTGTGTAAGGGATTCTGACTGTTTCAGAAGCCAAGGCAGGTCTTCCTTCTCCTTCTGGGGGTCTCTCTGGATGGAGTTCCGCTTCTATTCGTTCTGGGGGGCCGCTTGGCTCTCCTGTAGCACTGCACACAGATCTCTGGGGAATGTCAGAGAAGATCTGACAACAGAGGAACACGGGCAGCTTTCGTAGCTGGGCAGCCCTGCCGTACGTCTGGGTTCTGAACCTCACTAGCCAGGGGGCAATTCCCTCATGTGCACCTTGTAGGACGGGGGGAAGCATTTAACTAACACGGGCAGAGGGCCTGTCCACCAGGGGTGCTTGCTACGTGCCAGTTCCCCACCCTTCCTGCAGCACCTTCATTTTCCTGTCGTGCAGACTGGGCTCATGGTCACCTTGCTGTGAGGACCAGATCTCCTGGCACTTGGTGTGGCTCTCCTTGCCTTGGCTTACCCAGGGCTCTCGCCAAATCCATGGTGTGGCCTGTCTGCCACCCGGAAGGGGCTCCCAGGCCCATCATCTCTGAGCTGCAAAGGTGCCCTGGCATTTACTGCTTTACTTTTACAGGACACGAAGCCCAGGTGACTGGGCTCTGGGCAGTGCAAACCACACAGTACCCTTTCAGTTCAGATTCGGTTACTCTGGGCTGGTGCCCAAAAGGAACTGAGGACACTGGGAAGGATGCCTTCTCTGGAAACGGCCAACCTGGAGCTTGGTATGAACCTGGACTCCCACAGCTCAGCTGTCATTCTGCGGACTTGGACTCGAAGTCCACGCAATTCCACGTGACAGCCGGGAACTCTGCAGAGAATACACCCGGTTCACGCACACAGCTCACATTACCCTCCCTTTCTCCTGGCTTCCTCTCTATAGCCTAACCAGGAAGAGCCACATCGGGCCTCCATTTCGCAAATGGTCACCAGACTTTATTCTCCCATGGCTAATGCCCATGAAAAGACAAAATGTCTCTTGGAATCTAACGAGGAAAAGGTGTGGAAGGGGAGCCATGACTGTTGATTTACCACAAAGAAAAATGGGGAATTCAGTACTACAAGTTTACAAACAAGGGAAGGAATCGGATATTCATCCTTCCTCACATTTAGGTTTCAATGGAAGCCAATCTTAGCTCCCCCTCCTCAGGAAAGACCACGCATCCCAGCTGATGAAGAGGGTCACGAGCTGTCATACGTGTACCCGCACTTTGGCTGTTTCTTTCCTTCCTTCCTTCCTCTCTTCCTTTCTTTCATTCTTTTTAGTTTATTTATTTATTTTGAGAGAGAGAGAGAGAGAGAGAGAGAGCGAGCAGGGGAGGGGCAGAGAGAGAGAGAGGGAGAGAGAATCCCAAGCAGGCTCTGGCCAGTGCAGAGTCTAACATGGGGCTCCATCTCACAATAGCGAGATCGCAACCTGAGCTGATATCAAGAGTCAGACACTTAACCAACTGAAGCCTTAAATGACTGCACAACCAGCTACTCCTTGCTTATTTCTAATGAGCACATTTTGGGAGGAGCTGTGGAGACGGACACGCAGCCGCATCTTCCTGGGCTGCTTCTTACATGATCTTTACAAGATCTCTGAAGTCTCTCCTGTGCAGAGATGAGTAACTCCGAGCTACTTCCCCTCCACAGTCTGCTCTGGAGTCAGATACAGAAGCACCGTTGTCAAGAAGCCGCACAATAAATTCCAGGGGCACAGCCCGGCGAGAAAATCCGGTACCCACAAAGCAAGGCGATGGCGGGCTAGTGACAGGGTTTATTCCTAAGGTACAGTCCGCGCGGAGAAATTTCCGAAAGGGGCCAGAGGTATAAATTCCCACCAGCTGCCTGGTAACGTCAACAAAGTCCGGGAAGGGAGGTGGAAGGTACCTCCCCTTCCTTCACCCTAAAAAACAATGACTTCCTGTTTAAGGAGCACAAGAGAGGAGCAATTCACCTACTCACAAAGCCCAGCCACCTGGCAGCCGCCCAAGACTGTGAAGAGAAACCTTGAATTTTGAAAACATAATAGACAAGGGAGTCAGCTTAAGAAAAGATTTCATCTATCCGCTAACAAGAGGCCGGGGTCATGAAGTAGGGTATTCTTTATACTTGAGAGATCATGCTAAAAATCACAAAAAGGCAGCACAGAGAGCGGGGTCTGGGAGGCCCGGCACAATGCTCTTCGCATGTAGCAGAGGTTGCCGTTTCAAGGCGGCTTCTGACATCCTGACAGAAATGGGTGATCCGGAAGTTTGGCAGCGTGGGCAGGTTGAATTATACGAGGCAGAGGAAGTCATCTCGCTGCGAACTACAGTGAGGCTGTAGGCCACCCCGGGATGTGCCGCGACCCTGGCACCCGGCCCCGGTTTGGAGAGGACGGAGGGCTGGGAGAGGCTGAGCCCGGGTGGGTGGCGGGCTTGAGGGCTTGCGTGGGCAAAGCAGAGCCCTGCAAGGGGCCGTCTGGATGTGGGCAGGCTTGGCCCTCGGCCTTTCGCAGGCCCCTCACACTCTCGGGGACGTGAGGAACGCGGTCTAAGGGCCCCTGGAAACCAAGGGGCGGACGAGACACACCCAGAGGGCGTTCTGGCCCCGCCCTCTGCTCACCACCGCTTCTCTACCCCTAGGAGGGAAGTGACAAAAGCACCGTTCAATGAAACGGCTGCGAAGATTCTGAGGGGCCTTTTAATCATCAGAGAAAGATTAAACCGCATTCAGGAAAATCAGAGTTAAGCATATTTAACTGTAATCTGAGTCTTTTTTTTTTTTTAATTTTTTAATGTTTTATTTCTAGGAGAGAGAGAGACAGCGTGAGCAGGGGAGGGTCAGAGAAAGAGGGAGTCACAGACTGAAACAGGCTCCAGGCTCTGAGCTGGCAGTCAGCACAGAGCCCAACGCGGGGCTCGAACCCACGGAACAGTGAGATCATGACCTAAGCGAAAGTCGGATGCTCAACCGACTAAGCCACTCAGGCGCCCCTATAATCTGAGTCTTTTAAAATTACGCCTCTGTATCTGTGACTGGTCCCTCTGAGACCGCACGCGTGTCACCCTACCACCACAGCGGGTCCCACGCGTGCGCTACGGTCCATCCACACGGCAGAAAAATCTAGATCAGAACTACCTTGTCCTCCCCAGGCGGAAGGAAGCATGTAGCTGCGCTGCATTCCGTTTGTACGAGGATGTGGAGAAAAGAAGGCAGGCCCGCGTCTGCGTGGTTGTGTGCCTGGGCTCCCTGCTCCGCTCCGGCGGCCCCTTGCCTGGCCTGAAAGGCCGCTCCTGCCTCCCTCCTGGGGAGAGACCCCATGGCTGAGGTGTGAACGCAGACAGAGGAGAGACAGGAGAGTCATCCATGATTCTCTGACGCTCTTGTTAGGATGCTGAGCGACCCAGCACCACACATGAATGTAGCACTTAATAAGATGATGCCATTAAGTGGGCCAAATGACCCCCTTTTACAGATGAGAACACTGAGGCCCAGGTCACACAGCTGGTGGGCTGAGACCCGGCCCACAGCTATGCTGCTTGGTATAGAGGGAGAGTATGGCCATCGCCTCGTCCCCTGAAGCTGCACCGCTCACCCCTCATCCCTGCTGTCGGTGCACATGCACAGTCCTTTCCAGAGGAGGCATTTAAAACAACGGGAGATGTTAATAAACAGACCTGACTTACCACCCGCGAGGGGTGGGGTGCACAGAGGACTTCTCGGACTCCACCTTCAAGGCCCCTCGGGCAGCCTGTGTCCCAGAGGCGGGCAGGGGGAGATGCTGCAGGGGGAGCTAGGCTGCAGGGCCCTAAACAAATCCCACTTCACGCTCCAGGGCCTGCCAGCTGCCCCGTGCAGCCAGGTGAAACCAGGTTAAGAACTGACACTCAGGGCAGCTGTGGCTTGGGGAGAGGTTGCCAAGGGGGCAGGGGAGCCTGGGAAAGGGGCGCAGGGCGCCTGGTGGCACGGGCTGGCTCGTGGGAGGGTCAGGCTGTGGGTTTGGAGCACCGGTGGGCGGAGACACAGAGGCTGTCCGGCCATCACCGCGGGTCACAACTCGGCCGTGCCTGCCATCCCTGTCCTCCTCCTCTTCTCTGTGTGCTTTGCAGATGTGGCTGACGCTGGTATCTCTTATCACTTTACAGTCAGTGGGCATTAATTAATGCTAAACGATGCTAGAATTTCTCCCAAATTACACATGACACTCACACTAAGATCCAACACGTTCATTTGGATAGATGTTACCGCAGTGAGCACCAACAGAATTTCCAATGATTTGTGAAGGATGAGAAGGAAACTCGCTTCAACTAAGAGTTCTCTTTAACCAGAATAAGGGTAAAAGCTTTTAGGAATGACTGTTAATTAAATCAACAGTTTGGCCGTGGGCTATGGGGATGGAGTGGGTGGTGGGTGGCCGGGGGCACTGGAGCTGAGCTTGTGAGCCAGTCTGACTGCGGGCTTTCTGGGCTGAGTGGGTAAGGAAACTCACATTTTGTTACAGCACTGGAGGTGTGCGTGCGTGCAAACACTTGTGTGCGTGTGTCTCACTCCATCCACAACATCCTCAGCAACCCCGCAAGGCAGGGGTTGGTACTGTGCCAGCTTTCATCCTAAGGATGCTGAAGCTGAGAGGAAACGCGGGGACTGACATAGCTCAAACAGCTAGAAACTGGCTCAGGAGCCACCCAAACTAGGTTTTCCTGACCCTGAGGAGCCCACGGTTCTTTCTTATAAACTGTGTCTCTGCTATGCAGACTGTGCATCAGAAACTTCAGGGGCGCGTCTGGAAATACAGACTCCTGCACTCCACCTGGAGCCTTCCCACCTGGAAACTTCTCCGTTGGAGTCCCCAGGCTCGTGAGAATCGTCTCTCTGTGCACAGCACTGCGGGTGGCTGTGGTGTGCAGCCAGGTGGGGGTCCTCCCTCCACGCCCGGCTGCTAGGAAGTCCCACGCTCCTGTCTAGACACCTGCCCAGGTGTTACGTCTCTTCTGCTCTGCAGGTGGCCACCCTCGGCCTGCTAGCAATCTCATCAGGTGAAGGAGCCAGGCCCGGGCACAGATGCTATGAGCATCTCCTCTCTCCCTGCTTCAGTCCTTACCACCGCCACCTGCCACGTCCCAGATCAAGGCCACCAGGGATGGGGTGACTCTGGTCTAACCACAGGCATGAGTGGAAATAAAGCCGCCAGTTTAGGAGCCTCCCCGCCACTCCCTAGAGTTTGGAATATGACCGGACTCTCACTGTTACCCAAAACTCACCCACTACTCTTCCACTCACTACTGAAGTCAGCCCCGGGAACGTAATAAGAGCAATAGCAACATCAGCACCAAAGGTGCATCCCTAGTCCGAAGTCAGAAACAAAGATAAACGAACGACAACCACGGAGGAGTAGAAAGGGTATGAGGGTCTGTGTGGTGGGTGTGGCGGATGGAGGAGGGGGAGACCGGCAGGAGGAAAGAACTCCTGAAACCTGGTCTAAGTTGGGAGGCAGTGGGGGTGGGGAGCTCCACTTACGGTAACAACCACCATTTCAGGAGCTTCGATGGACTGCATCTCGTCACCATGGCCCTGAGAGGTGAGAATTCTTACTGAGATTCTGGAAGGTTCCCTGGTGAGTTAAGTCATGTCAACAGTTGGTTCTGGATTCCAAGCCTTTGGAGTCCAAGACCAAGCCTTAAGCCTACTTTCCTCATCACTAGATCCCAGAGATGGGCTGAGAGTCAGAAACCCAAGACTATGGTAGTTTCCGGGTGTGACTGCTGGGAAGGTTTAAATAGAGGAGTTAAAATGGTGCCACCTTCACAAGGTGAGAGGACACCCATCCAGACGTTGTTACACTCTGTCCACATCAGAAGGTCTGCAGACCCACATCCCTCGGGGCGGTCACTGTTCTTTGCCTCTCCGGAAGCCACTCCCTCCATCTCTTTATTGCTAACAGAACTCTACGACAGCACAATGCCAGCTCCCAGAGACAGTCACGACTGCTCATGGAAATCTAGGCCTTCTTTGCTTAATCTAGGAATGGACTGTTTCAGCCAAAGAGAGAGAAAAGGCCCTTGACCACCTATCTCCTTGTCTGCCTTCTATGTGTTTTGCAAGGACCTTGAATTTTACCTTATAAGGAATAAGGATCTTTGCTGATATCACCCAGGTAAAGACCCTGCAGTGAAGAGAGTATCTGGGTGGGCTCTGGGTGCTATCACAACTACCCTCATAAAAGAGAGTCAGGGGGAGATCAGACACACATGAAAGGAAAAAACTATGTGAAGACCGAGGCGGACTCTGGAGCGATATGGCCACAAGCAGAGAAACGCCAGCAGCCACCAGAAGCTGCAAGAGGCAAGGGACAGATTGGAGGGAATTAAGTAGAGCCCAGGGCAAATGATGCTGAATTTCTAGCCACCAGAACTGGGAGAGAATAGATTTCTGTTGTTTTAAAGCTATAGCAGCCACAGGGAGCTAACAGTGCCCAAGCCACCGTCGGGCATTCTATTACTGCAGCTGACCACATCCTAGGTTCGAGGTCTCCGGCATACTCAGAAAACAAAACTTAAGTAAGACCAATAGAGGTAATGCTCCCTTTCTGACCATTAACAGATACTTCCCAGAAAGCGTGTTTCCGGCGCTCCCCAGGAGTGCCAGGAAGCCTCTCTGACACCAGCTACTCCGCATCATTGCCACCATCTTTAGAGAGCACCCCTACCATTAAAATCCCCATCCTTGCTCCGTGCAGTGAACAGGTGCAGTGTTCACTGAAAGCGGCCACCCCGCCAGGCAGGGTCCTCAGTGCCCCTCCGTCCTGAAGCACCCAGGCCACCCTGCGAGAACACTGGGTGGGACCCGTGGAAGCTGCACCCCTTCTGTACATATCACACATGAGGCTCTGCTTTAGCAACGGTGTAAACAATGTCTTCTAGGGCTGGGAGTTCCAGACAGGGAGCTGGGGGTGGGGTGGGGAGAGAAGGGCCCAGGAGGTTCGGGAAGGGACTTTAAAAAAATCTCACACTACGCAATAGGAGTAAGTTCAATGGAAATGAATGGAAAAGCCTCCTCAGAAGGAAAACCAGAGCTTCAGTGGAGAGGGAACTTGGGTGAAATCTACTGATAGATGATAAAGCTGTCTTTGCTCTTCTGGGTGTCACTGTTCCTTCAAAGCTCAGTGATTCCCTGCCGAGTTTCTCTCCACAGGGCCCCCCCTTCCCAGATTTCACTGTCCAATGAATGACCATGCCTTCTTTTCTCTCTGATCCTCTTGCACTTCTTCAAGACATACCTATTTTGGGTCCTATTTCCCAAGAAGTCTGATCCTAGAAAGCTGACTGGGTTGTAGTGGATTAATCAGCTTATGTGTGTTAGGATTTTTTTTTGGGGGGGGTGGAGGCTGGGAAGCAGTGGTAGGGGACCAGCAGGGGTGACAATGTGGAGGGGACCAAAATCTGAGTATTTATTATGGGCCCTATCGTGCTAGATGTTCTGTATCCAGATTAAAAAACAAACAAAAAAATCAGAGGTAGCTCAGAAGCATTAGGTCAACCACCCAAGCCCACGGTCACGGTCACACAACACTATCTGATACAGCTGGCATGTGGCCTCACACCTTACCTTTCTAGCCATCTCTTATTAGCCAAAGCTTAGTGACCTCCTGTGTCTGACATCCACAGGGCACCTATGACCAAACCTCATGGAGCTGTGGCTTGGCCTGTCACACTGCACATTCTTGCACTTTCTAGCTAGCTCTCGTGAATAGCTCAGCCAGGTAGAGAATGCCTTGGCCAGTTGAAGAGCACATGTCTTAACCATTAGGCAAAGACCATAGTATATTTACGGAGGCTGAAAACCATCGATGAACACTACAATTAGTGGGTAAAAATACGATGTGAAACAGATATTTTGTGTAGTCTCAGTGTATCTCCAAAGATTCTTTTTAATTTGAAAGGTAAAAACCTTTTAAGCGTGAAGGCTAGTGGACATCACATTAACTGGCTGACCCAAGTTGCCATCACTGGCAGGAAGGCCTCTCATATCCCCCGCCCCCCGGGATGCACTGAGAAGGGTCCACCACTTCCGTGGTCTTCTTGCCAAAATGGTATTCAATCCAATCAGGAGAGAACATGAGACAAACCCAAACAGAAGGACATCCACAAAATAACCTCCTTGGATTCTTGAATAAAGGACATAAGTGGGGAAGTGGCTGAACTCTGAATAAGGCCTATAGATTTAGCTAATGGGAGAATATGAAGGTGAATGTCCTGGTTTAGAATTTATAGTACGGTTTTACCAGATACAATAGAACGTAAGGAAAGCTGGGTTTTGGATATATGGGAGCTTCCTGGGCTATTTTCTGTAAGTCTGAAATCATTTCAAAATAAAAAAGTGAAAAAAAAAAAAAAAGGGAACAACAAACAAATCCTCCAAACACCACATGCTTTCTTAAAGGATTATCTTAACGTTGGATTTTAGGTGTGGTGGCAGCTGCTACCTCAGGTGGGCCCCCGGGAGGCTGAGCTCCTGCCAGATAAGCTGTGACTAGCCCGTCTGAAACAGACTTTCCTGGTCCGGAGAGTCTAGGTGGCTCCGTCTGTTAGTGCCTGGAGTCCTGAACTTAGGAGCCCGCCCCCTGCGTGGCTCCCCCCATCAGCTTCGCCTCTGCAGAGCAACTCGGAGAACGCAAGGGGAGATCCTGGAGCGCAGGTTCCCAGCGGGTCTGGAGTCTGCTTGGACCATTTCACTTTCAAGGGGAGGAACGAGGAGAACAGTGGGAAATGCAGCTCTCTTCTCTCTACGCCGTCCCTTACTGGTTCCTGAGGGAGTGGAGTGTGAAGGAGAGAAGCGGGGGACACGGTTTGGCTTGTATTCCTCTTCCCGTCCTTACTTTTGAGCCAATGGAAGCAGCCCTGTCCTCACTTCCTGCCTGTAGCCTGAACCCTTAAAACAGCCCAAAGCAGACGGCTGCTTGTTCCACCAGTGGCCCTGCTTTGTCCCTCTGTCCTTGTCTGTGGCAGCCGGGGGGCCGGATCTCTAGTCTCTGAGGCCCTTCCAGTTATGACAGGTCCCGGCCGGCCAGGCCCCGAGGAGCTGCCCAAGCGGAGGCAGCTGTGAACTCCTTAGGGCTGCAGAGTCCTGCATGACAGTTGCATGGATACACCTCACACTACCGACAGGTACACCCAAACGTGGTTCAGATGGTACAGTTTGTTACGAGTACTCTGCTGCAACTAAAAATAAAAGAAGTCATTCTGGATATCATTTAAAAAAAGAGGCTACCCAAACATCAGGTGCTATGATTAATATATGGTTATTTTGTCCTTGATGGCTATAATCCTCATGTACATTTATTCCTACGTTACGTGCAGACGAAATCTCAGCGCCTTGGCTGGGCTCCTGCTCACGTCCACGGTGCCAAATGTCTCCTGGCCTCCCAGACGCTGACCCACGGTTCTGATAGTCCTGCTCTGACAGTGTGCACAGTCTCCTGACTTCACCCAGCGGAGGGTCCTGCGGGCCCCCCATGAACTCACATTTCCGGTATCCCTTACTCTCTGTGTCCAACTGATGGCAGCACCAATACCCGCCCAGGCAGATGTCCTTGAAACCAGTCATCTGTCACTGCTCTCTAAACCCCCGCATGCCAGTGGTCACCAAACCACGGTCTTTCCACTTTCAGAAAGGTCCCCAAATCTAAATCCTGCCTTTCTCATTACTTTGGTTGAGATCCCTTTCACCTGAACTGTGTCATCTGGCTGAAGTTTGCCTCCCATCCTTCACACCACTGCCAGAATTCTCTTCTAGAAAGTCAAGTCTGATGTGTCCTTCATCTACAAGAAGTACTCCGTGGGCTCCTGTCTGGATCAAGTCCAAACTCTTAGCTTGCCATCAAGGCTTGTCTCTATGGAGCTATACTGAACACCAGCACACATTATAGTCCCATCCACGCCCCACCATGAGCCTTCTTCTACAGAAACAAAAGTCCTCACGCTCCTCTCCATATGCTGAGCCTTGCACAGCTCCTTGCTCCTTCTGCAAACAATATCCTGTTGGTCAGTGATCTTCGCTACCCTCGCTCCCTAGCAGTCATCCATGTCCATGTGTTTCAGGGAGCTCTAACTCCAATGCCTATTCTCCTAGACAGTGTGGTTCGGTGGCTGGATTCTGACACCATGATATTCCTCAGCACGTACTGTAGGAGACCTTATAATTCATCAAGGTATGCTAGCTTTCTTTGCAGTTAGACCTTATCTCTCTTAAGAGCTATTCTATCTTTGCCATCTTTCCATCCCTGGTTCCCAGAACGGTGTTTGCCTCAGTACACAGTGAGGGGTTAAGGTTGTGGAATAAAACCAAGACCTGAAAGTGGCTATGACTGAGCTTATTAACTTCTAGTCCCTGGAAAACCACCTGAGCAATGCCACCTGTGATAGAGAAGTATTGCGTTGGACACAAATCAGGTGCTCCAGGATGACCATGATTGCTTTGGACAAGTCAGTTACATCTGGTTCCCTAGACAAGTAATTCACTAATCCCGATGACTGGGGACCCTTGTATCTCTCTCAAGGTGGCTGTCTTGTACTTGGGAACTAACTCATCATCCACTATATCAAAAGTATTAATAAATTCTGTGCTATTCTAATACAGGTACACATGAACCCTCCCTCGCTCTGTAAAATCCTGCAGCCCCCCAGGAAAACAATGCGGAGGTTCCTCAAAAAACTAACAGTAGAACTCCCCTATGACCCAGCAATAGCACTGCTAGGAATTTACCCAAGGGCTACAGGAGTGCTGATGCATAGGATCACATGGACCCCAATGTTCGCAGCAGCACTCTCAACAATAGCCAAAACATGGAAAGAGCCTAAGTGTCCATCCACTGACGAATGGATCAAGAAGATGTGGTTTATCTATACAATGGAATACTACCTGGCAATGAGAAAGAACGAAATCTGGCCATGTGTAGCAACATGGGTGGAACTTGAGGGTGTTATGCTGAGCGAAATAAGTCAGGCAGAGAAGAACAGCTACCATATGTTTGCACGTATAGGAGGATTAGGAAGAGCTTAAACGGAGGACCATGGGGGAGAAGAAGGGGGGAAAATAGTGGGGGAGAGGGAGGGAGGCAAACCATGAGAGACTTTTGAATGCCGAGAACAAACTGAGGACTGATGGGGGTGAGGGGGAAGGGTAGGGGGGTGATGGGCATGGAGGAGGGCACTTGTGGGGATGAGCACTGGGTATTATATGGAAACCAACTTGGCAATAAACTGTTAAAAAAAAATCCTGTGCCCTGCTATAACTTTTAATAACTTACCTTAAGCAAGATAGAACAAATCTGTGAATGCACTTAAGATGATTCTATGACTATGTAGGCTACTATTTTATATAATTGTAAACGTGTGTTCATATTAGGGACCCTGTGCTAACCTTGCTACGTGTGCTAACCTTGGACGGTCAAGGCAGCTGGAGCAGCTGGCAACAAGTGCCTTTGAGTGCCTGACTCACATGCCAGGAAGGTGAGGTTACGCTGTGTAGACACGTTGTTGTCTGCTCCACTCTCCCCTTTCTGGGCCCTGTGCCTGCTCCAATGCCAACCTCCAGAAGAGCACTCTTGGACAACATGGCCCAGTCTTTCCACAGTCCTATCTGGAGAACAGAACTCACAACCTAACCCAGCCTGAGCCAATCAGAGTCCTTTCCTTAGATTTTAATAACTACAGTGGAAAAGGACAGTGTCTTCCGCTGGCAGAGGCTGAGAGGTGTAACGCTCAGGAGAATGGGTCATGATGTCTACCAATGGGAGAAACCAGGTCTCAGAAACAATCAAAATAAAATAGGCAAAAAGAAATAGAGACAAGACACGGAGGGCACCAAATTCTCTGGTTTGTGCTCCCGAAGTACGGTCCACGTCTTTGACCTTCTGATGGCTTAGTTATTACAACACTTACTTGAATTCCAAAAGCATATATGTTTCCTTATTTGGTAGTTTGAATTTAACTTCTGTTATTGGAAACAGAAAAAGAACCTTAAAAAGCAAAACCGAACCAAACCCCGCTAACGTAAAAACCACCAAAGCTGTTAAGACCTTGAAAACAACCCAAAGACTTCCAAGGGCTCTTGTAGGACTTCTGCTCTGAGTATGTATTTAAGGACGTGGAGATCATGTATTTTATCTAGCTACAAAAGGTGGGCAGATTCCTTTGTAACAAATAATTGCTCTGTGATTGATTTGTTGGTGAATGCTGACTTTTTCCCCCAATGTCTAATCTTAAAGTGAACCTTCCTGCGCATCATTGTAAGCTCAGGTGGAGGTGAGACTCTAAGTGTGGCTCTACTTAAATAGAGTAAATGATCCACCCATGTTGTCACGCTGTCTCTAGGGAATACATTATTTAAAATTATTGCTGCATTCTAAATAGACCATCTGAGAGGGATAATTGCTTTTCAATGCCAGGATCAATATTTTTGTTTTTGTCCTTTACTACTTGAGTGATTAGATCTAAGGCCAGAGGAGAAAATCAGGTCAGTCCCCTGGACCTACTGCAATCTCGTGGGGAAGATCAATGTATGCTCTTGGGAGAGCAAGGAGGACAGTGAGGCCAGGGAGCATAATCCTTTGTATGCTAAGCTAATTTCAAGTTTCTCAATGAGCAAAGCCATGGCTGCCTAGGGTTCTTCTGATGAAGCATTGACACAGCTGCCCTGAGGACACAGGTAGAACTCATTTTACGTGTGGCTGACTGAAGACGTTCATGGATTTATGACAGTGTCACACGCAAAGCCAAGGGGGAAGTGCCGTGTGCTCTGTTCGTTCTGTCCAGGAGAGGCAACACGGCAAGCTTGGGGGAGATGGAGATGATGGGGCTCCAGGGGTAGAGAGAGGTCCTTCTGTGGCTAAAAGGTAATGTCCACGTTGTAGGCATGCGTCATCATTCAAGTGCCTGGCGCTTGGGACCCGTGGGTATGGAATGTGTGATGATTTCACTCTCCCAGAATGGGCCCTGACCTGTATTATTGGGAGATGATCTTAAATTGTCCTTTTAAGGAACACGATTCAACATGTGTTTATTACAGCCTTTCCAATAAGAGTTAAAAAAGAAAAAGGGATGCTAAGCAACATGAAAGAATGAAACATTCTGCCTGAGTGCCAGCTCACCCTTAACCTAACAGAATCAATGCCTTTCAAGCACCTTAGAAGCTCCATTTGCATTCATGTAGTATGCTAACTGCAAAGGGGACTTCTTACTTAATTAAAACTCACCACAGAGCATCTTTTTTGAGCAATATTTTGTTGGATGTTAGAATTACAATCGAAAGTGATAAAATACTCTTTGAACATTTCCTTTTATTTCTAACATGTTACTATTCTCCATGGTCTTTTCCTATCAGTCCGTAGGCTTACTGGAACATGGCAGCGGGGAGGGGGACGGCTTCCTTGCCAAGAGTGCCGCCCCAGAAGCCAAGGAAACCTGGGTTTGAAACCCGGATCTGCTACCAGCTGGTTTGGGGCTCTGGGCTGTCACCTAAGCTCGCTGTGACTCAGCTAGCTTCTTCCTCTAGAAAGTGGGGATGATATTAGCATCTACCTGTTAGGGTTACAGCATGGGTTAAACAAGTCAAAATATGTAAAGAATAAATAAACACTATTTAAATAGTAGTTGTTAGGGGCGCCTGGGTGGCTTAGTTGGTTAAGCATCTGTCTCTTGATTTTGGCTCAGGTCATGATCTCACAGCTTGTGGGTTCGAGCCCCGAGTGGGCTCTGTGCTAACAGCCCTGAGCCTGCTTGGGATTCTCTCTCCCTTTCTCTTTCTGCTCCTCCCCACTCATGTGCTCCCTCTCAATAAATAAATAAACATGACAAAAATGGTAGTTGTGTTCTCTCTATGCGGTAGCATGGAATACTACAGGACATGAAGGCAAGGAGGGCTAGATAAAAGGTGAGGTAGGAATCCTATCTCTGCCATCAGCAGGACATTAGATAAATTACTTAACGTTTTTGAACTTCAGTTTCCTTATAAATAAGAAGGGGACAGTCATGCCCATACTTCATTGGGTTACTGTGCATGTCATCTGAGATGATGCATATGACATCCTGGCAAACATTTCTAAGTGGGTTTATGAGACCAGCAGGCTTGGTCCAGCTGCAGAGATGAACATGGATTCTGCCACACTGAGGACCCATGCTTCCCTCCTTCCGTCTGACCACAGGCAGACAAGAACAATGAAAATCAGCCCATGGCTTGGCAGGGACTCGGGCTTGCCCTGGATCTCCTCGGAGAAGGATCTACTGCCCTCATTGACCTCTGCGGGTTCAGCATCAAGGACAGGGAGCACTATTCAGTGCACGAGGCAGCCGTCTCCCACAGGTCTGGGATGTCCAGAGACGCACACACCTGCAGGCGGGCTCCCCATAAATTCTTTCCCTGGCTTCAAGAGCAAGAGGAGGGCAGCCCCTGCTCAGGCCACCCCCCTGCAGCACCTCCATGCAGGAAGTCAGGGCCCCTGGGCTCCCTATCAGATGCCTGCCTGAAGCACACACTGGAGCCGGGGAACTTGCCTGAGAAGCCAGTAAAATTTTAATGCACTCTGTAGTGCGGTCATGTCATACTCGGTTATGGCAAATAATCCCAGATGCCTGCAGAGGTAAAATGGAGCTGTAATGTGCTTGCCTCCTAACCCGAGCTGACAGC
The DNA here is from genome assembly GCA_017311185.1 of Proteles cristata cristata. NCBI lineage: Eukaryota > Metazoa > Chordata > Mammalia > Carnivora > Hyaenidae > Proteles > Proteles cristata. Next base: position 1,526,330 of record JAESUZ010003410.1, read on the forward strand.
AATGATGTACGACTACCATTAGCGGAAAATATCACTTCAACTAACCCATGATCCAGCTCCGCTCAGGGTCACATTATCCATGAGGAACAAATTACACTCCCAAAGTAAATACAAATTTTCTACACGAAATGGGTACAAAAAAAGGGAAGGGGGTGATCCGTTCCCTCCACCGGCACACCGCTGAGTGACACAGATGATAAAGGACAGGACAAATCATTGGCTGACAGAGTGCTGTGCCGTAATCAGCTCAGCCGGCACGCACTCCAGCCGATAAACACTATATTCTCCCCTTAGTGGCAAATACATAATCTTGAACGCGGACATGGCTGCTTCAGATATTTACTGCCGTTCGGGCTGCAAGAACACCCCGTGCAGCATTTGCTGCTAGAAAAGGAGACATCCTGTGGTCTTGACGAACCCCAGGACCTTCTGCAAAGGTGGGAGTCAGTGTCTGGGGATGGACCAGGGGTTCCTGAGATGGCAGACGACAGTGCAGAGTGGAACAGCTTTGCTGGATACAGTTCAGGAGCCGTGTTGATGTCATGGCCCCCTCTACTATGTGCTGGTCGCAGGAAGAAAAGTCTGGAGAGACCACATGAGATGCGAAAGGCTCTGGACCAAAAGCTCAGAAAGGAGCCTCTGTTCCAGGCCCAGTGCCTTCCCGTAAGGCCCGGGGAACCGTGACAAGCCTCCTTCTCTTCTTGGCACTTCGAGAATCAACAGAGCAACTTCAGGTAGAACACTAATATTGACAGGGCACCTACTAAGTGTCAAGCATATGCTAGGGGGGAGGGGGTACTTGCTGGGAGCCTATGGCTTAATGAGATATTAAAGGTTTACACGTCAATATGCACTAAGGGAAGTCTGAGTTCCTTGAGCAAACAGTTTGTGCTTAGTCTGCTTGGTGATAAAGGCTGCATCCCTGATACTCACCATGGCCCATACACGGATTTTGCCACTCACCTTTAAGAGTCAAAACATGTAACTTGTAGATTTCCCTTCTCAACTCGGGACAACTGCTTCCCCGATGAAATTTAAAGACTCACATTTCAGAAGATCTTGTACATGTGACTTTTCACTGAACCCAATTTGTATTTATTCAGTATTTACTGAGCAACTGCCATGTTTAGATTTTTAGAAGTTCGTGGGGTTTGTAGGTGGATAGGATACAGTCCAGATCTCTTGTAGCATAAGGAGGGTGAGGCACAGACAGGAGGATGGCAAGGGTGCTCAAGTGGGGCTTCTGGGAATGTCCCAACTCACCCTGATGCAAAGGGAAGTAGCATATTATATGAAAAAGAGCCCAGACCTTAGAATCTTAAGACATGGTTCGTATGTCACATCTATTCACTTGTTTTTCAGTTTCATTTCCTTTAATTGCAAAATGATGACACGACATCTACTTGAGACAAATACAGTCCTTGAAAAGATCTGTCACCGAGTTTGGCACATTGCAGATGATCAACAGTGTTGTGTATCTGTATACACACAGATTCTCGTGATAAATCTTTAAACAGGTCATATAAAATTGCATTTGTAAAAGTGTTTTGAATAATACACTGTTCTCTCCATTGAAGTGGCATTTCCTATTATTTAGTTATTATCAACCCAAGTCTCATTGGTTTATAGCTCCCAGGAAATGAATAGCATCTACCCTTCTAGTCCAAGGAATAAGTAAAAGCTCTATGATGTATAGAATAGGGGTAACTTGACCTTCCCAGTTATAGCTTTGATTTAAAAAAAAAAAAGGGAAGAAGAAAAATAATATACATTCATCCACTGAATTGGGGGACTTCTAAAAGTATGAAGTTTGGCTAATTACAAACACAGCCTAATACAGAGATTTTATTATCTTTATTACACCTAGAATGATAAAATTATAGGGAGCAATTATCTGTAACTATATTACCAGCCAGAAGTTGCCAAGGGGGCATTAACTGAGGCAATGCCACAAACACACAAATACACATGTGCATGACTACAAAGAAATTCATACATCGTTACTGGGGACAGAACAGTCTCCAACTGGAACACAGAATAAGACAGACTTTTCTAACAATCCAAGAACAACCCAGGTTCCACACTATGAAAAGCCACTCGTATAAAACAGGTTGTTAAAATCAGGAGTACAAATGCCTCTGCTTATGACCTTCCCACTATACAGGTGGCTCACAGTTCATGGTCAATTTCATGAGGATGAAAGCCATCACATCCGCCTACCGCTTCCTTGGCGTTGTAACCTTCCCTGCAGGTAAGCTATAAAATCCAAGCCGGCAGTTCATTCTAAGAGATAGCAGCTGACTTTTTCTCGGGGGTTATAGAAGCATGAACTCAACCCCAGGTGTCTTCCAGAATACCAGAAAGAACTCCTTTCACAGGCCAAATAATACTCATTACCAATCAAGTGAGTTTTTAAAACACATCATGTAAGCTAGCTCTTCACTAGTTTCCATGCTCTCCTAAATAGTTAGGGTAACTGAGGAACAGAGGTTAAACTAATTGTGCTGCTGCCTACCCACAGGTGCACGGTGACACACCTAATTGAGCTAAGCAGCTACAACGCCCATATTAGCTCCTCGGAAGACACGTGAAAAAAAATCAGTGGTGATATGAAAAACTGAATGAACCAACAAATAGATAATGACCTTGTTCAGACATTAGGCCCATACATAAGTTTCCTTCAGTTACTTTAAAAGGCCAACACAGATATGCCCTGACCTATCCATAATGTTTATTCCCTCTTAAGAATGAGAGAGATGAAAGAATGGAGACAATCCTTATCTTCTTTCTACACTGGCCAAGAGAAAATACAATCATGGATTAATTTCCCACGTATTAATAGCTACATAGGAAATCAGGATATTCAGTGTTTGATCATTGAATCCGGCTTCATCTGGCAAAATCAAGGTCAGCAGTGTTAGGTAACTTGCCCAAGGCCCCACAGCTGGTTAGTGAGAAATAAGAAACTAGGTCTTCTGGGTATCCTTCTCCAATACTCACCTGACTATTCATTTTATTGATTTATATTTAATTTAAAAATCTGTATATCTATAAATTCTCTTTTTCAGGTGTATGGCATGGTGGTAATGGACACATATGCTACATACACATTCAATGTCAGGGAAGCAATTTTTGGATTGACATGGAAACTCTAGGATATGAAAAAGAGAAGACCCTAATGAGGCTCAGGCTTTAAGATAATTTGCAGTAGAAATTTAATCCAAGGGTGGTATGAATAGGAATTCCGGATGGATACAATGGAATTAAACCAGTTGGAAATATGATGATGTTAGATGAACAATAAAATATCATTTGGACCCACACGTAATCTCGGAGGGGCAAGAGGAAGTTGAGTGCATGAGCATTATGAAAATCAGGCATCCAACATGGAAAGCTCTTAAAACTTGCCCCCAAATTACAGAAGCTCCGCAAAGAAGCTAGGAGATTTAGAAAAGGCTTAGAAGTGGCCTGTGAGAAAATGAACTTGTACAGGGACTCCAGAAAGCTTAAGAAGGAAGTTCCTATTTGCTACAGTCCAGAAAATAAACACTGGGATTGATACACAGCACACTCAGGTTCAACATCAGTTTTCTGAACCCATTTCACTTCTCCCCTCCATTTGGAGACGCATATCCAGGAAGGCAAATGTCCATTTAGCAAAGCAACAAGCATTACTGAACACCTAATTTGTGCCAGGCACTATGCTAAGTGCTAAGGATATAAAGACAAGAACACGGCTCCCTGTTCTTCTTCTGGGAGGTGGCTATTTGCTTTGCCACTAGGAATGGAAAGAGGGGAGAAAATTCCTTTTTTCCAGCTGCAAAACAGGACAGTGTCCCTCATTGTCTCCTGATCAGAATAGGTCCTACTTCCAAACCAAGGACTGAGGTTCTACAAGCAACAGTGAGCTTCTGGAATGTTGCTGAGGGTGCACAATCTTTACCAAGTGTGAATTGTGGCCACTCAAGGCATGGGGCCCTTCCACTATAAGCACGAGCCACATGCCCTGTCTTCAGTTTGGCATCTCAGCAGTTTCTGAGTCCTTCAGAAGCCAAGTTAGGCATGTGGTCTGTGTGGAGTCGGGAACATAAGCCTCCGCTCTTAGAAGCTGCCCCCTTCCCACTCAAGTGAACACAAAATGATCAAACACAACACGTTTTAGCATGCATCAAAAAATCAGAATGCACCAAGAAGTGTGTTCATGTGTGGGGGGAAGGGAGCCGGGGTGGAAAATCAGGGGTACTGCATTTGCACCCGGCTGCGTCCCAGCAGGGTGTCCCAGGTGCTTGGGAGCAAGTCACAGGAAGCATGCAACCTTCTCTGGACGTTCAAAGTCCAGAGAGCAGAAACTGCCCTCAGGGTCATGTTCACAGGAACGTTAGAAAAAGGAGACTGGTTCCTATTTGTGAAGAGGTTGAATGTGTGTGTGTTCCCTGTACCATACGCAAGCACATAGGTGCACATGCCGCCACAGCACCCCTACTTTCTTTCTTTTACATCTTTCTTCCGTGCGGTCAAGATGTTATGAGCACTAAGCAAGGGGAAAGTAAATGTTTCTCTTTGACATTTGTTAGTTATAAGGCAGTCGTTTTCAGGACAAATTGCATGTAGGTTACTAAGGAACTTTTCAAAAAATACAGACACTACGGCTCCACCCAGGAGGTGTCGCATGGGCCCCTCTCCCCTGTGAGGGATGTCTGAGCTGGCATTATTTGGCACATGGGCCGCAGGCTGTACAATCCAAATCACTGCCATCTGATTCCTGAGGGGGGGTGGGGGGGCACACTTGTTCTTGGCTCCGGGTGGTGCCCGGAGGAAAGCCTGGAATTTGGGATGAGAAATGAGGAATTTAAGTGTCATTGTAGGGGACTCTTCCAAATTTCACACCCCTTCCATTCGGTGTGTAACAGGAAGAAGTGCCCTAGGGGATGAAGGCGGAGCCTCATGTCCTCTGGTGGGTTTTCCCACCAGATCTGGAGCTTCCTGAAAAGGAGGGTAGCCGTCCTCATTTCCCAAGTGAGTCTCTCACTTCACCCCAAGTAAAACTCAAGAAAGCCGACATGTATGAGCCCTTACTACGGACCAGGAGCTGAGTGACCTGTCTTCCTTAATTGTTACAAAGCTACAGGTGGAGTTGTTGATAATCCCATCTGGCGGATGAGAGCACGGAGGCTTGTCCGGTGCTGCAATGTAGCAAAGGACAGTCACACACAAGCCTAAGCTGTCAGACTCGAAGGCCCAAGCGCCTGACCACCGGGCACTACGCCTTGCAACCAGCTTTGCCCTGTGGCCCACACAATAAACAAGAACTACTTTTAATCTCTACATTAATTTCATAAGCAAATAGGGAGTGTTTCTTAGTAGAATGGGCAGCTGCCAGGGGTAGGGGAAGAGAGGCAAGAAGAGAAAACATAGGCCAAAAACATGGAAATATGCACGTTGCCTCTTTGTTCTCATGATAGCAATTCATTTCGAATGGGAGACTGGGATAATTGCTTCATTTGGGTGATTAAGGTGCAAAGCGCTTCCTCCTTTCTTTACACTAACTGCCAGACAGACAAATCCCATGTCTAAGACGCTCGCAGCCTTCTCTCACCCCCGCCCAGCGCAGACCCTGGCCAAGCCCTCCAGGTTCTCTGGCACGAATGCGAAACGTACCCCACACGGCTGGGAGGGGGTGCAGAGAGGGGCTCTGCTCAGTGTCTCTTCAGGGCCTTTCCGTGCACAAGTGCGTCTCCTGCATGCGTGGAGAGCTCTGATTTTTTTGCTCCTTTCCCAGTCACTTCCACATTAATTAGTAAGGGTATCATTTTATAAATTACAGCTTCGTATCAGAGGAAAGCAGAGTTTATCTTAATTCAGTCAGCTGTGTGAAATACAGTGCCCTAATTTTAGACCGCCGGTTCTGCAGATCCCCGTGGAGTAAGAGAATGACAGGTCTTCCGGAGAGAAATCCCAGTGGGTCCCCACAAGTCTCACTTTTGCCTCCCTGGCGAGGCTGCTGAAGGGATCCCAGGACACTGAGTGGCATCTTTTCCACCATTAGCAATTCAGATTTGAATGCGAATCCTCCAAGCGGCACATGAAAGCAGCCCCGGTTAGCTCCAGGGCGTTGAGGGGGGCCCAGGCAAGGGGCTCTGGCACAGAGGAGGCTGCCAGGGGCCCAGGCTCCAGCACGCAGAAGTCTGGGAGGATGGTGCTAAAGTCGGTGATAAACACCAGACAATCTCAGTCCAAAAGGGGAAGCCTGACAGTCTGAACTGTAACAGAGCCAAGCAGGCACGGCTGCGATTACAGTCTTGATTGCTCCTGCCGGGAGCCCTCTGGAGGAACGCCGGGTGGCGCGTGGCGGGGCAGGGACAGATGCCGGGAGCGAGGCTGGGGCGCAGCTCCCCGCTAGGACGGCCTGCAGGGCCACCACAGGCCACAGGCAGAGCCACCTGGGGCGGCGGGTCCAAGGAACAGGCCTAATGGCTCATCGCCCCTCTCGCACCTGCTATAAACATCTCCTTATTCTCCTTCGTTGTCCTGAAGTCGTCCCTGACTCTGAGCGGCGGGCCCTGCTCTCTTCCCACTGCCATTACTCTGCTCAGATGCTCTGCTGCTTCCTGCGCTCAGAGCTGGGCACTGGGTTGGCAAGGACACGGGGATTCGGGTCCTAGGGAAGGACCCGCTGGGATGCAGTCAGCGTGTAGAAAACACCTCGGCCCCTGGGACACTCTGAAAACCACAGACCACTCTACCATCTGCCTGGACAAGTACAGCTAGGCACCTCCAGAGCCTCTGAGGTGAGTGGCCCAGGATGAGGCCCAGGCATCAGGAGTTTTACACACACCCCCCACCCGCCCCCCACCAACCCCAGGTGATTCGGAAGTGCATTCAGGTTGAGACCGTGGACCCAGACGCCTGCATGCAATGTAACACTGGGCAATCTGTACCACCACCTCCCACTACTGGGGACCAGTGACGCTTCGGGGACTCGCACTGCCTTTTAAAGAAAGAATGTCCCCTTGGATGTGAAATCCAGAACACGGCTCGTCCTTTTGGAGGAGAACCACTGGCTTGAACAATGAGATCGACCGTCACCTGTAAAAGATCTGGAATGGCCAGAAAGCGCCAATCCCTCCCAGGTGCCTGTGATGCCCAACAGAACGACATGGCGACCGCCATGTGGGAACGTGGCCTGGATGGCTCCAGGCCCGGCGGACGCGCCTCGGACACTGAGCCTCTACCGCTGTCTGTGCACCTCTGGCACCCACTGCACGCTGGCCGCCCGAGCCACCGGGGGACCGACTTGCAAGGAGCCGAGACTCCCGGGGGCTAGAGGAAGGAAGCTCCTACTTGTCAGTTAAACAAAAGAATAATCCACAGCCCCCTTTGCAGTGTGTACTTTCACTGTCATCCAACAGCCCATTACCATGTCACAGCACAGCGCACCCTTCCATAGGTCACTTTGTTTAAAATGACATGGATAATGCACATGTCAGCAAGCTGACAGTCCTGGCCGTCCTTCAGAGATAAAAACCTCAAGGCGAGAGCCTGTTCTTATCTAGGGGACATGCATTGGTCTATCATCCAAGTCAGGCAGAACATGATTTCTCCAGAGAGCACTTTTTTCATTTCCTGATTTTAAGGAAATCAAATAAGCACCATTTGTCTTCATCTGAATATGCTTGACCTGCTCAAATGATGATGTCTCGCATTTTATAACAGGCTACATATGCTGAATTCAAATTAACGACAGTACAAGAGCCTTTAGATCTCTCTTGGAGGCTGGCAGCAGAGAAGGAGGGAACATTCTGGGCTTGTTGGGAAGATCCCAGCAAACACTAACTGCAGGTTTCTGAGTGAAATCCACAAGCACATAGGAGGTCAAAGGCAGAGAATGGGGCTCCAGAAAGCCAGCTCCACAGGACAGATCTGGAAACCGGGGAGGGAACAACTTGCCCCGTCTCTCTGATGCCAAGCAATATAGAAACTGTGATACTCAGGTAACTATGAGGTTCATAAGGGAGGAATAAAAGTAGCAAGAAATTTGGTTGAGGGGTTGGGGCAGCTAGAAAGAAAGACCAAACCGACAAATAATAAATAATCCCTTGGCTTCAAGCGCGGAGAGTTCACTTTACCGGGTTGTGATCCAGTCTTCTTAAGGCTCAAAAACTGAGCTCCTATTCTTGATCCGTGTTGAACTGGATACACAGAGGCTGGTGGCCATCAGCCTCGAAACGGAGTATGTACCTGCGTGAAGAACCACCCTCCCACCTGGCCATCCACTGCCCAGCCCTGCCCACCCCTCTCCCTCCCCCGTGAGGAGACCCCTAGAAACACACCATTCACATTTCTATCAAGAAGGTCAAAGCATACAGCAAGGCAGAAAGAACAGAGACGTCAGTGAAAGAAACGAAGAAATGACATCATAAATGCAAGCTAGCAAGTTTAATGTTCCACTCAAGGATTCAGAAAGAAAAACCCGATGGCAGGTAAAACGGTTTCCTCTTTTAAAATCTGTAAAGTGAAACCTTGATGCCAATATAGCCAATATTAACGTGGGTGTTGAAAAAAAGGGCCTCACAAATTGAGTACGTGATTTCTAATCACAGGAAATGCCACCATGTGAATAAAGCTGGTGTCTGCAGGACAGAACAGGTGCGGTCACTATGAAGCTGGTAACCCACCGCCCTGTGACCGCGTGAACCACAGTGCTCGACTCTGCCCACAATGGGTGGGGGGGGGCTTACCTTCTCTTCCTGGTCACTGTCGCTGTCACACTGAAAAGAAAGACAAGAGAATAAAGGTTAGCGCAAAAATCGAGTAGATTTTTGTTTTTGATACAGAAAAAAAAAAAAGATAAAAAAGGCAATAGGAACTGCTGCCTAAGCGGTACAGAGTTTCTTCAGCTCAAACGATGACGAATAGAAGCAGAGGCGAAATGGACGTTGCCCTGTTGATTTCACTTGATGCCTGCACTCGGCGCTTCCTGTGGTGAGTCTGGCAGGGAGCAAGGTCGCAGTGGTGAGCACCCCCACCACCCAGGAGAGGGGATGCCCGTCGAGGAGCCAATCGGGCCGCGGGATTAAGGGGAATCAAGATCATTCATTGGGATGTGCAGCAAATCAATATCCTAATGGAGGCCTTCTACCTTCAGCTAATGTGAATGGTTGTATCTCTCTCAGTGCTTTTACAGAGGAGAAGAGGTAAACCTCCGGACACCGCGTGCTCTCATTTAGACTTTGAAAGAAACAGAACATGGTGGGCAGAGCTCACCAGTTGGAATGGCTGCCTTCTCTGCGGCTCAGACGCTCAGAGAAAAGAGGGAATGTTCTCTACAAAAGACACACCAATGAGAAGAAGAGGTCAGGGAAATAAATCAACAATCTGGGCAAAGAAATATGTTTTATGGCAGTGGATTCACATCATAGCTAACAGACCCCAAACTCCAACTGGTCAGCTAAGTCTGGGATACGCGAAGAACAAGAGTTAACTCGAAACGCTGGCTTCTTCATTAGATGTAAAGGGGGAAAAAATAAAACCCCGTTTTCTTTATAAACCAAGATTTGGTTTTAAAAGAGGGGACGTATTTTGTCAGAGTAAATGTGCAACAAATAAAAATGCTCATTCGTTCTCTCAACAGTCCCTGATAAGCACTGCTAAGCCAGACAGATATCCAACCGAGATGCAGGACTGGCCCTAAGGTAGCTTTCCGTTTAGCAGCAGAGGGAAGCAGAACACTAACGCTGAGCAGAGGCCTGGCGTGATGAGAGCTCTTTTCCATTAGAATGACTTCCCGCGGGGCAGGGGGGAGACCATGTGCTGGGGTTCGGGAGAAGACATCGGTCGCAGGTGACCCGCTTGGCGACCGTCACAACACCGTCTGAAGCAGCATGACGCGTGGTTTAAGGAAGGGAGGAACAGATGGCACAGTAACCCTGAAGGAAGACCCAATTGGACGTGGTAATGCAGGGGTGTGAGAAGCAAGGGAGAGGGGATGAGTCGAGGATGATGCCAAGGGTTGAGTGTGGCCACCTGGGCGTGGGGGCTGGTGTACTATGAACAGAAACAAAATAAATTGCTTGTACAGTGTCACTACTGGCTGGATACCTGCAGTCATTCACAATCCCCTTCTCCCTAGTCTGTAGCTTCTGACATTTTGAGATAAAAAAGCCAGAGTCTCCCATTTCCGACTCTCCTTGCACCTAAGGGTGACCATAACACACACTCTTGGCTGAGACTCGAGGAAATGTCTGCTGAAAATTTTTTTTTCTCCTCAAAACAGAAGAAAAGCAGGAAGCCCTTGCCTCTGAACACGACTGAATGAGGCTGTAATGTCCGGATCTGTGGCAGCCATCTTGCAAAAAGCCCAAGTACAAAAACAAGAGGGTGGGGCCAAGAAAAGGCCCAGAACAATGGAGTCACTTGAGCCAACCTAAGAGCAGCCTGCCTCTGGACATTTGTGTTCAGGTGACAGTAAGTTACCCTATTGTTTAAAAACCGCTGTTAGAGTGTTTTCCATCGAAAGTAACAAAAACTCCATCCAAAGGGGCAGCTTGCTATTATAAGACACACGTGGGGACTCCTTCCTCTCTGTAGCTTACATTCTCTCCTGTAGGTATTTAGGAAGGAACTCACAACACAAGCTTACAGACTGCAGGGCTCTCACATCTTCCACTGTCCTTGCTGGCTCCTCAATGCCATAGGGTTATCAGAGTTTTAGCGAGCATGCCATTTAACCAAGTACGACTGCACCGTGTTCCACCAGGCTGCCCAGCTTCTAAGGTCTAAGCTTCCTTTTGCCTGATGAGCCATTTCTCTGTTCTGATAAGTCAAAAGAGGCGAGATGAAGACTCTGAAGGCCTAGACCAACAGACAGATGAGGTTCTGGTCTCCCAATGGTGTAATTTTTCTACTGCCTTTATTCACTTAGGCCTTCGTCGAGGTTCCTAAGTTATGGGCACGATTTCAAGAGTGACAAAGCATTATTCAGGAGGGACGTGGAGGAGAGAAGCGTCTCCTGCCAGGCAGACTCAGCTCCCCAGATGTTCCCAGCTTGCCTCGTGAGGCAATCGGTGACAGCTGACGGCTGTGGCATGGCACTTGCCCGCGTCCCCAAGGCCTGGTGTGCAGGGGGCAGAAGGAGTGGGAAGGCCGGAAAGAACCGTCGCTGCCCATGCCCACCCCCACCCCCACCGATCCTGACAGCAGGATGTCCCTGGGAATGGTTACTTCTATCAAAGTGTTAAGCTTTCTGCTTTCCAACAGTCCAGTTCTAATTTCAAGGTCCACTTAATTCTGCATCGAGTAATTACTGATATACCCAGAAGCACCTTGTCTCCAGAGTTAAGCATATGGTGAAGAACTGAGACCTACTGGTATCCATTATGGAAGCAGCACGGATGCCAAGCCGATTAAAAATGCTCAGGCTCCCCACACAACATGCCGGGTGAGTGACAGCTCCTCGACACGGCCAGTCGCAGAGTCTGCCAAAACAGTCTCTGCTGCGCTGGGGCCCACATGGTGCGCTGAGAAAACAGTTCCATTTCTGGTATTAAATTCCCATACTGACCCGAGGACTTTGCCGTGAGCTCAGCAGGAGCGCACCATCCAATTTACAGCTCCGCTCTCCGGAGCCTCGAGTGCCAGCCCCTGGCAGAGACGAATGATGGTCAACCCCTCCAGCTCATAAATTATGCAAAGGCAATAAATGCACTCAGCAAACAGCGCCTAACGCTTGCCTAGCCTGGCTCCTGACACACTCTGTAAAAAGCCAGAAGTTCGACACATACAAGAGGTCTATTCCACTCATAAAGGGGGTTTGTTGACAGCCCCAGACGGAACGCGAGCCACAGTCCTAAGGACTCTTTCTGCTTCACTGGCAGCCGTTTATGGGCCGGCTTTATGAAAGGGAGAGGCTGTTTTATAGAGTCGGTGTGGGCAGAATTCATGGGCTCAAATTCACATTTAATACACTGTACGGCTTTCACACCCCAGGTTCAGTACATTGTGGATTTGGGGCCAAATGATTCTTAGTCTTGAAAGGTTAAAAGAAGAAGTGTCCGCTCCCCAATCCCTAGATGCCCACTCCAATTTACAAGAGTTCACGCCGAGCCACCTCCTGATTCAGGTGTATGTTCTGCATGAGGCTGGGAAATGGGAAAGGCATGTTGAATGCAGAAATGGGAGTCCCCGCTGATTTGACCATTTTAAGCATTTTGACACCAGGGTCCCGCACTGGTTTATTAGCAAACAGGTTGCACGCTAACGACCAGCTTGAGGGGACACAGAACTCTGCATGACCAGACTGTGAAGCCCTTTGTGAAAGACGAAAAATATTCTCCTCCATTTTAAAAGCGAGAAATGAAACGGAACAAGGAGGCCTTACGCCCCCAGATGGGGGAGAATTCTTGGTCACTGAGCCTTCAGACACACACGTGAGCCAAACCCACACAGACAAAAGAGGGAGACAGGAGCATGAAATCCAAGCCACATGTCTCAAAGGCAGAACTCAGGAAGGGGCTAGTGCCTGAGCGCAGCACTTCCGGCCACTGGAGCCTGGCCCCACTCAACTTCACCATCTGTTTCCTCTGGTTTCACAAGTTAGAAGCCAGCCTTCTGGGGGCAACTCTTCCTTTAGCACCAAGTCCCTTGGTGCTACCACCCTTTAAATGCTACCACCCACCTGCGCACCCACCCAGTATTTTCTCCTTGTACAAATTAGTGCATATTTTATTGAATAGGATTTAAAAATCACCCATGAACCTGTTGCCTATAGGTAAACAGCTAATACGCCTCTATAATTCCTTCCAGCCTTTCCTCTGTCCTTCCCATGCACATTTGAAGAAAGGAAAATGAATTCCTACTATTTGTACCCTTCTTTGTTTTCATATGTGTCAAATATTTTGTTCAGTGAGTCAAATGGGCCCTGTCACATCACTCTTTTTTTTTTAAGGCTGTGCTGCGGGGCACATGGGTGGCTCAGTCAGTTAAGCGTCCGACTCTTGATCTCGGCTCGGGTCGTGATCTCGCAGTTTATGGGATCGAGCCCCATGCTGACAGCACAGAGCCTGCTTGACATTCTCTCTCCCTCTCTCTCTCTCTGCCCCTACCCCATAAATAAGTAAATAAACCTAAAAATAAGTATAAATATACATGTATATAAAGGCTGTGCTGCAATCCACTGTACGGATTGTAAATAACCTAGTAAGGAAATTCCCTAGTGCTGCTAACTGGATTGTTTCGACTGAACTTTCTGGTATTTTCCCCTTGTACACATTCACCAACACTGCTCTTCCCTCCTGTCTTCTCATGGCCCTTTCTTCTCTGCATATCCCTTAACGTCACTGTCCCCCCAGAGTTGAATCTGCAGTTCTACTGTTTCTCTGTGGTTTCCTGGGGAGCCCTTAAAGAGTCCCCTGGTTCCGTCTACCATTTATATGTTGAGACTACAACATCTCTATGCCACCACTTGCCAGCTATGTGACTCTGGGAGAATCATTTCAACTTTCTGCATCTCAGTTTACTTATCTGTAAACTGTGGGTAAATAATGGCATTCCCCCCAAAGGAAGTTGAGAAGAGAATAAGTTAACACACGTAAACAGCTCAGACAATGCATGGTACAGAGTCAGCGTAGGCAATAAATGTTAACTGTTACTAAAGTATGTTTTTTCCTACATCCCCTTCCCGAATTCCTGCAAACACCTCCGGCTTCAGCAACCACCTAAATCTGGACTCGCCCTCGTGTGTTTCCCCCAAATCTGCTCCCTGACACTGTGTTCTTGGTAATGGCGTCGCCATGCAGTCTCAGCGAAGAGTCTGGATGCTTCGGCGGCAATGAAAACTCTCCACAGCGCCTCCTACTTCAGGCACCCAGCCACCCCTCCAGCACAGTGCGTGTGAAGCTTTCTGTGGAGAAGGACCATTTGTTTTCGTTTTTTCTTTAATTTCCAATACATCGTAGAATATAATAAAAAATAAATAGCTAGAAACATGAAAAAGAAAAGCAAAGATGTGAGTGTGTGTTATTACTAGATTTAAGGGATTAGTCCACTGACTTGCTATGAAAGTTTCCAAATGCTTATTCTCAGCTGCCAAGCTCATCTCCCAGTAGATAGCTAGCCGAGAACTCAGAGTGTGGCCTGCGTCGGTATCCACACTTGGGGTAGCACTATCTTCACACACCCCTCACCCTCACCACACTCAGGTGCTTGTGGTCACACCCTCAGGACCTACTTTGCACTTTATCAATTCCCTCTGCCTAGAATTCTGGTTCTCCAAGTTTCTACCTAAAAATGTTGAATTTGCTTTTGCAAATCCAGTCTCCTCAGAATCTTCCAATATGAATGAGGAATTCTTAGAATTACAGTACTCTCCATAGGTTTAATTGTTTCTGTCTCCACCTCTTACAAAATTGTATTTTTACTCTTTGCCCCAAGAGATGTCCCTACTAGAGAGCTGGGACAGTGACACATGAAAGGGGCTCACGTGGATTAGCTCCCCCCATTCTCTCTGGAACTCTTCAAACAGGGGCTGATTCCAGGTTACATAAGCAAACTATGATTTTGAAAAAAAACCCAAGTGATTCCAAAGAAAGGAGGTGTGGGAAATAACGACTAACTCAACTGCTTACTTCGGCAGGGTGTATGCTTGAACACAGGGGCAAGTGTTAAAATCATTAGCAGAGCCTAGAGTTGGGGCCCAGAAGGAAATACCTTCCATTAAAAGGCCCAGACAAGACATGATTATGATTTTATTGTACTTCCTCAAAAGCAAACATTTCTCATTTCCATTTGGAAATCTCAATATCTGTGTTTTAAGACGCTGATCCAAATCGAAATAAGTCAAGGTCTGCGACACCTCTCTGCCTCATTCAGAATGAAGGAACAAGATGGAATTCTAGGTACCTCGTGATGGAATGCATTCTTAAGCAGAAAGTGGCAATCATTGAATATATCACATACAATGACATTGAGGAGGGCATTGCTCTCTATTCTGCTCAATGGACCTTGCTGGAACAGTTATTTCGTATCTCAAATCCATTTATCATTGCCACCAAAGATGTCAGGGCTGAACACCATCACGGAACAAAGTTATTTTATTCTTCTTTCTGCCTAAAGGAAATAAGAGGAAAATGAGGGAGAACCCCAACTTGTAAACTACAGCATCCAACGTCAAGTACAATTTAACTTTGCTAGTGACAAAACAAATCGATTTCCCTTTGGGGCAGGCGGTTTATCTAAGACTGTAAAGACATCCCTCACCTAAAAGCAATTTCAGAAGAAGCCACCTAGAGAAAACATGACACTTATTTTTTTATTTAAAGAAGTAAACTAGCAGCACAGTGACTAGAAACATGTCCCCCATCATCTTCCCATCTGCCCAATTCCTTGTACGTGCAAAAACATGGAGCCGTTTTGTGCCCCGTACGGTAACTCTGATGTTGTCTGTCTTCTATCACCCCACAAGACCCTCGTTTCACAATGTTTACACTGCCCTCCTATTGGCTTTGGGCTTTAAGTGAAATTTAAAGCTATTGGGGACCCTGATATAAAAAGCATATTTTAATTCTGAAAATGGTTTAAGGTATCCTTACTGATTGTAAAACGATGCCACTGGCCCTCTTCCCTTCTGTCTCAACAATAACTATACCCAATCGAATAAGATAGTTCTAAAAAAGCGAAAGCATAATCAAAAGATTTGTTTGCCGAACAGTAACTTAAAAGATGAGAATAAAGCTTCTGACAGTCACAAAAAGAGCACATGAGAAAATGAGGTAAGGTCTACCAATCTTTTAGCTGTTCAGGAGGTAGAAAGGAGAGCAAATCCTCAGGAGCTTCTGGAATTCTATATTGGTGACCTGTTATTCCTAAGGGGAGTTCTCAGAACCTGGCATTTTTGCAAGTTCTCAGCTTGAATTGGCCAGGACTCAAACAGCCAATGTGATCTGAGGGGGCTAACGGAGCACTTCTTACTCCCTTCCATGGTCCCTCAGATGATCACACATTTTCATTCAACAAATAATTCTGGCCACTCATTAGAAGTAGAAATACACAACCAGAACTCAAGTTGTCCAAATCTGAAGTTCTAAAGGGCACGACTTGATCTTCAACATTTTTTTTTCCAGCCCTTTTTGTCACTTTGAAGGTAAACTTCATAAAACAATCTATATGCTGTACATTTCTAGCTAGCTCATTAAAATATTGTTGGGCTTTTGGAAGTGGAAGAAGTGGATATTTCACAAATCTTTGGAGTTCAGCATTTTTTTCTCCCCTTTAGAAGAAAGGAAGTCACACTTTGCCAAGTATAAACATACATAAACCCCAAAGATGAAATTTACTTAAAACCCGGAGTCCGCAAGCCTCAGTGGTTGCCAAAAAGAGAAAAATGAGTTTCTTGTCCAAAGGTAAAACTGACAGTCAAGGGGCGGGTGATTTGTAAACGATCTCTTTTAAGCTTAAGCAACAGATCCTTTGCCTCTTTGCTATTGATTTACTGATTCTAAGTCATCAATAGCATTAATCCGTACCTGCCTGGGGACCTATTACAAATGACTTTGAAGATGGTGTGAAGCAAGAGTTTATTATGAAACCACAGTATTACTACCAGGGAGACCTTCTCAGCTGTGTTATATTTGTGACCCTCTATGCAATCTTCCCTTTCCAGATCTCAGCTGCTTGCTCCTTTGGGTGGGGCCTGAGCCCCCTGGGTTTGCTTCCACTAAACCTTGGTTCTTTTCAGAGTCCTGCGTGAGCTAATAAAACCCAAATTTGCTGATGAGTAAAAAGGGAAAGCATGTTATGGGTTAAAATAATACAAGACTCTATTTTTTCCGCTGTGTTGTGATCCATAGAAATCACCCTGAGCCTTTTCCCTTTCTTCTCTGCCTGGGAAGCCAATTGCTTTGATTGCAGTGATATGAGCTAGCTAAAATGACTTGCCCTTGCTTGTGAGGCAAATGGAACATGCTAATAGAACTTATCGCATTACCCGATGCAAAAGTGCCATAGCTCATTACTTTAAGATAAAAGGATATCATTGCAGACGGCAAGCAGAATTGACTTTCTGAGGCCCGGCTTGATGATGATTTAATCAACTGCTCTCTTTCACTTCTCATCTCTGCGCCTGTCGGTTTCACAGGTGCCGTTAAATGAGACACTCAGAAAGTGAGCGGAGGGAAAGAAATTGCTGTCATTACTTTTCAAGAAAGGAGGTATGCAAATTTTCGACAGAAAGATTGCGTTCATAATGGGCCTGGTAAAATACAAGGATCATGCTTGACAGGTGAGGGCAAGCCATTCGTATGTCCTTAAAGCGGAGCAACCGTCCTCTTTTAGAAATGTACTCGGTAAGAGAAACTACAAATGAGAGAACAGGCGGGGCCGGGGCCCAGGCGGGGTAGAACCATACGGGGTTGGCCCAGCTGGTCTAGGTTCTAGAAAGGGGGAGGGAGCTTACAGTCTTGAGGAAGCCAAGGCCAGACGAGCAGATAACAAAGCCTAGAAGCTCCTAGTCTCAACCAAAATGGCAACAAGCTCTTGCAAAGCGCATCTTACTCTCTTTCACATAGAGCCGTGGGGCCAGTTTGCCTGGATTCAAATCTTGGCTCTACTACTTACACTCTGTAGGACCTCAGGCAAGTAGCTTAACCTTTCTGTGCCTCAGTTTCATTGTCTATCAAATTGGCAGTATTGCCTCCCATGGTTGTTGAGAGCATTCACGTTCATAAATATACCATAATGAAACATTATGTATACACACACACAAGCGTATGTATATATCGGTCTATATACATATATATGTATATCTCTCTATATATAACATTAAAAGGCATAGAAGAGTGCCTGAAACATAGAAAACACTCGACAGATGTCAGAGGTCATGCAGTCATTCATTCTTCAACAGAGTATTTTTTTTGTTTTTAAGAGTATGTACTAGAAACCTACCTGGCTGTAGTTTCAATAGAACACAATTCTTCATTGATTTTATGTACAGAAGTCTTGCTCCTCAGAGCACTCTGGTTGTCCCTGGAAGCATCACAGGGCCTAGTACAGCCTTAAGGGCCCTAAAAGATGCTCAACACCGATTTGATGATTGATGGATCCCCCTCCCTCACTCCTTTTACTCATTGTACATATCTGATACTGCAGAGCACACACCCTTGGAATCTCCTCTTGGGTTAGGAAATTCCTCTCAAGCTGGGACCCTCAGGCGATCGCCGAGTGCCCTAGCCTGGGAGGTCTGGCCTGAACCACCTTCAGGAAGGCACAGTGAATCTGAACAGATTAACCGATCAAGGTAGTATGAACAGAGATGTTTTTTTCATCCACTTCGCTTTCAATAGGTAATTGTTCTATTTTCTCCAACACTCAAAGTAAAAGCATCTTTCTTAAAGTGCCTGTGCCTCTGAGTTCTTTTCCCCTAGGTAACGAAGCTGCGGCAAACCATTCTTCCTTCCAACTCCCCCCTGCACCCCCAGGTTGTGAGGTGCTGATTGTAGCTCCTGCTTCCATGCTAAGTGGCACCTACACGATTCAATTTTTTGCCAAAGGGACAACATCCACCTCAGGCAAAGGGAGACAGAGAAGAGCAGCTCTGAGCTGCATCTTCTGGAAAAGGCTTCCTGAAGCCTGGTTCCTGAAGATGAAGTGCACTTCACATCATATCTCTGCAGCATGGCTCTTGCGGGGTCGGGGTTCTCCATAGGAACTCTCTCGGAGCACCTTTTCCCTGAGAATCGCCAGCCTACAGCCCAGCAGTCAGTAAAAGAGAATGTTCTGACAAAGGCCCTGGGGGGGGGGGGGAGTGTTATGACCCCTTCGTTTTCAAGACGAGAAGTTAAGGCTTCTAAAGGCACAGGCGGTACTTGAACCCAGTTCTGTCCTCCAAAGTTCACGTTCCCGGCAAGTACGACCTAGTGCCGCTTGCTCTCTCACACTCTCTACAAAGAGACTACTTGAAAAACATCCTGATTAACTGCTGGGCTGTGGGTGGTGGCAGGGCGAAACTAAAAGAGGCTGAAATGACCATAAGCGACAGTAACTGAAGCCAGGCAGCCACATTTCTCCTCCACTACAGGTATGTCTCCCTGAAGAGGAGGACCTAGTACAGCATCTGGCTCAGGAAAGTGCTCATCAAATCTGAGGCTAACTAGGTTCAAATTCTGATTCCTCCAACTTAGCAGCCATGTGGTCTTGAGAAAGACACTTGACATCTTGGAGCCTACCTTTCTTTTTTTTCCAACCCGTAAATGTGAATGATATATACGTCACAGAATTTTTATTAGGATTAAATGAATTCAAGCATTTGAAAGCAGCCAGAAAGAAATACTAACAGTTTTACTTTTTCCTTCTCTTTCATGAAAGAAATGCTATGTCATACAGAAATAACAGTAGTTATTTAAATGTTGGGTTTAATTTCTTAAAAAAAATTTTTTTTGTCTTTATTTTGAGAGACAGAGCACAAGTGGGGGGAGAGGAAGTGGGAGGGAGACAGAATTCAAAGCAGGCTCCAGGCTCTGAGCTGTCAGCACAGAGCCGATGCAGGGCTCGAATTCATAGACTATGAGATCATGACCTGAGCTGAAGTCAGACGCTTAACCGACTGAGCCACCCAGGCACCCCATTAATTTCTTTTTTTTTTTATGTTTATTTATTTTTCTGAGAGAGAGAGAGGGAGTGTATAAGTGCATGCTGGGGCTCGAACTCACGATTCCTGAGATCATGACCTGAGCTCAAGTCAGGCGCTTAACCAGCTGAGCCACCCAGGTGCTGCAGATTTAATTTCTTTATAATTTTACTGCCAGACAGGAAATCATATTCTGCAAGAATTTCTGCTTGTGAGGTATCTGTGTATCTATAAAACACAGAGAGAGAGACAACAACCCAAATAGACAAGCAAACAGAAACTATCATTCCCTCTCAAAGTGGAATAACAAATGGTTTTACTTCACTGATAAAATACAGGCATGCCTTGGGAGATACTGTAGGCTTGGTTCCAGACTTCTGCCATAAGATGAATACCGAAATAAAGTGAGTCAGATGAAATTTTTGGTTCCCCAGTGATATAAGTTACATTTATACTACCCTGTAGTCTGTTACACGTGCAGTAGCACTGTGTCGGAAAAAACCCCAACATACACACCTTAGTTGATAAATACTTAATTGCTAAAAAATGTTAACCATCATTTGAGCTTTCAGTGAGTCATAACCTTCTTGCTGATGGAGGGTCTCACATGGGTGTTGATGGCTGCCGACTGATCAGGGTGGTGGCTGCTGAACGGTGGGCTGGCTGTGGCCATTTCGTATAAGGCAATAATGAAGTTGGTCCCATCAATGGCCTCTTCCCATCACCAACGATTTCTCTGTAGCACAAGATGCCGTTGGATAGCATTTTACCTACAAGGGAACTTCATTTAAAAAGTCAATCCTCGGGGCGCCTGGGTGGCTTAGTCGGTTAAGCGTCCGACTTTCGCTTGGGTCATGATCTCGCGGTTCGTGGGTTCGAGCCCCGCGTCGGGCTCTGTGCTGACTGCCAGTTCAGAGCCTGGAGACTGTTTCAGTCTGTGACTCCCTCTCTGACCCTCCTGCTCACGCTGTCTCTCTCTCTCTCCTAGAAATAAATAAAAACATTAAAAAAAAAAAAAGTCAATCCTCTCAAACCCTGTTGCTGTTTACTTGACTACATTTGAGGAATATTCTAAGTTTTTGGTTGTCATTTCAACAATCTTCAGAGAGTCTTCACCATGGGTAGATCCCACCTCAAGAAACCACTTTCTTTGCTCATCTGTAAGAAGTGACTCCTCTTCCATTTAAGTTGGGCCACGAAACTGCAACTTGAAGTCCCATCTGCAGGCCCCACTTCTGATCCCAGTTCTCCTTCTGTTTCCACCACATCTGCAGCTACTTCTTCCCGAAGTCCTGAAACCCTCAACGTCATCCACGAGGGTTGGAATCAACTCCTTCCAAACTCCCATTAGTGTTGGTATTTTGGCTTCTTCCTGTAAGTCATGAATGCATCTAATGCCACTGAGAATGGTGAATCCTTTTCCAGAGAGTTTTCAATTTACTTTGCCCAGATCACCAGAGAAGTCACTACCTATGGCAGCTACGGCCTTACAGAATGTATTTCTTAAACAAGAGGACTTGAAAATTGAAATGACTCCTTGATTCATAGGGTGTAGAACGGACGTGTGTTAGCAGGCATGAAAACATTAATCTCATTGTACATCTCCGTCAGAGCTTTTGTGTGACCAGGTGCATTGTCAATGAGCAGTCATATTTTGAAAGGAATCTTATTTTCTGAGCAGTAGGTCTCAACAGTGGGCTTAAAATATTCAGTAAACCATCTGTAAACCGATGTGCTGTCATCTATGCTTTGCTGTTCCATTTACAGAGCACGAGCAGAGTAGATTCAAAATAATCCTTCAGGGTCCTAAGATGTTTGTCATGGTAAATGAACACGGGCTTCAACTTAAAGTTACTAGCTGTGTTAGCCACTAATGAGAGAGTGGGCCTGTGCTTTGAAGCTTTGAAGTCAGGCATGGGCATCTCTTGTCTAGCCAAGCAAGTCCTCAACGGCATCTGAGAAGGCTACGTTGAAAGTCTATCATTTGGTGTAGCCATGCCTGCATTAATGATCTTAGCTACATCTTCTGGATGATTTGCTGCAGCTTCTCTATCAGCATTTGCTGCTCCACCTTGCACTTTTATGGTATGGAGATGGCCTCTCCTTAAGCCTCATGAACTAACCTCTGATAACTTTAAACTTCTCTTATGCAGCTTCTTTACCTCTCCCATCCTTCACAGAATTAAAGAGAGTTAGGGGCTTGCTCTGGATTGGGCTCTGGCTTAAGGGGATGTTGTGGTTGGTTTGATCTTCTACCCAGACCACTCAAACTTTCCCCATGTCAGTGATCATTCATATGGTGCTTAGAATAGCACTTTTAATTTCTTTCAAGAACTTTTCCTTTGTGTTTGCAACCTGGCTAACTGGCCTCTTTAGTGCAAGAGGCCTAGGTTTTGGCCTATCTTGCCTTTAGACATGCTTTCTTCATGAAATGTAATCACCTGTAGCTTTTTATTTAAGTGAGAGACTCACAACTTTTCCTGAAACACTTAGAGGCCATTGTAGAGATGTTAACTGGCCTAATTTCAAAATCACTGTGTCTCAGAGTGTGGGGAGGCCCGAGGAGAGGGAGAGAGATGGGGGAACGACCAGTTAGCGGAGTAGTCAGAACACATGCAACCTATATCAATTAGGTTTGCTGTCTGATAGACTGTTTGTGGCACCCCCAAAACAATGACAATAGTGACATCACAGATCACTGACCACAAATCACCACTGCAAATGTAATAATAATGGGAGCACCTGGCTGGCTCTGTCAGAAGAGTGTGTGACTGTTGATCTCAGGGTCGTGAGTTCAAGCCCTACACTGGATGTAGAGATTACTTAAATAAATAAACAAACAACCCCCCCCAAATATAATAATGAATAATATGTTTGATATTCTGTGAGAATCACCAAAATACAGAGAAATGAAGTGAGCAAATGGCGTTGGAAAAACGGCACCAGGAGACATGCTGCCACAAACCTTCAATGTATGTAAAACACGGTATCTGTAAAGCCAATAAAGTGAGGTGCAATAAAGTGAGGCATGGCTGTACCAGCAAGGAAATACATGTTAGAATTCAATTTTCTAAGTGTTCCTTTAGGTTCCTGATGCACATTTGTTTGGGTGGATATGGTCTGGATTTATTCCAGAAACAGTAGCCAGTAACCTGTGTATTGGGACTGAAGTAAAGTGCAGAGATGTAGGGGCTGGGAGTCTAAACCCGAAGGTTATGCAGAGTGCTGTAACGACTTGTGGGCTTTGTCATTAGCAAGATGTTCATTTAAATTCAAGTTGGCAAAATAAATAAAGAGACAGACAGAATGGATATCAAAAATAACAGGTGATGATTGGTACAACTCAGAAGCCAGCCATTTTGGAATTTGCTCAGAGATTCTGACCAATTAGGATTAGAAGCTACTTGAATAGTCCTTTGCACAGAATTTATATATACACAAGGCCTACCTAAGGACTGATCTAACAAAATCAACCAACAGAGTAACCTTGGGAAGAGATAAGGCTTCCTAGAGTATTAACACTGGTAATTGTGAACATGGGGATTAGCTGAGAGAATAGGACTTTAAAATGCCTGGCACTTAGTAAGTCACACTCAACAAACAGTCCAACAGGCTACTTCTACCCCTGGAAGTGCCTGTTCTCTCTCTTTATATGGAAGCCTCCCCTGACTTCACCCGCCAGAGGTCAGCTGCTAATTTCCAGCATCTTCAACCCTGTGGTCAGAGTTTGCTGATGTTCTGTTCTCCTAAATCTGACACCTAAAAGGCACTCAAGGAATATACATGAAAGAATGAATTCATAAATGTTAGCAAAATATCTGAGGGAAGGAGTCTCATGGAAACTAATTGAGGAGTCAAGAAATGAGGGCATTTGTTATGATGAGCACAGGGTGTTGTATGTCAGTGATGAATCACTGAATTCTACTCCTGAAACCAATATCGTGCTGTATGTTAACTAAAATTTAAATTTAAAAAAAGGGGTGGGGGAGAGAAATATATGGAGATGAGGAAGGAGGTGCTTGGGTGGCTCAGTTGGTTAAGCCTCTGACTCTGGCTCAGGTCATGATCTCACAGTTCATGGGTTTGAACCCCACGTCAAGCTCTGTGCTGACAGCTCAGAGCCTGGAGCCTGCTTCAGATTCTGTGTCTCCCTCTCTCCCTCTCTCTGCCCCTCCTCCACTTGTGCACGTATGCATGCACACTCTCTCTCTACGCCTCTCTCTTTCAAAAATAAATGAATAATAATAAAAAAGAGAAATATACAGGGGTTGATGGAATGAATACTATGGTGTTTGGAAGTATGGGTGTCTGAGTGTGTGTACGAGAAAGACATGGAAGTAATTTCAAGTAAAAGGAAATTCCCTTAAGACAATCAGGAAAATCAAAATCCTAAAATATTTCTTTTCACAATGGACTCACTTTAAGCCAACTGCAGCAACTGGAATTGAACAGGAGAAGGGAGAATGGTGCTCTCATGTTGACAGACATAATGGCCACATCAACTTCCCACCCATCAGACTTTGTGTTCTGTTTGTTTAAAATGCAAGACAGTGAACAGCGTAGCTAAATGGAAACTGATCTCGCTTTCTTTCCCTACCACTTTTGCCCTCTTAGAATCCATCATATTCGTAACCGGCATTTTCAATTAAACTGTAGCTAACAACAGTCTTTATTTTAGGATGGCTTGAAAACCCTAGTCTTATAAATCATAAACAAGGAAGGGTAGGATTACTACAAATTGTCTGCAAGAAAATACAAATCGCCAAGATAAAAACACCCACTGGTCTGCCAGTCTCGAGTTTCCTGTTTTGACATAGTATATGCAGTAATTTGGTACCCGCAATCTCTTATTAGAAGATGAATGTGCTATTTTTCTGAATGCTGCAATTACAATAATTGAATTTAAAATGGGGATTGAGTTTCTCTATTTGGAGGAAAAGAATAATTGTGTATTTCTGATTAAAATCAAGGGGGCTGAAGAGAGGCTGTACAAATTCCAGCTTCGGTCTCCCTAAGTGACTCCTTATGAGGCCAGAGAAGGGAAACATTCAAAAGCCAAGAAATGGACCAGCACCTCAGGAGCAGACACTGTCTTTGGCCTCGTTTGCTTTGTCTCCTGGCCTTTGGGCATGACACCCTTGTGACAGAGGCAATCAGGGCGCCAGGCCGTTGTTACATTTTAAATGGCAGCCATGCTGGAGTTTCCCACTGTGTCAAAAATTAAGAGTTAAAACGCAAGAAAAACAAATATCTCTCGGTGCTGAAAATGCCCGACTCCTTTCAGGCTGCCAACATTTTGGAGTAGTTTTTATTTCTTCTTTGTAGGCCCTCTCCTGTGGGCGGGGGAAATATAATGGCAGAAAGAGCAGGGTGAAAAGGGAACTTATGTTATTTTCCCAAGGGCTCAGCTTCCTTTGTTTCTACCAAAAAAAAATCACATAAAAAGCCACCTTTAAGGTTCGGATGTAAGAAAGGAAAAAGGGACCAAGAAAGAATGCCCTCCCAATGCCTTTTAATTTTATATTTTGATGGTACCATTCAGTTTCCTGAAATCCCCATCAGTCCAAATGTGAAGGCGAAACGGAGTCTTCCAAGACTTCAGGAATATTCCTTAAAATATAGCTTCCTAGGGGCGCCTGGGTGGCTTAGTTGGTTAAGCGTCCGACTTTTGCTTAGGTCATGATCTCGCAGTTCGTGGGTTCGGGCCCTGCGTCGGGCTCTGTGCTGACTGCCAGCTAGGAGCCTGGAGACTGTTTTGGTCTGTGACTCCCTCTCTCTCTGACCCTCCCCTGCTCACGCTGTCTCTCTCTCTCTCTCCTAGAAATAAATAAAACATTAAAAATATATATATATATATATAGCTTCCTAAAAAAGAGAACATTTTTTTTCTTCCTAGCACAAAATGAGCCATGGGTTGTCCCTTTATGCCACTTACTTTTTTTTTTTTTTGTAAGTGGCTTTAATGGCATTATTGAGCTATAACGGACAGGAATACACTAGCCATATTTAAAAGGCACCATAGGATACATCTGTACACCTGTACACACCCACAAAACCGTCACCACACTCAGGACAGTGAACACATCCACAGCCCTCAAAAGTCTCCCCGTGTGCCTCTGCTAATCCCGCTCTGCCCTCCCCACCCACACCACCCTCCCCCTGACCGATCTGCTTTCTGTCACTACAGATTCGTTTGTATATTTTCTAGAGTTTTATATAAATGGAATCATACAGTAGTGCACTTTCTGTCTGGTTTCTATCATTCACTGCTTACTATTTGGACCCTTAATTAAAAGGGAGCCTCTCAGCTCTGGAGCAGAAAGCAGCCCGTAGAGGCTGCCGTGGCCAGGGTTTACCGTCATCCCCCCAGGAAGACGACCGATTACTGGGTCTTACTTTACTCTTACGCTTTATTATGTACTTCAGTAATCAATAAGCACTTCTATGGCAGAGGGTTTATTTTGCTCTATAAATCCAAGGAGGAGAGAATGATATTAAGACACCAGTATGGATGAGCTCTGCTGCTCTGTAACACTATGAGGAGAACCGCAAGCACCAGATTTAAATCCAAGAAGGCTACAGAGCAGTCACAGCCCCCGGCTGGATGGCAGGGATCGTAAAAGACTCAGGCAAGATCTACGGCAATGCACTGGGAGCCAATGGGACTCTCAGAGCAAAAAAGTCCAACTGAACAGGCCCGCTGGTCGCCTACCCAGAAGAGAATTATAAGCACTGGCTTGAGCGGAATGTGAAGCACCCCTCTCAAAAATCCAGTTTCTTAACAGAGCAAATAAAAAGGAGGTAGCGAGCAAAGGTTGATTGCAGGTGGACCGTGTACAATGCTCACTCACGTTGAGGATCGAAGCTACTCACAGTCACTTGGCAGTCCCAGGAGGCTCTTAATTCTCTCCCGGGCAACTCCTTGCCCCAGGGCTCTGCTGTAATCATCAGCAGAGCATCTTTTCCTCTAGCCTAGCCCTTGGAGACTCATCCTTCCTTTCAAGAGCAGAGAGGTCAATTCACACAAATGGCTAATAAACATGAAAAAAAAAAGTGCTCAACTTCACTAATCATCAAAGAAATGCAGATTAAAAAGAGGCTTTTTAAAAAAATCTATCAAAGTTGGAAAAAACAATGTAAATGCAGATATGCAATGCTGGCGTGGTTGTGGTGAGGCAGACACTCATCCGCTTATGGAAGAATGTCTATTTTCTACAGGGAGGATGATTCTGTGATATGCATAAAGGACCTCAATATTTTTCGTACGAGTCAGCTCAGCTCTTCTCTGCCATATATATATCCAAAATGGAGCAAAAATGTCTATAGAAATTTGTTTACAAATTTTATCATGCAGTTAAGAAACAACCCAGTAGTACATTATATGGCTACTGTCAGCACCTAGGAAGAGCAAGGAAATATGCTATGATACACTTGAAATACTGTTGCCTTTTTTAACACTGTAACACCTTCCCACCCTCCCCACACCCTACTGTGTAGGTTTTAGAATTCCAATTTTATAGTCAGGTGAGAATTGAAGACATTAAGTAAGTTGCCAAGAGTTACACCCTCATAAGCAGCTCCAGGCATTTGAACCAACCTATTTCTAAATCTCTGTCCGATACAGTCCAATACAGGCTTCGTGAACCTAAATATCCCCAAACTGGGGGACAGATCAAATTGTCAGTATCATGTTCACCTATAAAAATAATGTTCCTAAGGAATGCCATTAAAATGGAAAACTGATCTTGGTCATAGGGAAGTTACAACAAAATCCTTAAAGTGATCTTGGGTGAGTTACATCCTCTTTCAGGTTGAGTGTCTTCTTCTCATCAATGAAACAGGGATAATAGTAGCCACCTCTCCGGATGGAAGGAAATAATCCACAAAAGAGCTACTTTTATTGTAACTACTACAATTGAAGAAGACCCACTTAATTATATATACAACATTGCTTTGAAGTTGCTAAACACACACACATGCAGAAAGAGAAAAAAGACTGGAAAAAGACACAGCAAATGTTAATAGTGTCTATGTCTGAGTGATAAAGACTTTGATTATTTTTGTTTTCATATTAAATTTTTGGTAAATTTTAAAAATACTTTATGCTCATTTTCTTGGTTAGAGGAGAAAAGGACACAGACACACACACAAAATGTCACCCATATGACAGAGTCCTGGAGGTCCTGAAGGGCTCTGGTCTCCAGAGGTCAATAGAGTAATCTCATTGTTTCGCAGACCCAAAGGTTGCGCTGTTCAGAGGCTTGACCTGGATATGCACCTCTGTGGCACAGCACGTCTGGCCAGGACTTTGCTGCCCAGCTCCCAGGTTGTGTTTGGATATGACTTCTGACACTCGATGGCAGGGCTTGGTTAAGTCATTCAACCTTGCTGTGGTTTTGCTTCCTCAAATAAAATGGGAATAATAACATATAGCGCATAGATTTGTGTCTCGAGTGGGAAAATGAATGCTTTTAGGCATGTAACTTAGTGCTAGGCCACAGTAAATCCCCAGTAAGTGGACATCGTCATCACTGTTGCCATTATTTAGGATTGTCCCTTGTGCTCTGGGGTAGGAAACCACTCTGCTACTGTGAACGTCGCCACCGAGCTTGGGTGACGGAGGCCACTCAACACAAGCACTCTCTATAATCCTCCTGTACATTCCGGACCCAGGAAGGTCTGAAGAGTCTTCCGCCTCCAAGGAGCCTGCTTCCTTTACAGACGGCACCCTGGAGGGACAGTGCAGGCCAGGCAGCGGGGCGCAAGGGCCAGGTGTGTGCGCTAGTGATAGAGTGGAAGCGTGGGCACGTGGGCCTCCAGCCATCGCAGCTCGTCTGATGCGCCCTTCAAGACAGGAGAGATGCAGATGGCCGTGCGGAGAGGCCCCAGGCTCACAGGTCTGTGGGATCAGTGGAACAGAAGGGGAAGCCTCCGGCCCGCCACACCACCCCGGGCCGAAGAGCTCGTCCTTCCCAGTGCGGAGAAAGCACACAGAAGGCAGCTCGTGCCTGTCTCCCTTTTGGAGAAACAGCTATTTCCAAAGCTTCCGAACCACA